>BLBF01000026.1:17432580-17454018 GCA_015471245.1 Laticauda colubrina | reverse complement strand
TGAAACCAAAAGCTGTGAGACCCACATCCATACAGAAGCCTGATGATGGCAGATGAGATTCTGCTGAAATGTTGCTACAACTTTGAAAGCACTTCAATGACGTGGGATAATACCCGAAGGAAGCTGAACAGCACACACACACACATATATATATATTATTTCCTATTTTTCTTCTACATTTTTCTTTTCTTTTTTCTTGGTGCACTTTAGCTTTCTCTTTTATTTCTTCCTTTTTAATTTTTTTCCTTCTTACTCTACTTTGAGTAACACTCATGAGGGTTCAGGATTGGGGTCAATTTGCTTCAGTGGTTCTACTTCTACCTACAGGAAATGAAGGAAGAAGTTAGTTGGTGATTCCAGGGCAGAAAAAGTCTTCCTGTTGGTTATTTTCTTGTGGAGTATGGCAGGTTTCATGGCTCTCAGCTTTGATTGTTGGTATCTACATGAAACTTACTAAGTGAGGTCATTCACTGGTTTGGGATCCGAAATAAGCTGGTGATAACCAAATATATGTTCATACCTGAAAATTTCCTGCTCTAAGTAGGGTTAACTTGTCTAATGAACACTTTTCTGTTTACAGATTTTCAAATACCCTCTTTGTGAGCAAGGAGACAATGTTCTTCAATGCTTGGAATAATTTCCTTACAAGATTAACCTCAGAAACTGAGATACTATCTTCTCTGCTGGTTTTTACAAAGGTGTCAAGATAGAAGTGTGTCTGAGAGCATTTGATAATTGATGTCATATGTCACATGTAATACATCCTATGTAATGATGGAATCTTGTTTTAGGGATATGTTGCTGATTTATGATTTAATAGGTGCATTGTCTGTACTCTTCTGTATGTCTGGAATCATACCAAATAAACAAACCAAAAGCCATGTGCTGTTCATGTTTTTGACACACATATAAAGTTATGCACAATTGCGTGATTAGGAGCCATGGTGGCGCATTGTTTAGAATGCAGTATTGCAGGTGGACTCTGCCCACTGTGAGGTCAGGAGTTTGATCCTGATGGGGCTCAAGGCTTTCATCCTTCCAAGGTTGGTAAAATGAGAACCCAGATTGTTGGGGTCAATATACTGATTCTGCAAACCACTTAGAGGGGGCTGTAAAGCACCATGAAGTGGTATATAAGTCTAAGAGCATTTGCTATTGATTGCTTCATAGGACTGGTTAAGAACCTATACAGTGATCCTCTTATACTTTTCTCACTTCCCTCCTCAAAATCTGCCCCCCCCCCAATATCTTTCAAATGACATATGAAGAATTTGCTGTCACCATGTTTGAATCAGTGAATTTTTTTGTATATATATGTTGAACTCTGGGATTAAAGGCTAGGTCCCACTGGCCAACGGATGCAAAATGTATGCATAAAGGACACAGCGGATGAGCAAAATTTTGGGGATGGCTCCATCCGTTGTCATCCGCTCCAAAAAGTGGCGAAAATTTGCATAAACAGAACGGAAAAGAACGGAAAAGAAAGGACGTGGGTGGTATGTAGCGGGGATGTTAAGCGGATGTTCATAGGAAGTCTAGTGGATGACAGTGGATGGAAGCAGATGACACATCCAAAGGGGTTCCGGGGGAGAATTGTGAAGCAGACGCATAGCGGAAGGGGCAGATGCATAGCAAATGACGCGGATGCATCACGAACGCTTATAGGAAGCAAAGCGGATGCCGAGCGGATGTATATCGGATGCAAAGCGTTCACTGCGCATGCATGGAGTATGAATTGCGTCAGCTCCGCAGATATAAAAGGATGCAGCATGCACGCAGTCAGCATTCAGGGGAAAGACGTGCTGCCACATACATCTAGGAGGAACACCATGGTTCATCAGTCAGGGAAAAAGAGGAAGCCGGTGCCTACTCATTCCAGCCCTGGCAAGAAGGACAGAACCAGCATCCCACCCCCTGCCACTGACTCTGAAGCTGCTGCTGCTGCTGTGGTGGACCAGCCCCAAGGCCCTCAAGCCCCTCAAACTGCTGCTGAAGGCCCTGCTGCTCCAGCCCCTGAAGGCCCTGCTGCTCCAGCCCCTGAAGACCCTGCTGCTCCAGCCCCTGAAGGCCCTGCTGCTCCAGTCCCTGAAGGCCCTGCTGCTCAAGCCCCTGAAGGGCCTGCTGAAGGCCCTGCCAAAGGGAGGAAGAGGCAAGGGAAGCAGAAGGGAGAGAGGAAACAGTACACCATTTCTGAGGAGCATGAGGATGAGGTGATGTAATGGCTGAGGGAGAATGAGTACCTCTGGAGAAAGGGACACAGACTCTATCGCGACACCAAGAAGAAGCAGGCAGCTTGGAGAGACAAGGCAGAGAGCCTGGGGTACACTGCAGATGTACTCCTGGGAGTACATGCACACCTGGTATGGCAAGTACATGCACACCTGGTATGGCAAGCAATCCAGGCAGGCCACTGTCAAGCTCACTGACCGGGAGATGTACATCATGGCCAAGTGCAGTTTCCTGGAGGGTGAGATCCGCCACCGAGGAGCAGCCCCTTTGACACCCCTCTCCCTCAGACAGCCCACAGACAGCCAGTCCTCTTCCAGCTACCCTGTACAGGCATGTGTCTTCAGAGGGCCCCACGGCAGAGACCCCCCCGACAGCTGCACTCCCCATGCCGGCGGACTTGGAGGATTCCCTGTCACAAATGGAGGAAGAAGCAGCAGCCACCAGAGGCCAACCCACCCCACCCCCACCCCCAGCTCCACAGGATGCAGGCAGAGAGGCAGACTGGAGGGACAGAACCAGTGTGCTGTTGGAGATCAGGGACACAATGAAGACCAGCACAGAACTTCTCTCTCAGCTGGTCCACTTGGACGGAGGATCCCTGGGCTGCCACACCTTCATCACCTACGTGAGCCACACTCTCAGGGACCTGCCCAAGGCCCAGTACCAGGTGATGAAGGAGAAGATAACAGCACTTCTGCACAACCCTCAAGGCCCAGCTGAAGCTGCTCCTACCCAGACCAGGTCTGCTCCTCCACCCCAGGTGATGTCACAGCCCTTCCATGGATTTCAACAGCCCCTCACCTACCAAGGCTATGATTACCAGGACTTCCCACAGCAGAAGCAGACCTTCCCAGTCCAGGCCCAGGTTCATTGCATGCCACAGACGCCAGTCCTCACCCAGCTGCAGACCAGACAGCCCCACTATACTCCTCCTTCCTCCACCCCACAGCCAAGCCCGTCAATGGACAATCTGTCATCAGTCTTGGGCCTCACATCTCAGGTCCTTGATGAGGGTCCTCTCGACCTCACAGGACTGAGTCAGCTCTCGGACAGCTTCCTGAACACACCATCCCCTGTTGTACCCTCGGGGCCAAGCACCCCAATGGTGCCTCAGACCAGCACTCAAGCCACAACCACCTCCACAGTCCTTGTCCGCTTAACAGCTGAGACCATGGACATGACTCAGAGTGACTGAGAATAGTGTCAGAGACTGAGTTGTTTACTTGTTAAGTTTATCTTTGCTTAAAACACTTTACTAGGTTCATTTTGCTTATTTAATAAAGTCATAAAGTTTACCTAAGACAGTTAATAAAGGTTATCTTTGCTTAACACACTTAATTCAGTTTACTTGGTTCATTTTGCTTATTTAATAAAGTCATAAAGTTTACCTAAGACAGTTAATAAAGGTTATCTTTGCTTAAGACACTTGGTTCACTTTTTTACCTAAGTAAAGTGTTGGTGAAAATTTTTAACAAATGGTTAAGCCTTTGCATGCTTGTGGGATAGATAAGGATAGTTGTGGGATAGATAAATCTCCAGTGCAAGCATAGTGGGACTGTATGGTCCCCCATCCCAGCTGCCACACATATGGACCTTTATTATCAATAACAATTTATTCATTGATCAACACATTTTAAAATAAACAAAACTCTTTATTAATGCCCTATTCATTGTAGGACCATTCAACATATATGGCACAATCTCATCAGTGTTATGCGACAGGCTCAAGGAAGCATCCATTAATCATTTATCATCCTGTCTTGCCACTCCACTGCTCCATCTGGGGAATTGCACCAGTGTCTCAGTAGGTTGCGCTGCTTCTTCCCTTCATGTGAAGCTCTATTGGGGCCTTGTACATCCACAGTGTCTATCAGGTTTCGTCCTTGCCTCCATTCCCCAGGCTCCATGTCCCCATTCCCTTGTTGACGGTCCACAAGTCTGTTCTGCAACACTGGGTAGCAGATGTGCATGAAATTGTGCAGGATGCAGCAAGCTTCCACGATGCTCCTCACAGTCTGTGGGTGATGCTGCATGTTGGTGAGAAGTATCTGGAACCTGTTGGCGTTGCCAAAGGCGTTCTCCACCACCCACCTTGCCCTGGACAGCCTGTAGTTGAAGATCTTCTCTTCATGGGTGAGGTATCTTGAAGTGTACGGTTTCATGAGGTAGGTTCTGAGGGAGAAGGCATCATCACCAATGATGAAGTAGGGCACATCTTGTGTGTCATTGGATAGGGGGTCTGGATCTGGAAAACCCATGATGAGGTTGTGTTCCAGCCCATCCTTGAGGTCACTTGCGTTGTATACCTGGCCATCTGAAACTGACCCGTTGCCTGAAGCATCAATGTAGATGAACTTGTAGTCAGCATCAACCATGGCAAAGAGGATGATACTGAAGAACCCCTTGTAGTTGAAATAATTGGGTCCTGAGTTGGCTGGAGCTTTGACGGCCACGTGCTTCCCATCTATGGCTCCAACGGTGTGGGTGTGGGGAACGTTCCACCTCTGATACCACTCTTCTGCAACTTTCCTCCAGTATTGTTCAGTGGTGGGGCACTTGAGGAGCTCCCCCAGGTATTCTTCGATGATGGTCTGCACCACTTCTCTGACCACTTTGCTGATGCTGTTGTGTGGCACCCTCCATGCATACTGCATGTTTCTGTATGTGGTTCCAGAGGTCAGGTGCCATAGAGTCAGTGCCACCTTCAGTCCATGGTCCAGGTTGGGATGGAAGTTGGTGCTAGGCTTGGTCAACCTGGGTCTCAGACGCTCTACAACTTCTTCAAACATAGCTGGTGGCATCCTCATAAAGTGATGGAATGCATGAGGGTCTTCATTCCTCAGCTCCACCATCAACTGGTCATACAGTCCAAACTGCATTCTTCTCATGATCCATCCTCGGACCCAAACAGCTCTTGGATGTCTCTTTCTTCTCCTTCTGTATAAAAGGTGAAACAGTCTGAACAGGTTTTGGTTCTGGTGATGAATGATCGCTGCTACCATACGGACTGTGTCATGATCCATGGTGGAGAACAATTGATGATGTGGAAGACCAAGACCAAGGGTGAAGAGGTCTGTACAGCACGGCTGCTGGACTCATACTGAGATCCAGATGATTTCCTCCCCCTTTTTATTGGAAATATTGGTAGTCTGCTAGGTGTCCTTCTACATCCTCTAGGCATACTACAGACATCCTAAATATCCAAGATACATCCCAGATACAAACGTTTTGTCCGTTTTAATCCTTTATATATGAGCTGCATCTGCTTACATCCTTTCTATTTCCGTGCTACTAACGCTGTGTAGATGTTCCGTGCACCTTTTGTTTCCTCCCTCTTTCTGTTTTCAGCTGCAGTGGATGTGAGTTGAGGGGATGGCCAGGGGATGCAGAGAGGATACAGTGGACTTTTAACCGATGATAACGGACATAGAACATTTGTTGCCCGTATATGTCGTGGATGTACATCGTACGTGGCAGAAAGTTCATCCGTTCACAAAGTTTTGTGCAGCTCAAAACTTCTTGCACAGATGAAATCGCAGTGGACAGATGCTCGAGAGATAGAGCGTATGAATCACGTATGCAGTGAGTACACAACGGATGCATAGCGTTTTCCAATGGATGGCAAGCTTTTTTTAATGTTTTACATCCTCTTTGTATCCGTAAGTGCAGTGGAACAGGGCCTTAAATGCATATAGCTTGATACAGTTCTTTCCTAGTGTAATGAAGCTTTGTAGTGTGCTTATACAGTAAATTTATGAGTAGTTTCCTTATCTGTGTCTTTTCTAAACTAATAGCATGAATAAGATGTTGAGGTAATTCTGAGAAAGTAGTCCCATTTTTTTTACAGACAAGTCAGATTAAGGATGATTGATACAATACTATAGCCAATTAAGATTCCCATTTCCACCCAAATCCTGTTATTTCATGATGCATTCTCAGTTTGAGTAGGAATGTAAATATCCTATGAAATAACACAATAAACAAAGCACAGTGGGTAAGAAGCAAGTGGAAGCCTGTGACTGGTAGTGGATGCAGGGAGTGATTGAGAAAAGCCAGCCAAAAGAGACAAGAAATGGGAGTCTGACAGTGGGAAGACTTTTCAAGTAAAGTTAGAAGAAAAGATATGTAGCAACCCTTAGAGATATCTGTGCATACCTTAACAGAACTTATGAGTCTTCTCAGTGAGAAGAAGACCATGTCTGCAAAACAGGGACAGTGAATGGATGACCCGTTGGAGAGAATTATGGAAGTAATTTTCAACATGCTAACCTGTTTCCCCCAAAATTCAGTTGTGAATCCTACATGAATGATGTAAAATTATGGTATTGTTATACTGACAAAGATGACAGACCAAAAGAACAAATTCAAGGTCATAAGAAAAATGGGAGAAGTTTTTTTTTTACTGTAGATTTATAGGCAAAACTATATCAGTTGTCCTTTTTAATCATTTCATTGTATTATTAGAGAAAGATTGAGTCCAAAACTAATTGTTTGACTGGTTTGGGTATATTTTCTAGCTAAATAAGTATATGATTTAGATAATAGGAGGAACTCTCATTAGCTGCATATTTAAGAGAAACATCAATTTAGCTACACATAAATCTGGCAGCAGAGAATGTCTAAAATATTGAAGTGATAACACAATCCCTTAAGTGGCTGCTTTGGCCTCATTCATATACTAGCAATTAATTATTTGCTAAAATAAGAAACACAAGGCAGCAAGTGTGATTAGCTTGAAGACAAGAGGAATATTTGTGCAAACAAGTTATCATTCTCTCTATAAAAGGTTAGATAGAGAGTAGAAAAAATAAGAGAGGTGAATTTTAATAGGAGGTAGAACATTTCTTCAGATTGATAGGAATGAAGAGAAAGGAATGAAGTCAATATATATATTTTCTATTCCTTTTGACACTTTTCTTTCAAAATGGTTGGATTTAAATCTGCTAATAATACTTATATATTTTAAAAAGAAATTCTCCATTATATATTGTGCATTTTTCTGTGACAAAAGAAAACTAAATCTGCAATATATAGCAAATAAACATATTTATTAGATGTTTTTTAATTAGTAGGGTTAGGTATAGTCACTGTGAAGTATGCTGCTTTGAGCTTATTTATCCTTGGCACATATTAAGAATGCATGTAACCCTAACCCTTTTTCAGGTTTCCAGGCCTTCCTTAAGCCGATGTCACACTGGCCAACGGATGCAAAAAGGACACAGCGGACGAGCAAAATGTTCCATCCTTAATGGAAGGATGGAATGAAAATTTGTATAACCGGAGCGGATAACACGGACGCGGGGAGGACGCAGGGCGGATGCAAAGCGGATGCGGAACGGAAGCCCAGCGGATGGAAGCGGATGGGAGCGGAAGCCTAGCGGATGCACAGCGGAAGCCTAATGGATGCCTGGCGTTAATTGCGCATGCAGGGAGGATGCATTGCGTCAGCCCCGCGGATATAACGGAAGCAGCTCAGAAGCAGGTCGCCATTCAGAGGAAAGACCTGCTGCCGGACACATCGACTGCCTTGCCAGCCTTGCTGCCAGCCTTGCTGCCAGCCTGCCTGCCAGCCTTGCTGCCAGCCTGCCTGCCAGGCTTGCTGCCAGCCGGTCTGCCTGCCAGCCTTGCTGCATGCCTTCCTGCCAGCCTTGGTTCATGTCTGCCTGCCTGCCTTGGTGCCAGCCTTCCTGCCAGCCTTGGTGCATACCTGCCTGCCAGCCTGCCTGCCAGCCTTGGTGCATGCCTCCCTGCCAGCCTTCCTACCTGCCTTGGTGCCAGCCTCCCTGCCAGCCTTCCTGCCAGCCTTGGTTCCTGCCAGCCTCCCTGCCAGCCAGCAACCCCACAACCATGCGGAAGCACAGCAAGCCTCAGCCATCTGCTGCCAGCCCTGGCAAGAGGGACAGGGCTACCATCCCGCCCCCTGGCCCTCACTCTGGTTCTGCTGGGGTTTCTGCAGCACGGGCTCACTCTTCTGGGGCTGGCGCTTTTGCTGCTTCTGCTTCTGGAGGAGCTGATGACAAGCACTCCAGCACCAGCCACCTCCACAGCACCTGCACCCTTCACCCCTGAGACTGAGCGACCAAGAGGAGTGCCAGAGACTCATTTTTGTCTTATAACTTGTTGTTAATAAAGTCTATTTATGATTCACACACTTGCTTCATTTCTTTTTTTTAGTAAAGTCTTGCTGGAAACTTTTAGAAATGGTTTAAGCCTTTACATGTTTGTGGGATGGGTTAAGATAGCAGTGGGATGGGTTAGGATAGCAGTGGGATAGATAAACCTCCAGTGCAAGCATAGTGGGACTGTATGGTCCAGCCTCCCAGGTGCCACACCTACGGCCCTTTATTATCAATAATAATGTTATAATTATCCACACATGTCAACATAAACACAACTCTTTATTAAACGCCCTGTTCATTGTAGGCCAACCAAACATACATGGACCAATCTCATCCGTGTGATGAGACAGGCTGAAGGAAGCATCCATTAAGCATCTACCATCCTGTCTTGCCACTCCACTGCTCCAGCTGGGGAGTTGCACCATTGTCTCAGGAGGTTGCGCTGCTTCTTCCCTTCATGTGAGGCTCTGTTGGGGCCTGGCACATCCTCAGTGTCGATCAGGTTTTGCCCTTGCCTCCATTCCCCAGGCTCCATGTCCCCATTGCCTTATTGGAGGTCCACGAGCCTGTTCTGCAAGACTGGGTCGCAGGTACGCATGAAATTGTGCTGGATGCAGCAAGCTTCCATGATCCTCCTCACGGTCTCTGGGCAATGCTGCATGGTGGTGATAAGTACCTGGAACCTGTTGGCCAGGATGCCAAAGGCGTTCTCCACCACCCGCCTTGCCCTGGACAGCCTGTAGTTGAAGATCCTCTCTTCACGGGTGAGGAGTCTAGAAGTGTAGGGCTTCATGAGGTAGGTTGTGAGGGAGAAGGCATCACCCCCCACGATGAAGTAGGGTACATCTTGTGTGTCGTTGGGCAGGGGTTCTGGGTCTGGGAAGCCCACGATGAGGTTGCGTTCCAGCTCCTCCTTGAGGTGACTGGCGTTGTATACCTGGGCATCTGAAGATGAGCCATTGCCTGAAGCATCGATGTTCATGAACTTGTAGTCAGCATCGACCATGGCGAAGAGGATGATGCTGAAGAAGCCCCTGGAGTTGAAATAAGTGGACCCCGACTTGGGTGGTGCTTTGCAGGCCACGTGCTTGCCATCTATGGCTCCAACGGTGTGTGGTAAGTTCCACTTCTGATACCACTGCTCTGCAACTTTCTTTCATCCTTCTTCAGTGGAGGGGTACTGGAGGAGCTCCTCCTTGTATTCTTCGATGATGGCCTGCACCACTTCTCTGACCACAATGCTGATGGTGTTGGATGGCACCCTCCAGCCATACTGCATGCTCCTGTAGGAGGTCCCTGAGGCCAGGTGGCGCAGAGTGAGTGCCACCTTGAGTCCAGGTTCCAGGCTGGGCCGGAAGCTGGTGTTTGCCTTGGTCAGCCTGGGTGTCAGGCGCTGCACAACTTCGTCAAACATGGCTGGAGGCATCCTCATGAAGTTCTGGAATGCCCGAATGTCTTCGCTCCTGAGCTCCACCATCAGCTTGTTGTACAGTCCGTCCTCTGCTCTTCTGGCGAACCATCTTCGGACCCAGACTCTTTTTGGGTGGCTCCTTTTCTTCTCGCAGTAGTGTTCACAGAGCCTGCAGATGGCTTTGCACTGTTGCAGAACGATGGTGGCTGCCGAAAGGACTTTGTTACAATCCACGGTGGACATGACTGGATGCTGTGGAAGAGGAAGAGGCATATGAAGGCTGCAGAGGTCTGCACCGCTGGGCTGCTGTTCTGAAAGTGAGATGCAGGCGAGTTGCTCCCCCTTTTTATAGGCAGTATAGGTTTTCCGCTAGGCATCCTCTAGGCATCCTCTAGGCATCCTCTAGGCATCCTTAATATCCAAGATAGGTCCCCTCTGCAAACGTTTTTTCCAATTTAAACACTTTGTTTCCATTCTGTATCTGTTCTGCATCTGTTCTGCGCCCGTTCTGCTTCCTCTCCATGTCCAGGTGGATGGAGTTTCGCGGATGCGTAATGGATGCCTAGCAGATATAGCGGATGCATAACGGATGCGTAACAGATGCATAGTGGATGCGTAGCGGATGCAGAACGGACGAACTGGATACATTTTCCGCGCAAAAGTTTTAGGCAGCCCAAAACTTTCAGAGCGGATGAAACGTCCATAAACGGATGCTGGACGGATAGAGAGGAAGCCAAATGGAGGCAGTGAGTACATCGCGTTTTCGAACGCAAAGTTTTTTGTCCGTTTTACATCCTCTTTGCATCCGTTGGTTCAGTGTGACATGGGCTTTAGGCATGAAAACTAGCTGGTTGATTTTGAGCCAGTCACTTTCAATCAGTCCAACCCACCTCACAGAGCAGTATGCATATGTGTGTGCATATATGCATATGCACAAACACACACACACACACACACACATAGTGAGACAAAAATAAATTCAAAATCAGAGTTTCTACTTGTGTCTACACCTGAATGTATACATTTATATAATCCTATTTTATATTATATGAACTTAAAGGTTCAATTACTCTCAATTATGGTAGATAGACACTAGATAGACTGAAAGCTCACAAGACTTTTACTGATATAGCGATAAGAATACTCTAGATCAGGGGTATCAAACTCACATTGTCATGGCATTGTCATGGCATTGTCATGTGACATATTGTGACTCCCCCCCCCCTTTCACTAAACCGGGCATGGGCGTTGCCAGTACCTGATGAGTCCGGCCCGCGGGATGTGAGTTTCACAGCCCTGCTCTAGATTGAATGCAGAATTAGCAGTACTTAGAATAGATGAAATGGGTTTAAATGACTTCAGGTAGAAAATTGCTAGAGATTGAACTATTTGAATTAAAAGTTTGAATCCCATTCAATAAAAATAAATCTTCTTCCTGAAGCAGCTGGAATTATTTAATGGTACTAATATTAGAGTATTATCAGTAGTCATACAAATACTAACAATAATAAATAAAATCCATTAACAATCAATAAAAACCATGGACTGTTTAATTAGACTGGGTGAACGAAGATATTCTAATTAAGCCCAGGAGATATTAAAATATTAGCACCACTACCAGTGAAGTTTATTCTTTCTTTTGGAGGAATAATTCACTTTCAGTAGAAAAAGCAATTGTACGAAGATTCAGTTCTCTAGACTATTTTAAGTGGACAACAGCTTGGGATAACACAGGATTATACTGATGTAGATGTACTATTGTGACATAATTTGATGAATGAACTACTTCTTTAAAAAGTATCGCATTTCAAGTGATATATATTTTTGATCAGTGTGTTTATTTAATGAAATTTGTTTTTACATGTGCAAACCATCCCTTGATGCTGGAGTTCTGATGCTCATCAGAAATAAATGAGCATGAATATAAATGATTTTTAAAAGAAAAGTAAATTACTTTTAAAAGGAAAATCTATTAAAGTTATTTTATGTTCCTAATTTATTACCAGCTTTAATTTTACAACTGTATTTTTGCTCTAGCATTATTGAGTTCCAATGATTATTGCTTAATCATCATAAGGATTAATCATTTTGTTACATCATGCTATGTGTCATACATCATTCTATTTTTGTGCCAGTCAAAATTTTACTATTATAGATATTTCAGACATTTAACAATTAATCAGCATCCATGTATTATTAATAATTTCAGTTATGGAGACTTATGAATTATCACAAAAATAAGCTACATGAAAATTAGCCTCTCCCCCTTCTCTCTCAAGTTGATATGCAGTAAAGCTAGGTTCAATAATCTACACTAATGTACATAATATAGCAGCAATTTTAAAATTTAAGGTTTCAGTGAAATTAATCTTGGCACCATTTTAAAATATTACAATCATGTAATATATTATCTCCTCTGTCCTTTATAAATCCAGAAAGACTGTTAAACAGATGGGGAAAAGCATGTGTCATTCCCGAACAAGCCTTTGCCAGTTTTTTGTTCTATATCAAGATTCTTGTTTACATAGCTGATTCATAATGATTTGCACAAGCAATTCATGAAAATAATGATGATAATTTGATTTGATAATTCAAATCACGGAGAATAGTTACGAGTGTCATATCTTTCCATCGTCCTTGGTAAGTGTTGCTCCATTTTCTCTTCTTCAACATTGCAGTGTTAATTGCTAGATACAGATTTTGAAAACCCTTGAATATAACACCTTAAATGATCCCTTTCTCTTTCCTTCCCTGCAATATTGTTGCTAGCTGCTGCAGTGTTTTCATTTTTCTGTCCCCATCCTCAATTCAGAAAGTTCCTAATTAAACAAAGAACCAATGAACAGATAAGAAAAAGCTTTTTCTTTCCCCTCATCATCACTATTTGATAAGGGAGGTGAATTAATTAGTTCCAATTTTCAAGAAACTGGTTCAAGTTTCCTGGATAGGTGTGACCTTAGAAAATGTCTAATCTTGCCAATCTTGAATAATACTGATAGCATCATGTCTTGTTTATTAAGGCTTGTTTATTAAGACTGTATATTTATTTCAAGATACAAAACTGTATATTAATTTCACACTGGGTTACAGCACATCCTACTTCTAGGCAGGACTGGAGTTTGGAAGCAGTTTTAGAAGGTAAAAAGTGGAAAATTGTTCTGTTAGTTTCTAGCAATCATGGGGAGGCCAAAATCTGAAAGTTGCAAAAAAAAAAAAAAAAAAAAAGGGAACAAGTTGGTGAATCAACTTCTATATAATTCTCACATTTGGCCATATCTAAAACTCTCCATTAAGAATGTTCCATTGTGGCTCTGAGTTATAACAGTTATTCAGTGAACTATCTTTTTGAAGAACTAGTTAGCCATTTATGTCCATAACCTGCTTAATTACAGGATTATCTGCTGTCAGTGTTGATTATTTATTTGCATTTTACAAGTGGATATTGAAATATCCAATAATCCAATAATTCTGGAATTTTTATTTTTCTCTATTTTTCTGCCCACATGATTTTTTTTTCATAAAAAATAGTTAACCAGGATTTTGTGGCCATTAGCCAAAAACAGTTATACTCGTCTGTTTCATAGTTTTTGTTTATTTTCAGTGTTTGAAAGGGCTTTCTTTCTTCCATTTCAGCAACTTTTAGGCTATTCATAGACTTACTGGTAATTCATATGATGGAGTGGGATGGTTTTGATTACAAAATGCTATTTATAGCCTGAATATTAGATATTGATGAAAATATTGATTTTTTAAAATGTGATTAGAAAAGTCTGCTGTTTTGAGGATTTATTTTAAGGAACAGTAATGTACAGCTTTACAATCCTAATCCTAGAACCGGAAAAACTAAGAGAAGGGACTGTTGACTCAGTAGGGTAAAAAAGTGCTTTTGTGTTGTGTTATATCTAAATTTCAAGGAGGGGATTGGTTTAACATTACATGAATAAGAATACTAATACTGGATGAAATGAATTTTGGTTAGTTTATGCCAACAAAATAAATCATTTAGAATCATTTAAATAAATCTTAAATCATGTAATATACATTTTTTTCAATAATAATTTCAGCAGGAGCTAGTTGAACTGTCTCAATGCCTTTAAAATATCTGGATCTGATCCATTGTCTTTAATGTTTCTGTTTAATTAGCCTGAGATTCAGAATATATGGCAGCAATTTAGAAAACAATTTTTCTATGTCTCTCTTAGCATTGTTTTTTCATATCTGACATAAAATATTGATTAATTAATAAGACATATAATAATACATATCACCAGTTCATGCTATTATGCCATAAAATACTTAATATTTTTATATTAAAGACCAGGAAATGGTGAACTACTCATGTAGTTGTTGAAATTTCCAAAATGTATTACAAATAGACCTTTTGCCTTATGCATGGAGGGAGTAGAAACATACAAATTACAACATTGGATCCTTTCAAAACTCTCTCTGCTAATGCTGAATAGAATACTTCAAAACTGACAAACATAAAATAGTGTTCTGTGTTTCCTGGAAATATCATGAGCATTTTGAAATCCAAACATTTCCAGAATTATCCAAATGGGATAATATTCCTGAAAAGTTGTTCTAAGAAAAACTGATGTTTCAAACTAAAAGGTGGTATATAGAGTTCAAAATGTTTGGAGCTCATACTCTTTTGTACTTTTCTAGTCTGTAGCCCAGACTAGATTACAAATGTTATCTAGGCATACTGTATTTTTCAGCTCAATAGTATTACCTTGGTGGCCTTGGATGACCTCAGAAATTCAGATTCAGACGTGGTTAGTAATTGGACTGGATACCAACATAAAATAACACAGCATAATAGACTGGGAAGTTGGGGAAAACATCTGAAAATATGCAGTGGCAAACTATTTCTCTGTTGTTGTCTAGTAGGGTTGTACTACATTTTAATAATTATTTATCCTATGCATATTCACATCATATTTTAATAAAAACAGAAGAAATAAAGATGCAAAATATTTGTGTTTTTATTTTGTATTTGAAATATAAAATCTAAAATATTAAAAACATATGTCTAGGTTACAAATATCTTTTTTTGCTTCATTTGTCACAACCAGGAAATCAGCAAAGTGTCCATTATAAGCTCTGTTTTGGTACTCTGATACTATGTATTGAATAGCTTGTTTTTCAGCTGCACGGTTGCAATTCGGTGATATTAAGAGTGTCAGCACATTTATTATGGCCAGTGTGAATTTGGTTTAGTATGGTCCATATAGCACAATGGGGCTAGTCAAATCCAGGTAGTAGTTGCACTACATAAAGCTACTCTGATTGGAAAATATGACAGTTGTAATACAAAAAATATATTAGCTTCTACAAGCTGCTTGCCTAAATCTGCTCTTGCAAAGACTCAAACATTCTTGGGTTTCCTGCAGCAGTGCCACAACACATTTTATACCTATACCTTTTTATTATAGATGTTCACATCTTAAGATTTTAATATTTTCAGAAAAATGACATCACATATTTCTTAGCGGCAGCAGACACATTTTACTTCTATGCATTAATTTGCCAGCAATTATGAATATATATCTTTGAGAGGTTATTTACTCAAAGAAATGTTCTTCATAGTTCTTTACATTAATATTCACATTTGTAATTGTTTTTAAAAAAACTTGGATGCAAGACAGGCTACAGAAGGTGTTCTGAAAACAGCTGCACTTCTGTCACTTGTGAATATTTTTTCCATTTGAAAAAGAGAATAAATCTTTTTTTGCATAGGTTTTTAAAACAACAATAGTTTGGTGAAAGTCCTGAAGCCCATACATGTCTTTACAATGAAAAAAAAATTACCCAGTAAATATCCAGTAATGATTTCTCCATCTCACCTTGGCAATAAATTTGAAAAGCTACTCAGCTTGGCATAACCTCTTTCTTAGGAAAATTAACTGAAGCAGCCAAGGGAAGGATCACAAGCTTAGAAATCTAGTAGCTGGCAAAGAAATCTGGCAAACAATAGCAAGTCTAACAGTTCTGAAAAGTCTCAACTGCCTTTAAGGAACTCTTCATTTCTCATTTCTCCGACAGTTTGTTGCTCCGTTAACTTTTACTTTAAAAAGCAAAAATGAGAATGGCTTTTGTTTAACTGCTGCAAGGCAGGGTTGGGAATTCGATCAATTTTACCTATGCTAGCCTGAAAATCTCTCTGAAGCAAGTTCAATAGGCAAAAGGGAAAGGATGCCAGCTTTTATATGCAAATATACAAGGGATTTTTCTCCAGAGTTCAAAGCTCTGCCAGAAGGCTTTGCAAAATAGTAATTAAAATTTACAACATATTGAGGGGAAAAAAAAGGTACCCCTTTCCAAATGTTCAGCACTTATTGCATAGAATGTCATTGCAAGCGTATCTTGAATCCACATTTTATACCTAAAGTACATTAAACCCTATTAAAATGACTATTTTAATGTTGTCAGAGGAGTGAGCATTCTAGCACTGGGAATTGCTGCTTCAATATATTTTACATCTAATTGCTGAAGGATACAATGCACCTGTGTTATTACATTGGTTTCATTCCTGGATGATTTCCCCTTTGGCAGACCAGTGACACTTTTTCATTGGTTATTCATTCACTTTATTGATTAACACATGGACCAATTTATTAGTCCTTCCAAAGCTATTGTGAGAGCCCAGCTTTTTAAAGGGTGAGTATCTTTTACTGAATACTAACAGAGGATGTGTTATATTTGGAAAAAAAAACATTTTTCTGTATAAAACATACAGTATAATTACAGCATACAATATAATTTATATCATAATCTCACTCATCATTTCATTCTTGTATTCTATTTAAGGGTATCTTAAATAGAATAAAGGTTCAAGGTTGACTCAGCCTTCCATCCTTCTGAGATGGGTAAAATGAAGACCCAGATTGTTGGGGTCAATAGGCTAACATTTGTAAATCACTCAGATAAGACTGCAAAGCACTGTGAAGTGACATATAAGTCTAAATGCTATTGCTTAGTGTTATCTCAATGTTGCAAGAGAACAAAGCACCCATCTCGTATTCTACTCCTAACCAGGAAAGGACAGGTTTTGCTTTTCCTCAATTAATAATTAGTCATTTGAAAATTGGAAGCAGATATAGTTTGCATTAGAATCAAAGCATGCAATAAATTTCTTTGAATGAAATCAATTGGAATAAAGCATAATTATCGGTTTTATTCTTTCTCCAAGCTTTGAATTGATCATGCCTTTCTAGATCATGTTAACTAAAAATAATATAAATGCCTTGGTCAGAAGAAGCATGCATAGCAACACTTGAATACAATAGCTAAATAATATAATGACATATAAAGCTATGTTAATTGGAACCTGGTATTCTAATTAAGAGAGATTAATTCAATTCAGTTCAGTTCTCTACAGCACTGGCCAAGGAAAATCTAGAGCATTCACTTTGTGTTGTGCACCACATTTTAAGAAAGACATTGACACAGTGGAGTGACTCTAGATAAGGGCAATATGAATGATGAAGGGCCTGAAATAAGTCCTCTGAGCCATGAAAGAATTGAGGATATTTGGCCTGAACAAGTGAAGATTAAGGAAAACATATTAGTTCTGAAACAGCTGAAAGGCTATCATCCAGAATATAGTGCAGATATGTTTTTAATTTTCTTAGAATACCCAAGTGATACAAATAGCACAGAAAGAGTTTGCCTAAACTTTACTAAAAAGAAATCTTTATGTAAATAGTTGGTCTGATGTTAAAACCAACTAAGGAAATTTTTAGCATTCAGAATCATCGAATCTTCCCACATTAATTTGTTTGGACTAGAAGATAACTTATGCAGCATACCTCCCACCTGTTCTATTACCACATTAGGATTTTTTTCTGTTATTGGACAGAGCAAATTTGGTTGATTTTCTTGTCTGGGAGTTAAAAAAAATGGCTGTAACTTATTTCATTCAGTGATGTTATGTCTCCTACTACTCTTGATTTTGTCATGCTCCTGTCATTGCTTTCTACAGTGGTTCTCATATTTTATTTTATAAAATGCTTTATGAAACTCTCCAGATTTGATTTCAGAAAGGTGCTTTGTCGAATGGTGCACCTGTCTTCAAAACAGCAGCGTCTTTTCCAAGAAATGTTTCTCCACCCATGTTGCACAGCTCTAACACTGTGTAGTCCAGAAATATACCAGGCCTATGAATAATCCTTCCAGTCATGCACTCAAATACAGGAGTATGCAATACTGAACATTTCTAAGCCTATTAGAGATTTATAGATAACATTTTTTTTATAAAATTCATACCAACAAACTGTACCAACAAGATTGTTATGCATGTTTCTCTTCTTCACAAATAGTTAGAAATTACTGATTTGACGAACTTTTCTTTCAAGGGGGACCAAAGATATCAATGAGTGGAAGCCTTGGAATCACATCTTCTTGCAGGGGAAGAAAGTAAAGACCAGTAGCAGGAACTGCAGAGAACTGTCCTCATTTATCAGAGATGCTGAAATAACTTGGATGTGCCACCTGCAGTGTGCAAATGTTTCTGCTCTTGGGTATGATACTAGTATTTGGTCCTGAGTTACCAAAAACAATAAATAAGTCACAGCCTGACTCATTCTGTTTGCAATGCTAACTTGAATGAGGAACGAATAGACAACTTTGTGTTTTTAAGGCATATTGTCCCAGCTTCTGGTGATCTGTTGAACATTCATAGTTCATACCATGAGTACAAAAATTGAGGCAGGGAAATGAAATGCTTTCTATACTCATGTTAGCTCCTTCTAACATTTCCACAGCTAAATCACTCTCTTTCATTTCTGCAGATGTATTTAATAAAGGGACAGGCTTGTCAACAGCCTATGTTTAACATATGCACACCAGAAATTACTAGCTGCTAATTGATAAATGATTGATGGGCCAAGGAGATCACAAGAGAGTTTCAATTCCCACAACCTCACTGGGCTGGGAATCATGAGGATTGAAGATGCTAAAGAGAGGCAAACAGAGAAATCTAAATGAAGCTTTGTGTCTCTACAAATGTGTGTGCCACTTAATGGGACATCTGAAAATGAGTATCCAAATGGTTTTATTTACTAACATTTATTAGAATGTTAGTTCCAATAGAACTATATTTAGTTAAATATTAGGCTGTATAGAAATCTACAAAGTACTAGAAAGTCTTAAACAAGAAAAAGGATGGAGGGAGTTCAGAACTTTTCCGTCTTATTGATCATGTCTTCTAGGTTTTTAAGCAAGAAAAAAAAAAATAGCAAGCATCAAAAGATAATTAGCAATCAACTTCCCTCCTTCAAAATGAAAATAATCTATATTATAATTATAACACATTTTAGATTATTGATGAGTAACTGATGGAACATGTGGATGAGTATGATGATGAATATGGAAAACCACAATATAGGAATCAGTCTAATTCTATTCTATTCCTGATCAGTTTTACACATGTTCAGTGTTTGGGTATAAGTCTGTTCTTTCACATTTCTGCATTTTGCTGCAAATATTCAAGAAAACCCATGAACATTTTATTTTCATTTTTGTGCAACTCTTATTCTAATGTTAGTTACTTGTACAATGCTATTTGAAATACAAAGATTAGCTGTGTCCTCATCAGCTTTAACAACTGGGATAGGCTAATTAAAGATGAAAAGTCAGATTCAATTATCCAGAATTCCTAATTGTTATATGCTGCAACTCCAATGCACAAGATTAGAGAAGGCTAATTTAGGGCATATTGACTCAGCAATAAAACTGCATAACTGACTTCAATTTTTTAAAAACACTGAAGAACAAACACAGAGTCTAGGATTCATGTGTAGATACATTTTTTTGACTTTCAGAAGTATCTAATAAAATTGGGCTCCTCCCCATCATCAGTCCCTAATGATGCACGTGGTTTAGTGACATGCTTACATAAAGCTTGATATTTGCTTTATTATGATATACTTGACCCGTTCTAATTGGCAGACTTTCCCTGTCTGCAAGATCATCTGCAGCAGGGGTGTCAAACTGGTGGCTCATGGGCCGGATGCGTCATGTGCAGGCCATGCCCACCCCAGCTCAGTGAAGGGAAAAAAAAAATGTAAAACATCATGTGATGGCAAGTTTGACACCTGTGATCTCCAGGTTGGCAAATTGGAGCCCTTATTATGTACTTGTAGGTTATTTGTTTTCTTCCTTCTGCAACTGCAGCAATTTAATCTGTATTATTTCTTAAAGGGAGCACTCTATAAGAACCTTTAAAACAGGATTGTAAAAGTTACTGGGTTGGGTGACATTCAGTTTTGCAAAGCATGTTGAAACCTGCATTCAAGAAGAAGGTAGAACAAACCTATTTTACAAGAGTGCTTTCAGTGTTTGAAGGCTAAAAAGATGCTTTAAATAACTGCAAGACCTTTTCCCCCCCTTTTAAAACAACCAAACATCCAAATTTCAAGAAAGGCATATATTTTTACTTGGAAAGACAGGGTTTTTAGTCAAAGGAAAGAATACTAGAAGGTCAGATGCCACTTTTGGATTACATGTAGACTGTTTTTTTCTTTACCACTCAATCTCTATGAGCGTAACCTATTTCTTAGTAGCAGATGACATAAATCCATTGGAACCTGAGTATAGTTGCGGGTTTTTTTTAGAAAGCTTTTCTTGATTGCTTTTCCGGAATGGCATTTTTTAAAGTGGGACTTTGAATTTTCTGTTGAATTTCTTACTTGACTATACTTTCTGATATTTACCAATGTTGGTCATTCGCTGATAGTGACAATGATTACAGATAGTACATAGTGTGAGATGGGAAGTTAAACACAGTATAATTAGTTACTCTTGAAAGTCTGCAAATGCATAAGAGACATAAGAGTTGTACTGAAAACTCGAGTATAACAATGGATTTCTTTCCCTATGAAGTAGGCTCCATTTTTCCTACTATATTCTACAAGTTATTTATTAGTTTTTTTATATATACAATATAATCAACATCTACTAACAATGTTGCTCCCCCCCATTTTAAATGTTAAACAACTTCCTAATATTAAGGGGTGGGAATCTGTTCCATCCACTTTCTTCAAGCCATACATAATTTGTAAGCCTCTGTTGTCTCTCTCCCTTTCTGATAACTTTCCCATCTCCGCTGTCTAAACTAAATAGCTACAGACATTGTCATCTTCATTCCTAGAAGAATAACTGTAACCCTCTTACAGAATGCTCAGTGAATGAGATGCTTTGCAGGAAAGTCAAGAAAAGTTACACATAATCATTTCTTTGAAATATACCACTATATGTTTGTATGTTTTTTCAAGGTATATCTTGCTTCAGATACCTAGATGTTTATTGGCAATGTGCAATGTGCAGAAACAATGAAGCAATTTGTAAACAATAACAGTAATAATAACAGTAGTAAGCAACAGATGGAAATATATATATATAGCTAAACAGCACACATGTAAGTACCTGCGAAAACCTAAGAAAACATATATATATTTATATATATGTGCTGTTTAGCTTCCTTCGGGTATTATCCCACGTCATTGTAGTTCTGTTAAAGTTGTAGCAACGTTTCAGCAGAATCTCATCTGCCATCATCAGGCTTCTGTATGGATATGGGTCTTACAGCTCCTGGTTTTAAATTTGAGGCTGGTCCATTCTGATTGGTTGGGAGCCTGGACCTGTTTCATTGGACTTGGAGTTTGATTGATTGGT
>BLBF01000026.1:17386740-17427580 GCA_015471245.1 Laticauda colubrina | reverse complement strand
TTTTAGAGAAGATTTTGTGCAGTTTAATTTTGGAGGAAGAAATGCAAAGGGAAGGGATGGCAGTACATTTTATAAAATTAATGTATCCGCTTTAAACAAACTGAGCGATTTGTTTACAAAAGCAAGGGGATATCAAACCACTGAAATATTGCAATTCAAAAATAAAACAATTAACCATAATGGCAACAACAAAGTAATTATTGGTGCTAAAACCACAATTACTGAATCGCTGAAAGCTTTCTGAAACAGCTGAGTTTTCATAAGCTTTCAGAAGGACACAAGAGGGTACTCCCTTCTGTTTCAAAACAGAAATATGTGAACAATGGATGACCAGGAGTAAATCTCTCTCTCTCTTCACCCCTCTCTCTTACAGCCCCTTTTCAAATGATAACTTAAGATATTTGCCTAATATTAGTCCTTTCAGCAGGAAAGAGGACTCTGATCTTTCACTTCTTTTTATTTTATTTTGATGTGCAGCCATGTTCATAATGCAGAAGAGTGGCTTCTTTTTTCTTTAGCAGTAAAAGCAACTTAATCCCTGTGTAAGAAATCAGTAAGTATGGTCCGCTTAATCTAGTCCCAATGTGAAACTGTTGACATTTGTTCTTTTTTCTTTTCTCCCTTCACCTATCATTATGTGACTGGGCCTGTTTTGTGCTGGATTAGGCACAAATCTCCCATGCAGCACATTTGGCATGTTACTAGTAGTTTAACTTCATTAATAATGTATGAAGAAATGTAATCCATGACAAGGGAAGGAAAATAAAAAGTTTCCCCCTCTTCTTCTCCTTTTTAACCAACCAACAATTATCTCAGCAAAGGTATAGTCATGATTCGAAAGGAAGCATCTGATGCTGCTTTCATAAGTCTTATACCAATGGAATACTAGCTGGAAGGGTAAATAAATAGAAAATCGCTAACTCAGCAATAACCTTTATAAATTGTTTTCTTTCATTTTGTATGCTAGGCATTCCAGAATAAGATTTTTTCTCTGTTCGTTCTTTTACATGCAATTGTCTTTTAAGTATGATTAAAGCCTAAGAGAATTAACAAAGAAAGGGGGAAAATCTATTAGTTTTGCATTGCCAGAGGCTTTCCCTCCAGTCCACTATATAATAAATAAATTAAATTCTCTTTTTATTCTCTTTATTTAATTCATATATATTGGCAAAGCAGGTACTCATGTGTACAAAGTAATATTTAGTATAATAATTCAAAATCAATTTCTTTCTTTTCAACAGGAAATCAACACCTTTTTCTTCTGTAAACAAAATTCAGTATTATTTCTAAATACAAATTTTTATGATTAGATGTTCTGTTTAGATTATCTTCTGATATATTTATATTAAACTAGAATGGTTCAAATTTTGGCAGATCACCCAATGCAAGCAACACTTTTTCTGTTTTGATTTGGTTCAGTTTCCAACATATTATTGTTAATACGATATATTTCTTATTTCTTTTTTATCAATGCTGATTTGGTTCCATTCCTTTCTTTTGTGTCCAATAAAAGTTAAAAAACAAATACCTTATTAGCATGTTCTTTTAGCCTAAATCCATTTAAAAAAACTGGGGTTACACAGAAATCTATGTATGCATCTAGTTTTGAATGGTAGCATGTGTTGGTTAATATAAATAAACAATATGTGGACCCGCACAGACTTGTATTCATCAATGTGTAAGTAAAAAGTTTCCGAGTAGATGCAGGTAAGGCTTGTTTGATCAGAAAAAGTGTTGTCAGAGAGTTGTGTATATGTGTATTTTTAGAACAACTAGTTTCTATTCACCAAAGAAGCAGGACAATAGTCAACATTTTCCTGCATTTCTGGAAGTTATTCAGTGTTGATCTTCATAGCAACTGGCAAAGCAGCTCAGGCAACAGAAGCCAGACTCCAAAGCAGTAGTCACTTAGAAGTACTTTGTGCTCCACACTTCTGTCACATTTGTGCTATCAGAGCAACAGCTGGGGAGACTTTTTCAACAAAGATGAGTGTCAGATAATCCTGATGAGATTCCACATCCAGCATCTTTTGTAATTATGTCACATTCGGCTGTAATGGAATAATTCAAGCTGAAAGGACAAGCTTTGATCCTTTCTTAAACCTTTCTCTGTGGACTGGCTATCTGAAAGATTCGAAGATATTTCTGTTACAAGATCTAGTATTTCCTCAGGGAAGTCATACTTCTGAAGCAAGGGGAATCTTTCAAAAAGCAATATCATGTTTGCCTAGAACATTTTTGGAAAGGTATTTTTATATGAAACAGAGATGTCAATAAAACGAGATCCTTCTATTTTCTGATCAGGAAGGCAACCCTTGCTTTAACTATTTTACTGATTATTTGGGCATTTTGAAAACTATTGTACAAGAAGAAAGAACTGGCTTTGAAGAAAGAGAATCACTTTATGCATAAATGTGTTGTATTTAAGCTGTAATTCCTTGCCTTCTTCACTGTAAATAAGTTCTTTTAAACTGTGGGACTGACTTCAGAACAGACATTAAAAGTTTCAATCTTAGTTATTTAAATAGCCTCATTTGTATGGATCTAATTCAAACCAATATAATAGCAAACAATAGGATTTGTGCTTTTGAATTAAATTTAAACCATGGTTAATATACTCACCCAGGAAAAAAAAAGGTTAGGTATAATAGAATATCAGAGTTGGAAGGAACCTTGGAGGCTTCTAGTCCAACCCCCTGCTTAGGCAGGAAACCCTATACAACTTCAGACAAATGGCCATCCAATCTCTTCTTAAAAACTTCCAGTGTTACAGCATTTACAACTTCTGGAGGCAAGTTGTTCTCCTGATTAATTGTTCTAACTGTCAGGAAGTTTCTCCTTAGTTCTAAGTTGCTTCTCTCCTTGATTAGCTTCTACATGTTGCTTCTTGTCCTGCCCTCAGGTGCTTTGGAAAATAGCTGAGTCAATACCATAGCTAACCATAGTTTTGTAATGCACCCTCCTCTTGGCTTGTTATCCTAGTAATCTTTGATTGGTAGGTAGTAACCAATTTTGTGTGTGTATATGTAGTGTGTGGAACTTTCCTAGCATGATTTGATTGAGAGAAGAAGAGTTACTTGTGTGGTAGAAGAAAGAAAATTGTTTCTCAGGCTTTTTATCTCCAAAGTCATAGAGACTAAAAAAATAAATCTGTAGGACCACTGTTTTTGTAGCCACTCTAATATCATGGTAAAGTAAAGCTGACCAAAACCAAGCTAAGGGTATACATTTCAGTTAATGTATTCTTACCCACATCTTACTCATGGTTTGTACCAGGAAAACATGTTATGCTAAATTATACATTGGCTTTTCATGCCATAGGGTAAGGTCATTTACCAAACTGTGTTAGTTCAAACTGCTGTTAGTGGTTTTGATAATCTACTGAATGAATGAATGAATGAATGAATGAATGAATGAATGAATGAATTCTCTATTGGCCAAGTGTGAGTAGGCACACAAGGAATTTGTCTTGATGCATGTGCTATCAGTGTATGTAAAAAGAAAAGATACACTTGTCAAGGTACATCACTTAATAATAATCATAGGGTAGAAATAAGCAATCAAACCAAACTAGGAAACAGTCAGTATAAATCATAAGGATGCAAGGAACAAAGTTACAGTCATACAGTGACAAGTGGTAGGAGATGGGTGATAGGAATGATGAGAAGATTAATAATAATAGTAATAAAGACTTAGTAAATAGTTGGACAGTGTTGAAGGAATTATTTGTTTGGCAGAGTGATGGCATTTGGGAAAAAGCTGTCCTTGTGTCTACTTGTTCTGATGTGCAGTGGTCTATAGCATCATTTTCAGGTAGGAGTTGAAACAGTATATGTCCGGGATGTGAGGGGTCTGTAAATATTTTCACAGTCCTCTTTTTGACTCATGCAGTATACAGATCCTCAATGGAAGGCAGGTTGGTATAATTGCTTTTTCTGCAGTCCTAATTACTCTCTGGAGTCTGTGTATGTCTTGTTGGGTTGCAGAACCAAACCAGACAGTTACAGAGGTGCAGATGAGAGACTCAATAATTCTTCTGTAGAACTGTATCAGCAACTTCCTGGGCAGTTTAAGGATGGTCTGTAGGATTTCCTTTCAATGTAGCTCCATCCCATCTCCAGACTGGAAAACCCTCTTCTTCCCCCTCCATCCCACAGATTCCAGGGGCTGGTCATTAGTCTGTCTCACTTTGTCCTGGGTTACCAGGCTCCTATATTCTTTACTGATAGCTGGCAGTTATCTTGTGGCTGATCCAACAATGGTCATCAAGTCATTAAACTTTCCCTGCCTCTGAAGAAAGGCAAGAAGCAGGGACTGACTAATTAAAACCTGTGATAGTCTGGACTGAAGACCAACCTGGCTTTGTTACTGAATGTTGAAATCTGGAGTGGAATTTTGAAGTCAGCTGGGACCAGCACAGGAATGAAGCTACTTAGGCTGCTGTGTGCAATTGGCCCTAATAACTGAAGCCCTAATAACATCTTGCATTAAGTCACTGAATATGAAAACCAAATACAGAAGTAAAATTGGTTCAAAGATAATCAGTAATAAAAAATGCTCTTTTTTTTACATAGACAGTCCTCAAGCTGATCAAATTTGTGTTTTAAAGTGGAGCACTTTATAATATGGAACATTCCAAATTGTTTGTCTCTATACACAGAAATGGGGATATATAGAAAAGTTAATCCTCCACGAATAGCATCTTCTTCCTCCCTGGTTTCCCTCCTCCCTGGCACTGTGTACTATACACACAACAAAACCTGGTTCGCTAAATTACATATCTTATGATAACCTTTCATTTTGTACAAGATTTTTCTTGTATTTTGGCTAGCTTGCATTTCATTTTTTTTGATATGAAATTTCTAAATAAAAGAATGTGAATCCCGAATACTCTGTGCAAAGGCCCTTTCAGAAGAGTAGCTATCAAGTAACTGTAGCATTGGTATGACAGGTAGTCATCAACAAGGTTATGCATTGTATCCAGAGCTATTTACTTCTAAGAAGAACAGTACAGAAATACATTATTTTATAGTGCTCAGCTATTCTTTCAAGGTAGGGAAGTGGTGGCTCAGTGGCTAAGACGCTGAGCTTGTCAATCAGAAAGGTTGATCAGTTCAGCAGTTCGAATCCCTAGCACCACATAACAGAGTAAGTCCCTGTTACTTGTCCCAGCTTCTGCCAACCTAGCAGTTTAAAAGTATATAAAAATGCAATTAGAAAAAAAGGGACCACTTTGGTGGGAAGGTAACAGTGTTCCGTGCACCTTCGGCATTTAGTCATGTTGGCCACATGACCATGGAGACACCTTTGGACAGCGCTGGCTCTTCGGCTTTGTAACGGAGATGAGCACCGCCTTTAGAACTGGAAACAACTAGCATGTATGTGCAAGGGGAACCTTTACCCTTTCAAGAACAGCAGCAGTTGGATTTCCATTGATTCTATTGTTCTCTGCTCACCCATGAATCACTTTCAGTTTCAATTAAGAGCTTCAATTGCTGGAAGGAGAAACAATGTGTCCCATTAAAATGTCCCATTTCTGATTTTTAGACAGATATGTCTCCTTACTTTCCTTTAAGGGACAGGCATTTTGTTTGGCTCGTCTAGGTAAAATTAGTTTTCCTTTCCCTAAATAGTGCTTGGTGTCCTTCCAGGAGGAACAATTCTTCAAAGAGCCAATTTCTACAAGAGAGAACAGGATAACCAGACTTTGCAACAAGTACTCTTTGTTAGTGCCATGTTTGGGGTTGATGAATGACTATTCAAGTTACGCCAAATTTAATCATTTTGAAAAATGAGACTGAAATGGAACAGCTGGAAGAAACCTGAATAATACTAAAATTTTGACAAATATTTGGGAAATATGAATACTCAAATAGATTGGCTGACATTGGAATGTGAAGATTGATATCTCTAACATTCTGTTGCAACCCTAAATATTTCATCAGGAATTCCTTCTGTAAATGAGGAGCAGAATCTACTCTCTATGTTTTGGACAGCAATAGATTTCTGTTTTCTAGAATATAATGAATGATATTTTAAATTTAATTTGAAACAAATCTACTTTTCCAAATTCTGTTCATAATTCTCTTTGAAGTAAATAGTTATGTACCCTTGAAATCCTAATTATACTCAGTGTCATTATCTATGTTTAAGACTGGTAATTTCCATGGATCTAAAAACTATCATTGATCATCGTCATATATTAGAATTCCTGTTGAACGTTAGACACATTCTCAAGGAATCCTAGGAATTGTAGATCTTAGTCCAATAAAGGTCACTTCTTTGGAAAAACTATAGTAATATGTGTAAAACTCTTCCATGTTTAAATAAGTTTTATATTCATTAGTTTTCAAGTCTAGATCCTAATTTGGATGGAATTATTAAAGAGATCAGTTCAAAAACTTCTTACCATAAACAATCTGTATTTAGTGGTGAATATGAACAGGAATCATGGAAGAATTCCTTCAGCAGTAAAAAAAAATTAGTCAGTGTATATTGCCAAATATGTCATAACTTCAGGCTTCATTAACCATGAATTAATGAAACTACTATTCATTTCTATAGTACTCTCTCAGTCCAATCCAGCTATTGTGAGAAAAATAGGAGGAGGAGGGAGTATTAGGTATGTTTGCTGCCTTGAATTATTTTTAAAAATAATAAAGATGGGAAATATGCCCCAAGACAGTAGAAGGAAGGGTGAATAAAAATACATTTATTTCAGTCACAGACCAGCATAAAATAATACAAAACTGTAAAATTTACAGCAGAGACTATATATATATGGACTATACAATATTAATAAAAATATAATATCCATATCTACACACATATATCTGCATACTCACAAATATACCATGCAAAAACAGGATGGACATTTTAATAACAAGTAATGTACCTTATAAGACTAAAACTATTACTGGA
This sequence comes from Laticauda colubrina, assembly GCA_015471245.1. Lineage (NCBI taxonomy): Eukaryota > Metazoa > Chordata > Lepidosauria > Squamata > Elapidae > Laticauda > Laticauda colubrina. Next base: position 17,420,659 of record BLBF01000026.1, on the reverse strand, counting down.
AAACAAGTATCCCTGATGTAAGCTCTACCTTATTCTTTTTATTGTATTACATGCTCGTTATATTTATTTGGAAGTAAATTCAAATACACATAATTCTTGTCACATGAACACAATTAATATTGGTAGAATAATTTGCTGCCTTTTATCTACACTTAATACTCAGAGGCATCTATATAATAGACTATTGGTAGAATCTAAGCATATTATATAAATACTATTTTATAAAAATAATACATTGTACTAAAAGTGAGAAGATGGGGCAATAGATGACTTATATGGCTAGATTTAATAAAATGTTAAAGATTGAACTATAGGTTTTCCTCAACTGGCTGCCAAGCATCCAATAGACAATCATGTGACTAAAAAACATTTGTGCAATAACTAAGTTTGAGGAAGTGTTGTAACTTTTTTTGAGTCTGCTGTAACTTTGAACATCACTTAGTGACTGGTCATTAAGTGAGAACTACCTGTAATTCTATATTAACATTTATGGATATATTTTTAGTTTCTACATACAGTGGAGCCTCAGGTTGTGACTGAAATTTGTTCCAGGATTTTGGCTGCAACCTGATTTGGTCATGACTTAAAGCATGACCATCTGTGCATGCATGGGCAAAAAAATGGTAGTAAAGGGAAAAATTGTGGAGAAAGAGAATCTTTTTGCACCAGTTGTCTTCATCTCCCAATTTTTGAATCATGACCTGATTCAAAAATAGGGTGGATTTTTTGTTCACCACCTGATTTGGTGGCTCCTGTTCATGATTTGAGGTTCCACTGTCACTCTTTTATTCATTATTCCATATATTTTATTTCTGATTTTATAAGCATTGCTATATTTTTGGTTGTACTTCATCATAGTGTAGGATATGATCTGGCTGAACCCAAAGGGGGGATCAAATGTGTCATCATTCATGAGTCCCTTTGCATCCACAAGAGGTCTAAGAACAGCCCAACTTGAATTCCCTTCTATTCTTAACTCCTGATGATTTCCCTTGATTGTTAGTAGTTCCAATTCTTAACAGTTTAAGCTATGCACTTCTATTTGTCATGGCCACAAGACTCAAGAAGTATGGCTGCGTTTGGTCATTGTCATTGTTGTCATCCAGGGAGCAGATGTAGCTAAGGAATGCTACAGACATGGGTGACTATTGCTCCTCATATTGTACACCAGATCTTCCTAAATTTTCCCTTCAAAACAGCCAAAGAGCAGGCATTGAACTGTCCAAGAATCAGCTGCCTTCTCTGTTCGCATATTCTAATTAAAGGCCCTGTCACATCGGCCGACGGATGCAAAACGTATGTAAAAAGGACACAGCAGACGAGAAAATGTTCCATCCATTGTTATCCGCTCTCAAAAGTGCCCCAAATTTACATAAACAGAGCGGACAACAACGGAAAGGAACGGACGGGGAGAGGATGTAGCAAGGATGTTAAGCAGATGCTCAATGGAAGCCTAGCGGATGGAAGCGGATGGAAGCGGATGGCATGTCCACAGGGCTTCCGGAGGAGCACAGCAAAGCGGACATGCAACGGAAGGGGTGGATGAGGAGCGGATGCATAGAGGATGACGCGGATGCAGAACGGACGCCTAGCAGATGCCTAGCGGATGAATAGCGGATGCAAAGCATTCACTGCACATGTGGGGAGGATGCATTGCGTCAGCCCCACGGATATAAAGGGAAGCAGCTCGCAAGCAGGTCACCATTCAGAGGAAAGACCTGCTGCCAGACACATCTCCAGCCAACAACCATGGGGAAGAAGAGGAAGCCTGTGCCTACTCCTGCCAGCCCTGGTAAGAAGGACAGTGCCACCATCCCACCCCCTGGCACTGACTCTGCTTCTGCTGGGGCTTCTGCTGCTGGTGCTGACTCTTCTGGTGCTGGGGCTTCTGCTGGTGCTGCTCCTGGTGCTGGGGCTTCTGCTGGGGCTTACTCTGCTGGTGCTGCTCCTGGTGCTGGTGCTTCTGCTGGTGCTTACTCTGCTGGCGCTGACATCTTGTGTGTCGTTGGGCAGGGGGTCTGGATCTGGGAAGCCCATGATCAGGTTGCGTTCCAGCCCCTCCTTGAGGTCACGGGAGTTGTATACCTGGGCATCTGAAGCTGACCCATTGCCTGAAGCATCGATGTATATGAACTTGTAGTCAGCATCAACCATGGCGAAGAGGATGATGCTACAAGAAGCCCTTGTAGTTGAAATAAGTGGACCCTGACTTGGCTGGAGCTTTGCAGGCCATGTGCTTCCCATCTATGGCTCCAATGGTGTGGGGGAACTTCTGATACCACTGCTCTGCAACTTTCTTCCAGCCTTCTTCAGTGGAGGGGCACTGGAGGAGCCCCTCCAGGTATTCTTCGATGATGGCCTGTACCACTTCTCTGACCACAATGCTGATGGTGTTGTGTGGCACCCTCCAGCTGTACTGTATGCTCCTGTACGTGGTCCCGGAGGCCAGGTGGCGCAGAGTCAGTGCCACCTTGAGTCCAGGGTCCAGGATGGGCCGGAAGTTGGTGCTCTGCTTGGTCAACCTGGATCTCAGCCGCTCCACAACTTTGTCAAACATGGCTGGTGGCATCCTCATGAAGTTCTGGAATGCACGAGTGTCTTCGTTCCTCAGCTCCATCATCAGCTTGTTATACAGTCCATACTCGGCTCTTCTCCTGAACCATCTTCGGACGCAGATGCTTCTTGGACACCTCCTTTTCTTCCTGTAGAACAGGTGAAAGAGCCTGTAGATGACTTCGCATTGTTGTTGAACGATGGCGGCTACCAAAAGGAGTGTGCGACGATCCATGGTGGAGATGACTGGATGCTGTGGAAGAGCAAGAGTAAGATCAAGACTGAAGAGGTCTGCACAGCAGGGCTGCTGGACTGAAAGTGAGATCCAGGTGATTTCTCCCCCTTTTTATAGGAAATATCATTTTTCCACTAGGTGTCCTTCCACATACTCCAGGCATCCTCCAGACATCCTAAATATTTGAGATACGTCCCCTATATGAACGTTTTTTCCGTTTTAATGCTTTATATCTGAGCTGCATCCACTTTCATCCTTTCTACATCCGTGCTACTAACACTGCGTGTCCGTTCCATGTCCGTTTCGCTTCCTCCCTGTGTCCGTTTTCCGCTGAAGCAGATGTGAGTTGTGCGGATGCACAGCGGATGCCTAGAGGATATAGCTGATGCGTAACGGATGACGACGGACATCTAACGGATGTTCCCCATATGCGTAGCGGATGTAGAACGGACGCGTTGGATACTTCATCCGCTCAAAAGGTTTTGTGCATCTGAAAACTTTTTAAGCAGATGAAATCACAGTAGACAGATGCTGGATGGATAGAGAGTATGAAAAACGTATGCAGTGAGTACAGAACGGATGCATCGCCTTAACCAACGGATGGCAAGTGTTTCTCTCCGTTTTACATCCTCTTTCCATCCGTTGATGCAGTGTGACATGGGCTTTAAATATGGTATAGATGCTACTATATAACTGTAACTGACAATAATAGGAAACTTGGAGTTTTGTTGAAATCATGGGTTCATGTACAGATGACTTGAGACCAAATCCATAACTGCTCTTTTCTGCAAGGTAACTGTTGGAGAATGAGGTAAGAAAATAAAGTGACTGCAGAACATTTAAATATCAGCATCTTCATTGTTCTACCCATCTTCGTCAAAAAGCTGTCCTTTATACCTTTAAAAAAGTGTGAGTCTATTTATCATCCCTGTCCTTGTCCAATTATAAATGACCAGCTGTTCATATCTCTTGACAGTAGAAGAGGTATCAGCCTTCGTGTACTTTGTCAGTACAATAAATTCAGCAATGAACTCTTTGATGTCTCATTCTAAGGGCAATTTCTATATATGAGTTACTAAATTAGATTTCCTTTTCACAAGAAGCCCGGGCTCCTGTCAAACTCAAGATATTTAAATATAGTTAAATATTATGCTCTGGCATTTGTGTAGGTCAATACACTAGTAATAATAAATTAATTAAATAGGAGATGAAATGGATATCAGCAGAATGTAGGAACTACTTTTGAGAAATATCATGTTCACTGCTGTAATGAAAATGAAATGTGAAGTTTTAAGCACTGGTCTTTTTATAAGTCATGGCTTGAACATAATAATTCACACACCAGACTACAGTATAGGATAATGATTCCAGTTCCTAATTCATTTTGTTTTTGGATTACAATGTTTTGAACTAGCAAGGAAGTCTCTAGTTTGAATAGATACCTGATCAGGGTGCGGTGTCCACAACTGTCTTAATACCAACCTTAGACAAAACATAACTAGCAGTCAGCACGGGTTTGTTAAAAAAAAAGCATGCCAAACCAATCTTATTTCATTCTTCAGCACAGCGACTAAATTAGTAGACCAGCAAAATACCGTGGACATAATATATTTAGATTTCAGCAAGGCATTTGATTAAGTAGACCACAACCTACTTCTTAGTAAGCTAGAAAAAAATGGAATAGATAGCACCACCACTAGATGGACTCACAACTGGCTGGCAAACCATACTCAATGAGTAGTCCTTAATGGGTCTAAGTCTACATGGAGGGAAGTAAGCAGTGGGGTGCCACAAGGTTCCGTCTTAGGCCCATTATTCTTCAATATTATTAACGACTTAGATGAGGGAATGAATAGAAGGGGAACTTACCAAATTTTCAGAAGATACTAAGCTGGCAGGAATAGCTAACACCCAAGAAGATAGGCTCAAGATCCAGATGTATCTTGACAGACTAGAACACTGGGCCATATCTAACAAAATGAAATTCAATGTAGAGAAAAGTAAAGTCCTACACTTAGGCAAGGAAAACCAAAAGTACACATATAGACTGGGTGAAACCAGACTCAATAGCAGTAACTGTGAAAGGGATCTTAGAGATCTTTATTTGGACAAGCAGCTAAATATGAGCCAGCAGTGTGCAGCAGATACCAAAAAAGCTAATGCAATCCTAAGTTGTATTAACAGAGGGATACAGTCAAGATCAAGAGAAGTACTAATACCACTCTATAAAGCCTTAGTAAGACCAGGGAAGTACTAATACCACTCTATAAAGCCTTAGTAAGACCACACCTAGAGTACTGTATCCAGTTTTGGTCACCACATTATAAAAAAGATGTTGAGACACTAGAAAAAGTAGAGAGAAGAGCAACCAGGATGATTAAAGGACTGGAAGCTAAAACATAACAATGAATGGTTGCAGAAACTGGGCTTGGCTAGTCTAGTAAAGAGAAGGACCAGGGGAGACATGATAGCAGTCTTCCAGTATTTGAGGGGCTGCCACAGGGAGGAAGGGGTCAAGTTATTTTCTAAAGGTCCTGTAGGTCACACAAGGAATAATGGATAGAAACTGAACAAGGAGAGATTTAACCTGGAACCAAGGAGAAACTTTCTGACAGTGAGAACAATCAACCAATGGAACAGAAGTTTCCCTCGGAAGTTGAGGGAGCGCCATCACTTGAGACTTTCAAGAAGAGATTGGACTGCCATTTGTCAGAAATGGTGTAGGGTCTCCCGCTTGGGTGGGGGGGTTGACCTTGTAGGATGACCTTCCAAGGTCCCTTCTGTTTTGTTCGGAAAAACACGAGGTAGACCGGGTTCCAACAACGAAAAGTCTATTTACAGGAGTCAGTAAAACGGAACGGTTGGCCGACTTAGCGGCAGCCTTTTATACAGGCTAGCCAGCCAGCTTTAACCAATGGCAGCTGATTGAATTTGCCACCTCTTTTACTTTATTTGGATTGGTTCTTAGTGAACCAATCCGATGCTTACTTTAGTTGACCAATCAGATTTGCATGTTTTGGAGTAACCCAATTTGCATACAGAACACCCCTCCCCCCTTGGTTCAGTCCTACGTGGTGATGTAGTCGCGCAGGTAGGCGGGGCTTTTCCTGACTCGACTGGACCTGCGCAGTTCAGTTTCGGCGGAGACACCGACCTGTTCGGATGGGGCTGCTGTGTCGTCCGTCCTTCTCTCTGGAACCGTCTGGAAGGGTGAGTCAGCCATTCTGCCGCCTGAGTTTCTTAGGCCGGCGGTTTTGCCGCTCCCTCCCGTTTCCTCCGGGCAGGTCGAGCTGGCCTGGCTGTCCCCTTCCGATGGGCTCTTCACGCAAGTCTCTTCAAACAGTGAGTCTTTTATTTGCTCTTTTTGTTTGTTAATCTCTTTGGTTTTTGTTTGTATCGGTTCTTTATTTGTTTCTCACATTTCCCCCCCCCTCTGGTTTGTCCATCCCTGGTTTTTTCTATGCATGGGTGTATGTCTGTATTTTGTTCTATATTTCGGGAACGGAGCTGGTCTATGTGCCGCTTCCATTCCCTGCCGTCGTCAATTGTTAACCGGTAGGATTTGGGGCCTGTAATTTGCGTTATTTGTCCTGGTAGCCAAACAGGGTCCCCGGTGAAGTTTTTTGCGTAAACCAACTCGCCTACTTCAAATTTCCTAAATCGTGTGGAGGAGTCAGGGAGGTTTTCTGGCGTAAAATTTGGGTTCAACCTATCAAGGTGTGATCTTAATTTCCTCCCCATGAGCAATTCTGCTGGGGACTTGTTGGTCGTGGTACTGGGCGTTATGTGTTGGAGAGTGAGCAATCGGTTTATTTTCTGTTGGACGTCCCCGGTGTCCATTCTTTCTATTCCCTCTTTGGTAAACCGGACCATTCTCTCAGCCCTGCCATTCGCGGCCGGGTGAGCCGGCACGGTTAGGGCATGTCTAATACCTAGGGAGGCTAGGTATTGCTCGAATTGTAAGCTGGTGAGCTGTGGCCCGTTGTCTGATACGAGGACGTCCGGTAGACCATGGGTGACAAAAAGGTTGTCTAGTTGTTTGATTACAGCTTCTGTTGATGTTGATGGCATGATTTTTACTTCTAGCCAATTAGAATAGGCATCAACGACAATCAGAAATGTATGCCCTTTGGTAGGACCCGCGAAATCAATGTGGATCCTTGACCAAGGGCCTTGCGGGGTTTCCCAGTCTCTAATAGGTGCTTTAGGCGGGGACGGTCTAATTCCCTGGCACTTGTTGCACGAGCTTACCCAATATTCTATGTCCTTATCAATACCCGGCCACCAAACATAACTTCTTGCAAGGCTTTTCATTTTCACAATTCCCGGGTGCCCTTCATGTAACATCCCGAGTACCCTGGGTTGCAGTTTGTTAGGAATCACTACCCGATCACCCCACAATAAGCACCCTTTTTGAATCGAAAGTTCAGTCTGTCTGGTCCGGAAAGGTTTAAAGTTTTCAGTTTTTTGGTTTTCCGGCCAGCCTTTACCTACCCAGCTGAGGATGCGGGAAGTCACTGAGTCTTTCGTGGTGGCTCTGGCGACATCATAAGCAGAAATGGGTAGATCGGGGCAAATCTCTATTTGTAATGCTGTCATCGCTGGTGCCGGGTCTTCCTCGGTTTCTGGTAAGGGTGCTCTGCTCAAAGCGTCCGCATGGGAAATTTCTTTCCTTGGTCGATGTGTCAGAGTGTATGAATCGGCTGCTAGAAACTCTGACCATCTAGTCATTCTTGGAGAAAGGATATTTGGTGTTGGCTTGTTTCCCGCCAAAATCCCCATTAGCGGCTTGTGGTCTGTTATAATTTGAAAAGTCCGCCCGTAGAGGTACTCGTGGAAGCGTTTTACTCCAGCGACGATTGCTAGGGCTTCTCTGTCGAGTTGGCTATAGTTCCTCTCGGTTTTAGACAAAGTCCTTGAGTAGTACGCGATGGGTGCCTCTCTGCCATCAGGCAGTTGGTGGCTCAGGATGGCACCGACTCCAAATGGCGAAGCGTCGCAGGTCACCCTCAATGGCAGTGTGTCGCTGAATTGGATGAGAACGTTTGTTGATGTTAGCAATTTTTTTATTTTCTGGAAAGAATCCTTTTCTCTATAACCCCAAGTCCAATTTGCTTTCTTATCCAATAGACGGTGCAATGGTTCTGCTATTGTGGCTTTATTCGGTAGGAATACATTATAAAAATTTATTAGTCCAAGAAATGCTTGTAGTTCGGCTTTGTTTCTTGGTTCTGGTGCTTCATTTATGGCTTTAATTTTCTTGTCTGTAGGGTGTATCCCCTCTCCATCTATTAAATAGCCCAGGAATTCGATGCTATTCTTAGCTAGGCAACACTTTTCTCTTTTCACTTTGAGGCCAGATTCTCTAAACTTAGTTAGTACTTCTTTGAGTCTTTTTTTTAATTGGGTTTCATCTTTGGCTGAGATCAGGACATCGTCAAAATATGGTACGACTCCTTGTATGCCATTTAGAAGGCGTTCCATTAGACTCTGGAAAACGCCTGGGGCTACACTTACTCCAAATTGCAGTCCGTGACATTTGAATGCGCCCTTATGGGTAACTATAGTCTGTGCTTCCGCAGTTTCTGGGTCCACTGGGAGTTGTTGGTAGGCTTGTGCTAGGTCGAGTTTAGCAAAAAGCTTTCCTTTTCCCAGGGAGTGGAGTAAATGCTGGACTACTGGCACCGGGTATGCGCTTGGTTGTAATGTGTGGTTCAGGGTAGCCTTATAGTCACCGCAGATTCTAACGGACCCGTCGGGTTTGATAGGTGTGACTATATAGGCGTTTCCCACTTGGCATGGTCCACAGGTTCTAATACCCCTTGGGCTATTAATTTGTCCAGCTGTTCCTCTATTTTTGCTTTTAGTGCAAAAGAAACTCGTCTGGCTTTTATTCTTCGTGGGGCTATTTGGGGGTTTAAACTGAAAGAAATGGGATTTCCCCGATACTTGCCCAGTGAGCCGTCAAAAACGTCCTGGAATTCCTGGATGAGGTCTTCTTCCCAGCCGGTTGCAGTCACTCGATCGATCCCGGTCATCCCGATGCCCAATGGTGTGAACCATTCGATGCCCAGGAGACTTGGTCTGTCTCTGTCGACTATGGTCAGCGGTAGCACTTTGACGTGTTCTTTGTAGGTAACTTTGAAATGTCCCATGCCGACTACAGGGATTTGGTTTCCCTGGTAGTCCTTGAGAGTTAGGTGCTGCTTTTTTAGTTCTTTGGTTTTGATATCTGGGACTAGCTGTTTTATTGTGTCCCACGATACCATAGAGAGAAAGGACCCCGAGTCCACTTCCATCTTGCATGGTTTCCCCTCGATCTCTACAACAATCTTAACTTTCTTCCCGTTTTCCGTCTGAGCGCTCTTTATAATGACAGTTTGGTGTGTATTGGCTCGCTTCTCTTGTTGCCACTTTCTTTCAGCTCGTTTAGGCTCAGCTCGTGTTAGGGAATTTCTGCGTCTCGTGGGGCTGTAGTATTTTTTGTTTCTGCAGACTTTTTCGATATGCCCTCGTTTCTTGCAGACCCTGCAGATGGCATTGAGAAATCTGCATTCGGCTCGGGGATGGTTTCCTCCGCAGCCAGCGCATTCCCGCCAATTTCGTCTTTCGCGCTCTTTTCTGTTAGTGTATAGACGGTGGACCTCGTTGTCTTCTTCGCTCGTGTCAGGTGTTTCGCCATACTCTTCGTAATGCGTGGTGGTGGTAGATTGTTTTTTGTCTTTGGTTGGGTTCGTTTCGTCACTATGTGTGTTCATTTTCTTCATAGTGACAGCCGATTTTTTCGCGGCTTCGGCGGCTGTGGCTTCTTTGATAGCTTCGGCTACGCTGATGTTGGGTTTGTTGAGTAGTTTACTCTGTGTGGTCGAGTCTCTCAACCCCAACACCACTCGATCCCTCATTGCCTCGTCGAGGTTTGAGAATTCACACTCACCACCTATTTGTCGAAGTGCGGCAACGAAATCGGCGACGGTCTCTCCCTCTCTCTGGTCTCTCCTGTAGAATTCGTGTCGCTTTATTAAGTTTGACACCATCGGAGCGTAGTGTGCTTTGAGGATTCGTTGCAATTCTGGCCACGTTAGTTGCTTGACATCTTGTGGCTTCGCTAGAGCCTTTGCCATCTTAAAAACCGTTGGCCCGCAGTGTGTTAGGAACACGGCTCTCTTTCGTTGCTCTGAAATTCCTTCCATTTCATTGCTTTCCAGATACATTTGGAAGCGATCTGCATAGGAATCCCAATCCTCTTCGTTGGGGTTGAAGGGTGCGGGCGGTGCGTTGTTTCCAGGCATCTTCGTCGTCATCTGGGCTTCTTCTCACCGCGTGCAGTTTTCGTGTTCAGGACGATCCCACCTTCGTCGCCAGTGTTTTGTTCGGAAAAACACGAGGTAGACCGGGTTCCAACAACGAAAAGTCTTTATTTACAGGAGTCAGTAAAATGGAACGGTTGGCCGACTTAGCGGCAGCCTTTTATACAGGCTAGCCAGCCGGCTTGTAACCAATGGCAGCTGATCGAATTTGCCGCCTCTTTTACTTTATTTGGATTGGTTCTTAGTGAACCAATCCGATGCTTACTTTAGTTGACCAATCAGATTTGCATGTTTTGGAGTAACCCAATTTGCAAACAGAACACCTTCCAACTCTGATTATCTGTGTATCTGTACATAAGGATATTTATATCAGAGTTTTATTGCAAATATCCTGGACAGAATGCATGTAAAGGATAATAGAATGTTTTAGGGCTTCCATCAAAAGCTAGTTGATGCCATAGACTAAGAATATAAAAATTGATTTCATCAAGGGTTGTGTTTGATTCACATCAGGGTTTTGTTTGACCTCAGGAGGCCGGGGTGGCTATGGCTTGACATAACTCATGCTGGGAGCACCTGTGGTGGTCTGAGTGCTCTTCTGGAAATAATGAGCTCCCAAGCTCCAATTGGCTGCGATGGCCTCCTGCAGCCCTCTGCAGTGAAAACAGAGCTTGGTCAGGGCCGCGCGTGGCCTTCCCAAGATCCATTTTCCCTGGCAGAGGTACTGCAGGCTGGTCCTTCATTGTTTCCAGAGCAGCCTCTGGGCCAGATCTAAGTACCCTGCAGGCTGGATCTGCCCTTGGGCCTTGAATTTGACATCCCTGCTATACTTCAGTAATTTACTGGAGGGCAGTGGCCCTCCATAAAAGTTTCAGTTTTTCCTGTGGCCCTTTAGGAAAATTAATTGTCCACCTATGTTCTAGAAAGTAAGGTCATTTTTAAAAATATTTTTCTAAATGTTATGGAGCTGTCAGTATTATCAGGTAGGCAAGATAGGAAACAGAATCAAATAACCTAATTTTATTTTATTGTCAAGCTACATAAACAGAATCCTGCAAGTCTGAAAGTGCAATTCTCCCACCATCTCCTCTACAGCCTAAGAATCTAAGGAGTCTCTTGCTCTAACCAATATCTAGCAATAGCTTCTGCTGCATTCTATTTGCTTATCTGGCTGTTCTCTAGATTGCATTCATCCCATCTCACAAGGTTTTCCCCACATCCCATTGCATCATTACATTGTCGGAGAAAAACTCTAATTTGTATGAGTAATCTCAAATTTGAGTGACCAAGAAACCAATTTTAGTTTATTAAAAAATGATAAAAAGTTGGTATAGTGATCTCTACGTGGGCAAGGGGTTGCACTAGAAGACCCCCAAGGTCCCTTCCAACTCTGTTATTCTGAAAACAAGTTTGCAAAATAATGAATAATTTGTTCTTTTATTTCACTTTCAAAATAATGGCACTCTGATAATACATGCTTGCATAATTATTTAGCATTCTATCAGTCCCCACTCTTAAAATCAAGCAATTTGGGTTAAGAATTAAGATGTTGGCCTAGAGACCAGAAGATATGACTTTAGGCCAGTCACTCTCTTAATCCAATTTAATTCACAAGGCTGTTGAGGGGACAATTGGACGCAGGTACGTTCACTGCCTTGACTTGTGAACATATAATTCATGCATGCACACACGCATTAGATATAATCAATTTTTATCTCTTTTCCAGTAACCATACTCTAAAATAGACAAAGAATCTATAGATAAGTAATCTCTTTATTATGACATGGCAAATTACCTTCCAGCCATTTGCATTTTTCTACACAGCTTATCAATTAAATACAGTTTTAAAACTTGAAACTAGATTTTTAATTTAGAGTACAATGTGATTTTTTTTTTTTTACATTTTGGTCTAACTAGGGATAATTTATTACAAATTTATATAAAATTGCATGGCAGACTTTAAGCACATAGACTCTGTTGTAAAACCTATCAAGCTATTGAGTGACCTTTGATGATATATAAATCATGTGGATGATGCAGAAATGTTCCTCTGTTTTTGGAGGGTCAGCATTTGCATAATTACATATTTTTCACTGAAAGACCTGTCATCTTAATAGGAACAAAGCAGCCCTTACTTTGTACACCCGAAGTATTTCATGGATATCAAAAATAATGCTGACTGTGATCAATTTTTTTATAATGTATGATCTTAGATAAGAAACTAAAATTACACTTTAGAGTATAAAAATATTGTTGGAGTTGTTTCACATGATAATGATAGAATTCATACATAAAATAGGAAAGAATACATACTGAATTATTATTGATTTTCAAAGTATTTTTTTAACTTATGAGAAGTTTTAAAGTCAAGCCACCCTTCTAATAAATTATTCTGTGCCCATTTCCAAAGGGAAACATTTTACTGTTATAAATTATGCAGGAGACAAAATTTAATTAGTAATCAGAAAAAAAGATATTTTAATCATCTAAAGACAGACTTTCATAGGTAGGCTAAGATTTCAATCTTCTCTTGTTTATCTTCTGAAACTGATTGATTTTTGTGTTTGACATTGTGTTCTGACATAGAAAAATATTAAAAATGTCTTTCCCTCTAAGTATTATTTTAATTAGAACACCAGCTCAAAACAAAAGCATCTGAAATGAAAATTTCATGTTAGAATAATATAAATGTTATTATAATAAGTACAATCCAGTCAACCTTAGTCTCTTTGAGCAGACCAGTTTGTCATTTTACCTACAATCTCATTCTGATTGATAATTAACATTGTATGGCTACTGAGCTTTTATTTTTTGCAAGGAGTTACTCCTTAAGGTCCCTTTAGTTCAAGGGTATGAAATTCAAGTTGCACTCGGTGTTTGAGTAGCATGTTTGGGATTGCGTTCTAAGAAATTTTGAGTGGAGTCAGGCCAAAATCTAAATTTAAATTAATTTAATTTAATTTAATTAGAAGGATACTTAGCTGAACCTCTCCAGTCATGTATTTAATATACCATCATTTTATCACATTAAAAAGGATGATTTAGCAATATCTTTTAAAAATCTGATGGGACTGTACTCAACTCTTTTAGTTTTTGTATTCAAACAAAAATTAAACAAAACTTTTTTCTTAATTAATGGTGTCTTAACATATGAAAACAAACCAACTTTCAAATAAAGGTTACATTTAATCTTTGTATTGGATTATAATTTTTCAGGTGAAATTAAAGAGCTTATTCCCAAACAATCTGAGGTATTATGACTTTCATGTCTGGTTGGAAATATAAAACGCCTGATTTCTTTGTTAACTTGCAGCTGAATTTGAGGTGTTTACACATTTACATGCCTCTTTTTATTTCCATTTATTTTACTTGACTTTTTGAACTTGTGAATTGGCAAAGCTTTCAGGCAATTTGCATGAGCATAAAAAGAAAAACATTAATTAATTAATCCATCCTAATTAATTATAATTTATAAACAAAAAGAAAGGCCATCTACAAATATAGGTTGCCAGAGCAAAGGCTAAATATCAAAAGCAACAAGTATTCCAAAAGCTAAAAAAAGTCTGCAGAGGATATAGCATAGTACAGGTGGATGGTACACGTATAAACATGATATGTATAATAAGTTATTAAAAACTATTCTGAACCTGCTACAATTGCACTTTATGATCATGCTCATGTTAATTATGTGGCAAGTGAAATAACTAGAACTGGCTGGCATATTATTTGAATAATTCAAACTTTCTAATTTAATGTTATATCAAATTTCTTACTTTGCTATTCCTTTAGAAGAACAGCATTTCTGGAGTGTGTACCAGAGGTGGTATTCAGCAGGCTCTGACCAGTTCTGGAGAACCGGTAGTAGAAATTTTGAGAATGGACAAATATGACCTCTGACTGAAGATTTTACCATGCCTGCCACACCCATCAAGCCACACCCACAGAACCAGTAGTAAAAACATTTGAATCCCACCACTGGTGTGTACATAACCCTGGTTATAATAAGATAGGTATGGCATAAAACTCATTGAAACATTTCCTTTGCTGAAAAAAAAAACCTGATGATTTGGGCAGAGATTCTCTGTGTTACAACCCAAGCCAGGGATAGAAGATTTGGGAGGGGAATGGGCTTTCCATAAAAACACAATAGCCCTTCATTGGTTGGTTGATTTTTCAATGGCTCTTGTCAGTTGGGGTTTCCAGTGCAAATTCTATTACACTTTGCTGACCTAGAAACAACCTGGGCCAGTGGGATACTTTTAAACCAATTAGCTGTCGCGCTGGGAAAATACGGTTGTGCATAATTCTAGTGCTGTTTCATATTATAACTTGAGGGAATTGCATTCAACTTACAAGACAGTCTTCCTTCAACTTCTACAGAATGCAGGGAATATGATACTTTTAAGTTTTGTTCCCAGCTGTGAAACAAAAATGATGTCAATGTAATTCCTATTTTATAAATACATTTTAGTATTTTGTATATAGTCCCAATGGATTTGGCACACAAGCCTTTGAAAATGAGCCTTAAGTTAGAACTTTAATTCTCCAACTATTGTCTTTTCCTAAACATGGAAACCACTAGTATATTGAAGAGATTTAAGTTTAAGTTTTGTAATGTATGGCTATTAAGTACAAAGATGTAAAGTTATATTGTTTAAAATACAAAAGAAACACATTGGAAATACTAGGAAGCAGTATTTCAAAGAATTGACAGTTGAAAACTATAAATAGCATTAATATCATCCATAAGGAAAGCAATAGGGAAAATATTTTTAGAATACGACAAAGATTTTTTATTAGAAAACCATGGAAGATGCTACTAGTGAATATTTAATAAACAGGAAGGCATTTGGCCCTGATCTTACATGTTTGGTTATCAGAATGTTGGATTGGCTGATCTTTTGACCAAAATACCCAGAACAATTTTTATATTTTATGAAATATAACTAATACACATGGGGCTGATTAAGTTATAAATAGATTTTAATTGCTAAAACTATGTATGAATACTGTAACTTGCCAAGCCAAGGGAACATTTCAATAGTAGTTAGGCAGGATTTAACCTTGAAAGTCATTACAAGGTAGGTGAAAAGAAAGGAGAGAGAGAGAGAAAGGAAGGGAGGGAGGGAGGGAGAGAGAGAGAGAGGGAGGGAGAGAGAGAGGCGCACAAAAACCCTCAGAATTGCTGAACTCTCAGAAATATATGGATGTTATGGCCATATATCACAAAGCAATGATTTCAGTCATTTTTTAAGGCTCATTTGGGCTTAATCAGGTTTAGTTTGATGGATGATTATTGTCACGGATAACCTTTAGGGTACTGTCATGAATTATCAAAATCTGGATGACCCCTAGATGATAGCAAAGAGTTTCTGTATCTCTCTTCTGCCATCTACTGGTTACAAAACGTGTGTCAACCTTTGTTAAGATATGTTTTTCCAAACCTTTGTTAAGAGAGAGATAGAATGCAATACTAATTCTAATTTCTCAATGGACTTATTTTTGTTGTTCAGCACACTTTGTTAAAATAATTCTGTGGACTAGAGTTGAGTTTCATCAGGATCATTTGAGTTCCACTCTACTCGAAGGTTCTCATTCAGAAAGTAATATAGGAGTTGAAGTAATTGAGATGGAAAAATAGGTAGGGTATTATATAGCTCATTGGGTAGCACTACTGTGTAAACATGGAGCAGGTGCCTTCTAATCTCAAGACAATAATGGTTCAAAGTCTACTGATTTGAAAGGATGACATTAAAAAATACAGAATTGAAACCCTTAGGGCTGACATCTGCCAACATCTCCCTATATTTATATATACACTTATACACACACATTCATTTACATATAAAATACAAAGATCAAGAGATGTATATAACTCTGTGTATCTTTCTGCCTTGATTTCTGATGTCTACATAGCTTCTGCATATATTATACAGTTGTCTGTAATAAAGCAGCTTAACTGTCCATGTCATGTTTGGGAAACTTCTGCTATTAGTTAATTAAAGGGGTATTGAGTTTTTTTCACAATGTATATTTATTTCCAAGACACTGTAAAATCTGACACATATTAGAAACATAGTTCAGCTGTCAAGCATTTTTGCTGCTCTACCCCACAAGTTTCAGTTTGATCTGTTATGCTCTAATATTTATAAGGAGTAGCTGGGTGAGATCACCCAACAATCTGGAGTAAACTTTAAATCTCTTTAACAGCAGATTAAGATAAAGCTCTGAAGATGCTGTTTTGCAATCTGGAACCAGTAATATGCTCCAAAGTATTGAAGCTGAATCCTGACTAAGGTAGAAGCATAATACTTGGTGATTGCTAACCAGTTGTTGGCTGGTTAGCCATTTTCCTGCAATACAGAATCCAAAATTAGTTAGCTGGTGCCAGTACATATTAGTTTGAATAGAGTTCTATTTGTTGTCTATTCCTTACTTAGCAAAAATTAGACATTTATCTTTAAACTATTTACCATTAACATTTTAAATGGTTAATCTCCAAATATTTGAAATAGTGTCACATTTAATAATTGTTACTATAATCAGATGATAATTTTCTGTTCTTTCAAAAAGAAAAAAGCACTTCCTACCTACAAAAATTAAAAATAACTAAATAAACTTATTCTGGTAGCCCTTTAACTGTGGAATACTGAAAGGATTGAATTAGCATTGTTTCATTTGCCTGTTTTTTTAAAAAAATAATACTTAAGGCCATGTCACACTGCCCAATGGATGCAAAAAGGACACAACAGACGAGCAAAATGTTCCATCCGTTGTTATCCGCTCTCAAAAGGGGCAAAAATTTGCATAAGCAGAGCGGATAACACGGAAAGGAACGGACGTGGGGAGGACGCAGAGCAGATGTATAGAGGATGCAGAGTGGATGTATAGAGGATGCATAGAGGATGTGTAGAGGATGCGTAGAGGATGCAGAGCGGATACGTAGAGGATGCAGAGCGGATGCAGAGCGGATGCATAGAGGATGCGTAGAGGATGCAGAGCGGATGCATAGAGGATGCGTAGAGGATGCAGAGCGGATGCAGAGCGGATGAGCTGCATCCGCTTTCATCTTTTCTCCATCCGTGCTAATAATGCTGCGCGTCCATTCTGCTTCCTCCCTGCGTCTGTTTACTGCTGGAACGGATTTGAGTTGTGCGGATGCACAGCGGATGCCTAGCGGATATAGCAGATGCATAATGGATGCAGAACGGATGTCCCCCGTATGCCTAGAGGATGCAGAACGGATGCATTGGATACATTTTCCGCTCAAAAGTTTTGGGCAGCTCAAAACTTTCTGAGCGGATGAAACGTCAATAAACGGATGCTGGACGGATAGAGAGGAAGCAAAACGGAGGCAGTGAGTACATCACGTTAACCAATGGATGGCAAGCTTTTTTGTCCCTTTTACATCCTCTTTGCATCCGTTGGTGCAGTGTGACATGGGCTTTAGATTTTCAAACATGAATCTATATTTTTAAATAGGTTGACAGTGCCTTAAGTTTCAATTTTCTAATTTTATGCCTACATTATAGTCTCCTTTTTACAATGAATATTTAATTGAAATATGCAACAATAGGCAATGAATATCTTGCAATTCTTCTCAGGATAAAATTAACATACAAATTTCTACAAGAAATAAATACAGATGATGAAAATATTTCTTCCATATTAAAGACAGCTGGATGGTCTTACTTATACTGTATCTTAATCACATTTTGACCTCATGGTATTAGTTATCTAGTAAAACATACTAAATATGACAGAACTTTTAAAAATTGAATTACAGCTGACAACCAGAAAGCCAGTATTTTCCTAATCCAGATGTCTTGTATAAATTTCTGTTATTTGACAAGACATTTTCAACTAAAGGAAGCTTTGCTGACAGAGTGCCCATCCCTTATATTAAGCAAGGTAAAATAACTTAAAAATCAGGACTCAAACTAATTAATTTTTGGATGAAATCTTTGAAATTTTGAACTTTGAAATTCTCCTACATAAGCAATATGATGAATCTATTAAAAACAGTCCTCTTTGGTTTCAAGATACCCACCAATAACTAGGGAATAAATTGGATAGGGATATCTTTGTAGAAGATTATCAGGATGAGGCTGAAGGAGGGGTCAAACACATCATAAGTCATGAGTCCCTGCACACCCACAAGAGATCTAAGTCTAGCCCACCTTGAATGCCTCTCTTATCTCCTGCACATTTTCCTTAACAACCAGTTGGTCAGATTCTTGTAGAGAGCTTAAGCTTGCAATAAATCTTTATACTCATTTGAATTGCCTGCTCTCCTGATTTCCTCAGTGCCTGATAATCTTTCATCTATGTATTCTGTTCTTAAAAGTTAGGAAAGATACCTTGAGATACACTCTAAAAATACTGGGTGATCTTTTTTGGAAATAATAATTTTGGTGGCTAGGAGACTTAAGTGTTGTTTGATTGATATAGTGAGGCTAAATTAAGGCTCTAAGGATGGAATATATATTTTAGAAGTCAACATTCCTGATTTTTGAATGCCTAGTGCTCTTCATTTCTCCACATACATGCATATTTTGTCCTGTAGATTCAATTTCAAACTGTCATTCAATTTAAAATTAATGGAATGGATGGAAAAGGACCTTCCTATATCTACACATGTCTGTTTGCAAAAACCCAGTAAAATAGCATTCAGAATATCTTTATTTTTCTTGGCATTCAGATAATGAAAAAGAAAGAAAAAGACTCATAAGTCTTTGACAGAATGCATCAGTGAGAACAGCTCATATCATTGTTAACTCTTCATCAAGTTTTATTTGAATATACATTAATAATTTCTGATAAGTAATTATCATTATAAAACAAGTGAGACAATAGCAGTAAGAACCATAACAATGTTTAATTCATTTAATTCAAATATATGCATTGAATTTTCCATATTGAGAAGTATCAAATTTTAAAAGCTGGCCTCACTATATTTCCTTTTCAACTATTCCAAACCTTACTATAACATAGGAGTTAGACTATTAGAGAGTTAGCACGAAATACCTTACAGGAGCAGCACCTGTTTCTATTCTTATTGCAATTATTATTTGTCTATTTAGCTGCATATTGAAATGACTGGCTATTTCTGATTATAGAGATTCAATAGGTGTTAATTATGGATGCAGATACAGACACATATAGATGATGACAGTAGTCAAAGCAAAGAGGCTTTAAACACTTATTCTTGAATAAAGAACATCACTTGGTTGTTTTTGCTGGTAACAGACTGGATAAAACAAAAGCCCTGCCTAATAATGAATTCAGATAGTACTTGGTTTACAGGTAAATAAATTTTATCAATAAGTACATTTAGAACTGTAATAGAGCCTGGAAATTCCATCATAATTCATGATGGTTGTATATTGAGATGCCTATGTAACAGATCCAATATGATGATTTTTTTTTGCAGGAATTGTCATGTGAACACTAGTTATCCATTAATTCTTATGGGCATTTTTTTTTTTGCTGACAACTGTTTAAACAGGCAAAAAAATGTTATAAATTGCAATCATGTTCCTGTGGAACACAGCAACTGGCTGTAAAGGTGAGCCAAGTGCTCAAAATGCAATCTTGTTGCTGGTGTGTATGTGTGTGTGTTTGCCACTTTAAGAACTATGGAACTGATAGTTTTGAGAGAGTCCATTTTAACTTTGAAAGGTCTCTAAGACCAGTTAGAGTCGAAGTGACCAGTTAATAAGCAAGGAATACTTACTGTTCTGCATATTTAATTCCTTGTTTTAAATACTCACACTTTGACAGCACAATTTGTTAGGAAAAACAACACATAAAGCCATCCCTCCCAAGCAATTATATCATTTTTATTTACCTCCCAAGAAGCTTGCCAGAGCACTCATCTTGGATAAAAGCAAGAAACTTATCACAGGTAGTCCTCGACTAACCACAGTTCATTTAGTGGCTGTTCAAAGTTACAACAGCATTGAAAAAAGTGACTTACACCATTTTTCACACTTAAAATCTTTGTAGCATCCCCACGACCGTGTGATCAACAGTCAGATACTTGACAAGTGGTTCCTACTTATGACTGCTGCTGTGTCCCAAGGTCACAAGATCCCCTTTTGCAACCTTTCTGACAAGCAAATCAATGGGGAAGCCAGATTCACTTTGTACTGTATTAAAATGGTTGACTCCTAACCTCACATTCTGATTGGCTAAGAAAGCCACTATAGGGATTGGTTCACTAGGAACCAATCCTAGGAGCCGCTAAAAAGGCGGCAAAACCAAACTAATGTCATTGGCTACAAGCCGGCAGGCAAGCCCCTATAAAAGGGCTGCCGCGGCTTGAGCCAATGTTCCGTTTTCACTTGTAAATCAACTAATAAAGACTTTGTTGTTGGAACCCGGTCTACCTCGCGTTTTTCCGAACGGAACACTGGCGACGAAGGTGGGATCATCCTAAAACGCAAGACTATGTACGCAGCGATAAACCAGGCTAAGACGATGGCTGGAAACAACGCACCGCCCGCACCCTTCAATCCCAATGAAGAGGTTTGGGAATCTTACGTAGACCGTTTCCAAATGTATTTGGAAAGTAACGAGATGGAAGAGATCTCAGACCAGCGGAAGAGGGCTGTCTTTTTGACGCATTGTGGGCCGATGATTTTCAAAATGGCCAAGGCATTACCAAAGAGACATGAAGCAAATGACTTGGCCCGAACTCCAACGAATACTGAAGGCTCACTACGCACCAGTAGTATCAAACCTCATCATAAGACACGAATTTTACCAAAGAGATCAGAAAGAAGGCGAGACTATTGCCAATTTCGTGGCAGCCCTCCGACAACTGGGGAGAGCATGCGAGTTCCTGAACTTAGACGAAGCGATGCGAGATTGGATAGTATTGGGTTTAAGAGACTCTAACTTACAAAGCAAACTGCTTAACAAACCCAATATAACTGTAGCCGAAGCCATTGCTGAAGCTTCAGCCACCGAAGCCGCGAAGAAATCGGCTGTCAAAATGAAGCAGATGAACGCAAACAATGATGAAACGTGTTTAATAAAAGGGAAGAAACAAATTCTAACCACTACACACCACGAAGATTTTGACGAGACGTCAGAATCTGAAGAAGAAGACGATGAGGTGCACCGCCTATACACCAACAAAAAAGGGCGCAAAAAAAGAAATTGGCGGGAATGTGCAGGCTGCGGAGGAAACCATCCTCGAGCCAACTGCAGATTCCTTGATGCCATCTGCCGAGCTTGTAAAAAAAGGGGGCACATCGAGAAGGTCTGCAGAAATAAAAAAAACTACAGCCCAAACAGACCCAGCAACTCTCTGCCACAAACCGAGAGAAAGTGGCAACGAAACAAACGAGCCAATAACTGGGAGAAAACACACCAGACTTTCACTATCGGGAGCGCGCAGACGGAAAGCGGCAAGAAAGTCAAAATAATAGTGAAAATCGAAGGAAACCCCTGCGAAATGTAGGTAGACTCAGGGTCCTTTTTGTCAATGGTGTCATGGGACAAAATCAAACAACTGGTCCCTAACATCAACCCAAAAAAGCTTCAGAAGCAGTGATTAACCCTAAAAGACTACCAAGGGAATTGAATCCCTGTGGTAGGTTTTGGACATTTCCGAGTCACCTACAAACACCATGATGAAGTACTGCCATTGACAATAGTTGACCGAGACCGCCCAAGCCTCCTGGGCATCGAATGGTTCACACCATTAGGGATCGGAATGACTGGAGTAGACCGGGTGGCTGCAACCGACTGGGAAGAAAACCTGATCCACGAATTCCAGGACGTTTTTGACGGCTCACTAGGCAGGTACCAGGGGACCCCAATTTCCTTTAGCTTAGACCCCCAGGTAGCCCCTAGAAGGCTAAAAGCCAGACGAGTTCCTTTTGCACTAAAGGCAAAAATAGAGGAACAACTAAACAAATTGGTTGACCAAGGGGTTTTGGAAACTGTTGACCATGCCAGATGGGAGATGCCTATTGTAACACCAGTTAAACCTGACGGGTCGGTTCGAATCTGCAGTGACTACAAGGCTACCCTGAACCATGTGCTGCAACAAAGCGCATACCCGGTGCCAGTCGTATAACACTTGTTACACTCACTTGAGGGAGGAAAAGTTTTCGCTAAATTAGATTTAGTAAAAGCTTACCAACAGCTTCCAGTAGACCCCCTAACAGCGGAAGCACAAACAATAGTGACCCATAAAGGAGCGTTCAAGTGTAACAGACTCCAGTTTGGAGTAAGTGTGGCTCCAGGAGTGTTCCAAAGCCTCATGGAATGCCTACTGAATGGAATACAAGGGGCCGTGCCATATTTTGACGGCGTCCTAATTTCGGCCAAAAATACAAACCAATTAGAAAAAAGACTGAGGAACGTACTAACAAAATTTAGAGAATCTGGCCTGAAAGTAAAGAAAGAAAAATGCTGTTTAAGGATGGATCGCGTCGAATTTTTGGGTTATTTAATAGACGGAGAGGGTATACACCCTACTGAAAAAAAAGTCAAAGCCATTAAAGACGCACCACGACCAAGAAACAAAACCGAGTTGCAAGCATTTTTGGGACTAATAAACTTTTATAACATATTCCTTCCCCACAAAGCAACAATAACGGAACCATTACACCGTTTACTGGATAAGAAAACAAATTGGACTTGGGGTCATAGAGAGCAAGAAGCTTTTCAACAAATAAAAAATTTATTAACATCAAACACCGTTCTTATCCAGTTTAGCAACACACTGCCATTGACGGTGACCTGCGATGCCTCGCCATTCGGAGTCGGTGCCATCCTGAGCCACCAATTGCCAGATGGAAGAGAGGCACCCGTCGCCTATTATTCAAAGACTCTGTCTAAAACAGAACGTAACTATAGTCAGCTAGACAGAGAAGCCCTAGCAATCATCGCTGGAGTAAAACGCTTCCACGAATATTTATATGGAAGGACATTTTCAATAGTAACGGATCATAAACTGTTACTAGGAATTTTGGCGGGAAACAAGCCTACACCGAACATTTTGTCCCCGAGAATGACCAGATGGTCGGAATTCCTGGCAGCCTACTCGTATACATTAATGCATCGACCCGGGAAGCAAATCTCCCATGCAGATGCATTAAGCAGATCGCCGCTACCAACAACGGAAGAAGACCTGGCACCAACGATGACCACCCTACAGATTGAGACATGCCCCGAGCTACCAATATCCGCCAACGACATCGCCAGAGCCACAGCGAAAGACCCAGTGACTGCCCACATACTAAACTGGGTAGGTAAAGGCTGGCCAGAAAATCAAAAAACTGAACACTTTAAACCTTTCCGGACCAGACAGACTGAACTCTCTATCCAAAAGGGTTGTTTATTGTGGGGTGATCGGGTAGTCATCCCTTCTAAATTACAAACCAGGGTACTGGATATGCTTTCTGAAGGCCACCCTGGTATTGTTAAAATGAAAAGCCTTGCTAGAAGCTATGTCTGGTGGCCGGGTATAGATTGGGACATCGAATACTGGGTAAATTCTTGCAACAAATGCCAAAAAACCAGACCCTCCCCACCACAAGCACCTATAAGGGAGTGGGAAACCCCAAGGGGCCCCTGGTCTCGAATCCACATTGATTTTGCGGGACCTACTAAAGGGAATACTTTCTTAATTGTCATGGATGCATACTAAAATTGGCTGGAAGCTGCAGTTATGCCATCCACGACAACGGAAATGGTCATTAAACAACTTGACAAACTATTCGCAACCCATGGACTACCAGACGTCCTAGTGTCCGACAACGGGCCACAATTGACAAGCATCCAATTCGAACAACACCTAGCTGCCCTGGGGATACGCCATGCTGTAACCGCGCCGGATCACCTGGCTGCAAATGGTAGAGCAGAGAGAACGGTCAGGTTTACCAAGGAGGGTTTAGAAAGAATGGACAATGGGGATGTCCAAGATAGAATTAACCGCCTACTCACCCTCCAACATATCACACCCAGTACCGTTACCAACAAAAGCCCGGCAGAACTATTAACGGGAAGGAAACTCAGGTCACAACTAGACAGGTTGTACCCAAATTACACATCAGAAAGACCCCCCGACTCCTCCACCTGCTCCAGAACATTTGAAATAGGTGACCTAGTCTATGCAAAAAATTTCACCGGGGACCCCTTATGGCTTCCAGGCACAATAACCAAAATCACAGGCCCCTGGTCCTACCGACTAACCGTGGACGATGGCAGGGAATGGAAGCGGCACATAGACCAGCTTCGTTCCTGATACATAGAAAGGAACACGAACGCTCAACCAGAAACAATAAAAAACGACAAAAAACAAACCAACGAGGGGGGGGGATTCAAAGAAACAATAAAGAACTGTTTGAAATAAACCCAGAATATTACAAAAAACCAAAAGAGCAAAATAGAAACTTACAGTTAGAGGAAACTTGCGGGAAGCATCCAAGCAAAGGGGCCAGCCAGGCCAGCTCGACCTGCCCAGAAAACCCAGGAGAGAGTGGCAAGACCGCCGACCTGAGAAACTCAGGCGGCAGCAAAATGGCTGACTCACCCTTCCAGGTGGTTCCATGGAGAAGAGACGGAGACACAGCAAACCCCTCTGAACCGGTCGAAGTCGCCAGCAACAATGAACCGCGCAGGTCCAATAGAACCAGGAAAAGCCCCACCTACTTGCGCGACTACGTCACCTCGTAAGGACCAAACCAAGAGGGAAGGGGTGTACTGTATTAAAATGGTTAACTCCTAACCTCACATTCTGATTGGCTAAGAAAGCCACTATAGGGATTGGTTCACTAGGAACCAATCCTAGGAGCCGCTAAAAAGGCGGCAAAACCAAACTAATGTCATTGGCTACAAACCGGCAGGCAAGCCCCTATAAAAGGGCTGCCGCGGCTTGAGCCAATGTTCCGTTTTCACTTGTAAATCAACTAATACAGACTTTGTTGTTGGAACCCGGTCTACCTCGCGTTTTTCCAAACGGAACACACTTAACAACCGGCTTACTAACTTATCAACGGCAGTGATTCACTTAATAATAGTGGCAAGAAAGGATGTAAAAGGGAGCAAAACTCACTTAACAAGTGTCTCACTTAACAACATAAATTTAGGGCTCAACTGTGGGAATAAGTCAAGGATTCTCCATATAGTTCAATGTCATTTTTCAGAAACAGAACTTCCTAACTTTCATAATTTATTATGGGACTCGTTCTATAAGATGATTTCTCCTTTACATTAGGTTTTCATAGTTGTAAGCTGGCATTTAAGATATAATGGCACCATATATGTAGAAGGCTGTGTAATTATGTTAACTGCTCCAGTTAAATCAGGAGCACCCTAAACTTCCTACTACAGGTTTCAAATAGCAACAAAATAGATTGCAATCATAACCTTGGGATAAACTAAGAAGTGACTATTCAAGTAATTTTTTGCTGTCCAACTGAAAAAAAAAACAAAGCTAAAAAATCTTTGCAGTTTTTTTCGACGTCTCCTGTTGAATACTTTCCCTGTCTTCCATTCTGGTATCCATCCACTTCTAAACTTAGTATTTGTTTTCATTCATAGTACTTTAACATTTCCATTTTTTCCAGTTCTCCAATGATTTAGAGAAACAAGGCATTTTCCTGCCAACATAACAGTATTCCCTTAGGGCTAATAGTTCAGTGCTGCTACAATATTCAGACAACAGACCTGCCTGTATGAATGTTTCAACCTCAGCAAAGAGACTTATTTCTTCCCTGTTTTATGACAGATTTGCTCTGCTATAGTTTTTTATATTCATGGCCAGTAATTTATTTCTCTATGATACCCTGAATTTTTTCCATGGTACCCCAACTTTTAAAAATAACTATTCTGTGACATCGCCCAGTTATATTTCAAAAGTTACTATTGCATGGCTACATGCTGTACTGCTTTTCTGAACCATTATTTTTATATTACTTTTCTTGAACAAACAGTTTTATGAGCCAGTAAAAAGAGCTGAATGTTGTCTTCATTAAGATATCTGGAGGATTAAAGTCATAGACAGTCATTGTCTCATAAATGGCCTATTGCTGTAATCTCAGTTCAACCTGCAGATTATTACCACAAAGCAAAAACCTATAGGTATTTCTGATTATTATTTTTTTTGCAACATTCACTAAGAACAAAGGTGCTTTTAGAGTCAACTGAGAAAAATCATGTTCAAGCTGCTAATAAACAGTTGCTAATAAGTGATAAGGAATATGAGATACTGATGTTCAAACTTCTCCTTGGCTGCATGTCCTGAGTAAATTTTTTCAATATTTTGGGATGAAAATCTTTAAAAATAAGAATAAAAACAGATAATAAAACCTCATGATACGTCACTATTCCTACAAATCACAGAGCCCTGACTATAATTTCCATTAAGAGAGAGGACAGCTAATGACAATTGCTTCTCCAAGCTGAACTCAACCTTGGGCTTTATTTACAAAATATCACCATAACTAACACTTAGCTACATCCACTCTGATAACTTTTCTTGGCTTTAGTATCATATGGCACTTTAATGTTGTCTAATGCTGTGTGCAGTATGTCGGGGGGGGGGGGAAATCATTGTTAGGATGCCTTTTGAGAATGCTGTATTGCTATCAGCGAAATCCTTAGACAGTTTCTCTTATTCAATCTTGTATACATAGGGAGAAGGTTCTACTGTGAAAGTTGATGGTTACCGAAAGCTAACACACATCCCACCCATCCTCCAACTTCTTATTTACATCTGTTCAGCATAGTGATGCAGATTGCAATTAATTAAGAAGTTTCTGGTGTGGTATGAATGATCATACAGCTGGTATGCAAACACAGAACTTCCAAAGCGAATTTTGTTCCAGATGGCTGCCCCGTCCCCAAGAAACAAAGAATTATTTGGAACTTTAAAGAAGGCTTACGATGTCTGTATAAAAATGAAAAAAAGAACTTTTCATTACGGAGGAATTTTGAAATGACTTCAATTTAACAATTTCAGTCTTTGCATCATTCAAGTTGAAGAGGGAGCTTTGATCAGGCCTGTGTGTTATATAATTTATTAGAGTAAAGGGAACAGGATAACTGTCAGATGTCTTCTGTGGTAAAACGCTTTTGTTAAAATGTTAAATGTTTGCAGACTAAGGACATGTTTGGCTGGGAGCTCTAGAAATGAATAAACAGAATGGGACATGCTTGATTTTGTTATTTATCCCCTGGTTGAAGAAACCACAAGAAAAGTGAATATAAATCATGTTATATGATGTCTTATTCAAAATGCAAGGAATACTTTTTCTGTAGCTAACCTCGGTGTGGTAGTATTTTGCCATATCATCTATAATGGCAATAGATATTCAGCTGGCTTTCAGGCTGTCAGTACAGCAATTTTATTAAATCCTTGTAGCTTCTTCATATATACAATGCAAATCCTATAAAGGGCATGTGTATATCCCTGGTGACATATGTCATAGATTTTTCTATTCTAGAACAGATCTGACAATTACAATGACCAAAAGCTTGCATGTGGATTAAGTGTCTTACACAAAACTGAGAAAGTTTTTTTTTTCACTAGTTGGTATTTATTTATGCAACATTATGCACAAGCACATATAAGATCCGCAAACACAAACAGAAATAAAAAGTAAGATAGAACACGAGGTAAAACCCCCTGTGATGAAAACAAAAATAAAAAAGAACAAAGCTTCATCTTAACACGGTGAAAAATATAGCAGGAATAAAAATGTGGTGACTGTATTTGTTACTGTAGAATGAATGTGTACATTGAGGGTGCTATATAAATCAAGCATCACTACCACCCATGTAGAGTATGAATATCATCCAACAAAATGATATAATACTATATATCATTAATTGTGTTTTGAAATGTGGTGAAGTCATGAAAATAGGTTTTAAGATAGAAGCAGTCAAAATGAATGTGAGATAAATCAGGCAGTCTATAACATCCTTTACAGCTATTATTCTATCCATGAAATCAAGTTTACATGGAGAATAGTTGGACCATATGTGCGGTTTCAACTCCTTCACCAGCCTCTTCTCTTGATGTCCATATACTTAAAAAAACCCCCAAAAGCCTGTTAACTAAGGCTCACAAGGTCTGTCCTTCATTTGAAAGGATTCTGAACATTCAAAGCATTGCTCTTTTTAAAAATGTCCTGGTGATGGACAGTTTGGAAAATACAAATATAGATTAAATATCACAAAATATCTTATGTCTACATCTATAGTGCTACAAAAATCTTTGGATAATTTTAACTTATTTCTTGTATATTTCTTGCATATTTTATTAATCAATTTATATATGATTACATATACTGTGACAGCTGTTGTCAAAATTGCAAGCAATGCAAGAAACTTTGACATACTGCAGAGAAATATGATTAACTTCCAATGACACCTCTGGATATTGTCTATATAATATATCCAGATTGCATATAAAAATGAAATATTGTAGACTTAAATTGGGTGTTGACTCTGTTGTGTCTTCTGAACACAACAAATAAAAGATGCAAATTCAGTAGCAGATTATTTTGCTTTCCACCTTATTAAACTTCTAGTAGAACTAACTCCAATGAGTTTCCAAGAACTTCAACATTTGCAGGACATCCAAAATGACTGAGTAACAATACAAAATCAAAAGCATGTTTAATCAATCAATAATAATCCAATACATTACTGAACCAATAAGTTCAGTTGCAAGTTGGAGAATTTTAGTTGTGAGAATACAACTTATTTTGAAAATATTTCTACATTCAGTCCTTCAACTCTTAGCATTTTAGGTCCAACTGGGAAAGGTTTTGTTTGAATTTCTGATGATAGCTATTATTCAGATATTTTAAATTACTTTAATTTAATATTGACACCTGGAGACTGCCTGCAGAAGTTTTTGCAGTTTTCGTAGCAACATTTTCGGAAATGATATGCCATTGGGCTGAGGGATAATGACTGGCCCAAGATGACTTAATTAAGACCAGACTAGAACTCACAGTTTCTTACTTTGCTAAGCTTGTGTGCCTTAATCACTACACCAAATAGGCTATCTATAATTCAGAACAGAACAGAACAGACTTATCTGGACGGACTAATATTTTGATTTAATATAGGGATGTTTCCTATGATTTCATCCTTGAAAATTGGAGGAGTGTACTTTTGTCTGTGTATTTTAGTGAGGATATTTAGCAATTTTGTGCTGTTGTGATTTTGCTGGATGAGCTAGAAGCCTGACTGATGAAAGGGAACTTCACACCCTCTCCTTGTATATATTTGCCTAAAGTTTTGTAGTGGAGGGGCAATTGAGAATTGCTTCGAAACTAACAAGCATTTAGCTTAAGATATAGTAAAAAAGGCAAAGAAAAAAAAAAAGGTCGAGACTTCATATGGATGTCTGACTGGTAGGGTAGATTGTGAAGATTTCCATCCTTAAGACAGGCTTCCTGAATGGAAAGATTTTAGAAAAAAAGAACCATAAAGTAGAGATTTGTATAAATAGATCTAAGCATCGCAATATATGCTGGCTCTTTGACAGGTTTCTAACCAGTTAATTACTCAGATCTGTATTTCTCCAAGGCACTGTACATTGAAATAGCCTCATGTGGCCAATTCATCCACTCCTTTTTTTTATTTTTCCAATTTCTTTTTCTTGTCCTTTCTTTCTTTCTTTCTTTTCTTTTTTTAATTTTGGTGCTTCTAGGAAGTCTACATCTCTTATTCTTTTAACATCTTATTCTTGGAATAATGCAAAGTCCTGAACATGCTGATTTCAAATTCTGTGTAGTTTATTTGATATTTGTTGTGCAGCATGATTTTTTTTAAAGGCATGCTTCTGGAATGAACTATATTTTTTAAATACATGTGATGTACTGTAGTTTCCAAACCACAAACATTAGTACAAGTGAAGGCAAAGGAGGAAGGCAAACCCTAGAAACCAATGCTATAATTGCCTCTGTATAGGTACTGATTATGTTGTCAAAAGCTATCCTTCCCCAAACCAAAAACATAGTTCTGCATTTATAATAAGATATTATCTGTCTCTCTCTCTCCACCCATCTCAGCCTCCATCACTCATCTGTCCATCTCTAAAATATTTATAAAAAAATCATATAGTACATATTTAGATGGAAAACTGAATTTTATATTCAGCAAAAACAAGATTTATTTTATACATAGCATAACCTACCACCAGATATATTCTTATGAAACAAATTTATCAGTAGCAAAACACATAAATATACATGCACACACAAAAGCAAGCCCCACAAAAAAAACCAATTTAAGATTCAGCTCTAATTTGATGGACATGACATTTCCATTAGATTGTAATGAATTAATCTTGAGAAATAGCTGTCTTCTGCAGAGTTTAATTGAGTACCAATCAATCAATCTTACCGAAATGTAATGTCATTATGAAATATAATAAAAAGCATTTGCTCTTTGAGAAAGAAAAGTAAACAATGAGAATTGGGCGCCTTGATCTTGTGAAGGGCATATACTAATAAGCAATGCTTGACAATTCAGTGCTGCAATTATGTAAATTTCAAATGTTAAGACACAATAGGTTCACATCATAATATTTTAAATTCATAATAATGTATGAAAGCACCTTTTCATCTGGATACTGATAACTGTTTATACTACAGTCATCCCTGCCTTTCTACATCCCAGGACTTTGTTTCCTTAAAAGATAATATAGAAATACAAATAAGATTAGCTGCATGATTTCCACTGAAGACCTGAGGAAAAGTTTTTTTAAAGATCCTTCTAGTTTAGACAACTATAGCTTAGTATTAAATCCATTCCTCTCAAAAAATTCAGTTATACTTAATTTGTTATTGGAAATTTATTCCAGAACTAAATTTCCTCTTTGAAAGCTTTGTAAACCATTCCAAAAAGTGGTAACTTTTAAGTGAATGAAGGGGAAAATCATGAGCAGTAACAATATTAACTGCACCTGATTTAATGAGACTTTAAATAAATAGGTTTTTAAATCAAATTAAATCAAATCTGGCTTCTGTTCTGATTCTGCAGAACATTTGCTGTGTATCTCCCAGTCACTTCCACTCCTTCATCTACTTCCATCCATCCTATTGATGAGGATTAGATCTAGCATGGCAGATTGAATGAATGACTAAAAGAGATAAAATCAGAAATGAGACCATAAGAGAAAGAATGGGCATAGAATGTCTCAGAGATTCTCAGTCATCCAGGTCACAGTTGTCTCAAAAGGCAATTGGGACTACTTTTTCTTTGAGGAGGAAGAAGAAAACGTTTTGCTTCTCATCCATGAAGTTTCATCAGTTCTGATGGCAAATATCAAACATTTTCTTCTTCCTGAAGAAAAAAAAAAGTTTTGAGAGAATTGGCATAGAACCAATCTTAAACTATATACAGAAACAGCAGATAAACTGGCTTGCTCACCTAGAGAGGACATTATGGGATTCCACACCAAACAAGGGATATACAAAAGGAGGAGAAGGTCAAAGAACACGAGGCAGTCCCAGACAAAGATGGAGAGACGACATCAAAGTCACATTACGACAACATCAACTAACAATGGTTGAAGCTGCCAGAAGAGCAAGAGACAGAACTTTGTATCTGGATTAATACCCAAAGCAGTAAAAGAGGAAGCTAAGTTGAGAAGAAGAATATAGCAGACTGACTTTTTCATTCTTCTACTTTCTGATAGGACAAGAATTGGTTGTATTTCTAACTCTTAGAAGCATTAGTGCTAGAACAGTAGATATCTGAATAATTGAAATCTTGTGTTTTTCACTGCCATATGCATCTTTGAAAGACAAGTCTGATGCAGGCAGACTTATGTTATATTATGTATATTATGCATGTCCTGTCTATAATAAACTACATTTCTCTCTCCTTTTATTTCTACTCAAACATTTTCAATCTATTTCTATGTTTTCTTGAACTATGCAAGGGGATTTTTCTCTCTGTTATTTTAACATCCCCATCCTTTTCATTGGGCTTTCTTTTTCAATAAGTTGTAGCTTTTAGTTCTATGTGCTAATTCTGAATAGCATTTTACTAAGTTTTAGTGATTCTTTTTCTATCATATTTGTTATTATGCATTAGGGTGTTTCCTTATTTAATTTCTGTATTTTGTACTGGTGTAGAAATAGCAAAGGTTGTGAAGGGACCACCTGATGAAATCTGTGTGGCTTCCTATGAACTACTCATCTCCCACCCTGACACTAGCTTCTCCCTTTGCTTACTGTTTTCGTGGCTCCCATCCTTAACTGCATATTTAATTCTGGACTTTTGTTACTTGTCTCTTTTGTTTTAATTTTACACTTTCCTATGTGATTGTCAAGAGTTCCACTAAACATTTCTTTCCCAATCTATGTAAAGTGTATCCTAAGTTTTCCTACAAATCCTTCATAAACATGTCCTTGTCATGGAATTCAAATCTTCTCTGTAGCACCATCTACATAGTCATATTCATGACTGCTATGTTTTCCCTTTTGCATTGATCCTCAACTGGAATGGCTAATGAAAAATACTTGTGCTCCCAGTTCCTTCACCTTCTTGCCCAAAGTCTCCTGAGAGTCTTTCAAGGTCTTTGAATCAAGAAGAAAATATAAGCTGTTGCTAGTTTGAATAGTTTGGATATCATCTGTGTGGCATGTTGCATACATGTATAACATAACTCCCATAACATTAATATGAGTCTACAAAATGCTATTTTAATTCCTTTCAGGAGGAAATAACTTATTACCTATATTATTTTTTAGGTGGCTGTTGAATTTATTTCAGTACATGGGATCTTCTTCATTTCTTCTTTTAATATTATATAATCATTATAATAAAAAAACCTTTACACAATTTTATTTTGCAATTAAATCACAGTAAGTTAATTATACTTTCATATTAAGGTGAGAAAATTATATTGTTTGGTGTGTGAACATCCATATATATTAAAACTTAAAAAGACTACAAAATCCAAACTATAATGTTAAATCCAATATTATTTGGATTTAAAAATTATAACTGGTTTTGAATAGTTTTGATCTCACCCATGTTTGACAAATATCCATTTTTGTAAAATACTTGACATATTAATAATAATGCAAAATATGTACATATAATGGTGTTTATATTTATTGCATAAAAGCAAGAAAATACAATAGATTTGTGTCTCCAAAATAACATCTGAGTTACAAATGAATGTTGCAGTGAAAAAGGTTGTATCTTAAACTGTTTTTACATCTTTTTTGTATTTTGAAAGCTCCACTTGATTATTTTTAAAACAGGCCAGAGTAGAATAATGTGTATTCATGGAGACTGATACAGCTTGATGCAGGAAAAACAAAAACACATAATTTCCATTCCAATGTTTTAATAATTGATACTTTCAGATTATTTTAACTATAATTAAAAGTCATTATTTTGCCTTTTTAGAAGTAACTGTTTGGCCTACTATCTGTAACCATTATTGAGAATACATTCTGTGAATAATCTTAATGTAATATTGATGGAAAATTGGATTAATCTGTGTATACTTGTTTATAAATGGTGTCCATAAAACAGTTGAGTATCTACCCTGTCTGTGTTTGAGATGCAATAACAGATGTGGTTAAGCACTATGTTCTGAATGCTGCTGTGTCCAATTTGGAGCGAACATCCAAAGTATGTAGCTGAGAACTAGACTCTGAAAAATGTTGGCTGATGATCTATTATAGTATGCATTTACAAATATGGGAAACAAGAATTTATTTTCTTGATTGCACACACTCTTGAAATCTAGTCTTCCTTCCTTCCTTCCTTCCTTCCTTCCTTCCTTCCTTCCTTCCTTCCTTCCTTCCTTCCTTCCTTC
>BLBF01000026.1:17359973-17385080 GCA_015471245.1 Laticauda colubrina | reverse complement strand
TGGATTCTGTATAATGATGCCACCCACAGGCAGCCAAAGACATGCTGTACAATAATCTCCATGACAGAATACATTGTGTGAGTGCATTAACAGAAAGAAGATGACCACAGGGATGGTTGAAAGCCCTAAATTTGGTTCTGCATTTGAGCCCTATGCTTTGCCAGTAAATATGGGAATTTGCAGATTCATAATATAGATCTTGGTTATTTTTGCAGCACTGTCTTATCTATGCTGGTGCTGAGACATCTGCTTTAAACTTTCAAAGCTCTTCAAGTAGACTAATATATTTATATTTATTGTTTTTGGATCTACTCCATTCAGTGAGCTGAAGGAAGGTAATGTTATGAAGAATAAAACAAACTATTATCTTGAAGGATGTTGCTGATTTATATACCTTTGGTTGACTCAACATTCTATTGTTTCCTAGAGCTGTAGTTCTGAATAGTCTTTTCCCAAGTAATAATTAATGTTTCCCTCTTTGTTCCCTCCAACTAATTTACTTCAGAAGAGAAGGTAACTATACCCACAGCAGTAGTGCTACCAAGAGATATTAAACTAATGCACTGTTAATATTAAAGTAGTTCAATGTATAGTTTTTTGATATCCCTTACATACTAAAAAGTACTCAGGCCTGTTGACAAAGCAAAGAAATGGTGTCAAAAATAATTTTAAAACCTTTTGACCTGCAAGGTTTAAGAGAATTAGGCACAGATTCTTTTCTTTAAGCCTCTTGGTGACAAGAAATATGGTTCTCTGCCAGCCAGTTTGATTGAAAGGAACGTTTGTAGTTTCAGCTGCTTCTCCAATGCAGCCCTTGTATATTTCTAGTGGGTAAATATAGAAAACTATTTGTCACCTGGATGGATTATGCATAAGTGAGACAATGATGTTCAGGTTCTAAGGCATAAATGAAAAAAAAATCACAAACTTTACATAACTCATAAAGCAGTGCTTAATACCCATAATAAAGTCTCTTCATTTTAATCAAGGGAACTGTCAGACTTCCATATAAGGACAATGAGCAGTGTTCCATTTGACATAGCTGCTTGTTACAAACTGCATCAATGAAATCTTGACAGGCATGCCAAGGTATATTGGAAAATTGATTAATCTGAGCAAGTTGTTATAGCCAGCTGCTTTTATTTGTAAATGTCAAGAATTCCTTCATTTAAAAATCTCTCTTTTGTATAGAAATTCGAATATGGAAATTAGACTCTCATACGGGATTCATATGCTGTTGTGTGTGTATCTTTCGATCATAAACAGTAAGTTACACTAAAGTTGTATTTGTGTTTCAGTGGCTAAACCAGTCCTAAGTCTTCAGGTGTGATTAAGAACCCTCATGGCCAAGCATGAAAGAAAAATCAACTGCTGATTCATATATAAGATTAGCAGGATGCAATTAAGTTCTTTTATTCAGGCAGGACCAGTGGTGGGATTCAACATTTTTCAGTACCGTTTCTGTGGGAGTGGCTTGGTGAGTATGGTGAGGGAAGGATACTGTAAAATCTCCAGTCAGAGGTGGTGTTTGCTGATTCTCTGAACTATTCAAATTTTCCACTACTGGTTCTCCAGAACTGGTCAGAATCTATCACCTCTGGGCAGGACAGTGATTCAGATTGTCCCATAAACTTTAACAAGAAATTGAGGAATTTAAGATCAACATTTCTTGCTGGCTAATTTAAGTTTACCATTTATTTATATTAAAATATTTATACGGCTGTCCATCTTAAGCAACTCTAGGTGGCTCACATAATAGTTTATTTGATCTCTTCTAAAGTTATAGGTTTATCAGTTTCTTAACTGATTGTTAAGAAAATGTCAGTGAAGCCAGTCACATGCGGTAGATCAGGGCTGTTAAACTTGTGGCCCATGGGCCAGATGCGTCACACAGTGGCCACACCCATGCCTGGTTTAGCTAAGGAGAAAAAATCACGATATGTCATGTGATGCCACTGTGACGCCATGAGTTTGACATCCCTGACGTTGATGAAGTTAGACTAAAGTTGTTTTATAGAGATTGGCTAATAATATCTGTTCTATATGTAAAGTGGGTGACTCCAAATCTACAAACCTGATTGGTCAATAAAATGAACATTGGATTGGTTCACTAGGAACCAATCCAAAGAGCTGCTAAAAGGCGGCAAATCTAAACAACTGCCATTGGCTGCAAGCAGGCAAGCCAGCCTGTATAAAAGGCTGGCCTCAGCTTCATCCAAGTGTTCCTATTTACTAACTAGTTGAAGAATAAAGTATTTGTTGTTGGAACCCGGTCTACCTCGTGTGTTTTCCGAACAAAACACTGGCGACGAGGATGGGATCGTCCTGAACGAAAAAACCTGCACGCGGTGCTAAGAAGTCCAGATTACAACCAAGATGTCTGGAAACAATGCACCGCCCGCACCCTTCAATCCCAACGAAGAGGATTGGGATTCCTATGCTGATCGCTTCCAAATGTATTTGGAGAGCAATGAAATGGAAGGCATTTCAGAGCAACGCAAGAGAGCTGTGTTCCTGACGCACTGCGGGCCAACAGTTTTTAAGATGGCAAAGGCCCTTGCGAAGCCCCGGGACGTTAAACAACTAACATGGACAGAAGTGCAAAGACTCCTCAAAGCACACTACGCTCCGATGGTGTCTAACTTAATAAAGCGACACGAATTTTACCGCAGAGACCAGAGAGAGGGAGAGACCGTCGCTGCCCTCAGACAAATAGGGGGTGAGTGTGAATTTTTGAACATAGACGAGGCAATGAGGGATCGTGTGGTGCTGGGCCTGAGAGACTCGACCGCACAGAGTAAATTGCTCAACAAGCCCAACATCACCGTTACCGAAGCCATCGCGGAAGCCACAGCCGCTGAAGCCGCGAAAAAATCTGCCGTAGCCATTAAAAAGATGAACACACACAGCGAAGAAACACCAACCAAAGACAGAAAGCACCCTGCCACCACAACCCACTACGAAGAGTCGGGCGAAACAATCGAATCGAGCGAAGAGGATGACGAGGTCCACCGTTTGCTCACGAACAAAAAAGAGCGCGAAAGGAGAAATTGGAGGGAATGCGCTGGCTGCGGAGGAAACCATCCCCGAGCCGAATGCAGATTTCTCGATGCCATCTGCCGGCATTGCAAAAAACGAGGGCACATCGAGAAGGTCTGCAGGAACAAAAAATACTACAGCCCGACGAGACGCAGAAATTCCCCAACACGAGCCGAACCTAAACGAGCCGAGAGAAAGTGGCAACAAGAGAAGCGAGCCAATACACACCAAACTGTCATTATACAGAGCGCTCAGACGGAAAGTGGAAAAAAAATTAAAGTCATCGTGAAAATCGAAGGAAAACACTGCAAGATGGAAGTGGACTCGGGGTCCTTCCTCTCCATGGTATCGTGGGACACAATAAAACAGCTAATCCCAGGTATCAAACCCAAAGAATTGAAGAAGCAGCACCTAACCCTCAAGGACTATCAGGGAAACCAAATCCCTGTGGTAGGCATGGGACAATTCCGAGTCGCCTACAAACATCACATCAAGGTGCTTCCGCTGACCATAGTCGACCAAGACAGACCAAGCCTCCTGGGCATCGAATGGTTCGCGCCATTGCGCATCGGGATGACCAGGGTCGATCGAGTGACTACAACCGGCTGGGAAGACGACCTCATCCGAGAATTCCAGGACGTTTTTGACGGCTCACTTGGCAAGTATCGGGGAAATCCCATTTCTTTCAATCTAAACCCCCAAATAGCCCCACGAAGAATAAAAGCCAGGCGAGTTCCTTTTGCACTAAAGGCAAAAATAGAGGAACAGCTGGACAAATTAATAGCCCAAGGGGTGTTAGAACCTGTGGACCATGCCAAGTGGGAAACGCCTATTGTCACACCCATTAAACCTGACGGGTCCATCAGAATCTGTGGTGACTATAAGGCTACTCTGAACCACGCATTACAACCAAGCGCATATCCGGTGCCAGTAGTCCAGCATTTGCTTCATTCCCTGGGAAAAGGCAAAGTTTTCGCCAAACTCGACTTGGCACAAGCCTATCAACAACTCCCAGTGGACCCAGAAACAGCAGAAGCACAGACTATAGTCACCCATAAGGGCGCATTCAAATGTCACCGGCTCCAATTTGGAGTAAGCGTGGCCCCTGGCGTCTTCCAGAGTCTGATGGAACGCCTTCTAAATGGCATAAAAGGAGTCGTTCCCTATTTTGATGACGTCCTAATCTCGGCCAGAGATGAAACTCAATTAAGGAACAGACTCAAAGAAGTATTAACTAAGTTTAGGGAATCTGGCCTCAAGGTAAAAAGAGAAAAGTGCTGTTTCATTAAGAACAGTGTCAAATTCCTGGGCTACTCAATAGACGGAGAGGGTATCCACCCCACAGACAAAAAAGTTAAAGCAATCAAAGACGCTCCTGAACCAAGAAATAAAACCGAACTACAAGCATTCTTAGGATTAATTAATTTTTATAACGTGTTCCTGCCAAACAAAGCCACTATAGCAGAACCGTTACACCGTCTGCTAGACAAAAAGGCAACTTGGACTTGGGGTTACAAAGAAAAAAAAGCCTTCCAAAATATTAAAAGCTTGCTAACATCAACAAACGTTCTCATCCAATTTAGCAACACTCTGCCATTAACAGTGACCTGCGACGCCTCACCATATGGAGTAGGTGCCATCCTGAGCCACCAACTACCTGATGGCAGAGAAGCACCCGTCGCATATTACTCTAGGACTCTATCAAAAACCGAGCGGAATTACAGCCCAGGGTACTTAAGTTGTTACATGAAGGGCACCCGGGAATGGTTAAGATGAAAAGCCTTGCCAGAAGTTATGTTTGGTGGCCGGGTATTGATAAGGACATAGAGTATTGGGTAAGCTCATGCCACAAATGCCAGGCAATTAGACCATCCCCACCAAAAGCACCCGTTAAGGACTGGGAAACCCCTCGGGGACCTTGGTCAAGAATACACATTGATTTCGCGGGTCCTACCAAGGGGCATACCTTTCTGATTGTCGTTGATGCCTATTCAAATTGGCTTGAAGTAAAAGTTATGCCATCAACGACAACAGAAACTGTAATTAAAAAGCTGGACAACCTTTTTGCCACCCATGGCATACCGGATGTTCTTGTCTCAGATAACGGGCCACAGCTAACCAGCATACCATTTGAGCAATACCTAGCCTCCCTAGGTATAAGACATGCCCTAACCGCGCCGGCTCACCCGGCTGCGAATGGCAGGGCTGAGAGAATGGTCCGGTTTACTAAAGAAGGTTTGGAACGAATGGACGCTGGAGATGTCCAACAGAAAGTAAACCGTTTGCTCACACTCCAGCACATAACGCCCAGTACCATAACCAATAAGTCCCCAGCAGAATTACTTATGGGGCGAAAATTAAGATCTCAGCTTGATAGGTTACACCCAAATTTTACCCCAGAAAACCCCTGACTCATCTACACGGTTCAGACAATTCGAAATAGGCGATTTGGTATACGCTAAAAACTTCACCGGGGACCCGGTATGGCTACCAGGAC
This sequence comes from Laticauda colubrina, assembly GCA_015471245.1. Classification (NCBI taxonomy): domain Eukaryota; kingdom Metazoa; phylum Chordata; class Lepidosauria; order Squamata; family Elapidae; genus Laticauda; species Laticauda colubrina. The sequence goes on along the minus strand of BLBF01000026.1, from coordinate 17,379,544 downwards.
AGATTATCCAAATTACAGGCCCCAAATCCTACCGATTAAAATTAGACGATGGCAGGGAATGGAAGCGGCACATAGACCAGCTTCGATCTCGAATTATAGAGAGAACCACAGACTTACAAACATTCATCGAAAAAACCGGCGAATTGCAAACCAAGGTGGGGGGGGGAAAGGCGAGAAATAAATAAAGAACTGTTTAAAACCAAACCCAATGAAACATACGAACAAAAAGAGCAAATAAAAGACTCACTGTTTGGAGAGACTTGCGTGAAGAGCCCATCGGAAGGGGCCAGCCAAGCCAGCTCGACCTGCCCAGAGGAAACGGGAGGGAGCGGCAAAACCGTCAGCCTAAGAAACTCAGGCGGCGGTAAAATGGCTGACTCACCCTTCCAGACGGTTCCAGGGAGAAGGACGGACTACACAGCAGCCCCATCCGAACCGGTCGAAGTCTGCACTAAGAATGAACCGCGCAAGTCAAGTCGAGTCCGGAAAAGCCCCGCCTACCTGCGAGACTACGTCACCACGTAGGACTGAACTAAGGGGGGAGGGGTGTTCTATATGTAAAGTGGGTGACTCCAAATCTACAAACCTGATTGGTCAATAAAATGAACATTGGATTGGTTCACTAGGAACCAATCCAAAGAGCTGCTAAAAGGCGGCAAATCTAAACAACTGCCATTGGCTGCAAGCAGGCAAGCCAGCCTGTATAAAAGGCTGGCCTCAGCTTCAGCCAAGTGTTCCTATTTACTAACCAGTTGAAGAATAAAGTATTTGTTGTTGGAACCCGGTCTACCTCGTGTGTTTTCCGAACAAAACAATATCTTTACATTCTTCAGTAGATTAGGTAGGTGTCTGCCTGAGCTACTTCCAAATGTTATCTCTTTAAAAATGTTTCTGCTCCTTTTACCAAGGTAATCATTCTTCTCTGTCTTTATCAGTGCCATCTTTCTTATTGTCTACAAATGGTGAGCAACATTTTGCCAGATATTTTCAAGTAGAAGCTGAACAACTCAATCTCTAATTTTACACTGATCAGGAGATTGGACTTCTTTCAAAACCATGCTTCCATGATTTTTTTGAAACTTCATTAAAATAATGGATGGTCACAAACCATTTATTATAGATGTCTTTGAAGAATTGTTCTAACTATTATAACTTATTTGAGAACATCTTTAAGTAAATCTTAAAATTGCAATCTAGTATGTTATATTTTTGAATGAAACAGTTGACTGTAGATGTAGAACACACAGATTTTTCTTTATATAGATATTTCTCTATTTGCATGTGTTGCTAAATACTCTTCTCCAATTATTTCTTTGACAAAGTCCATACCATGCCCAAGTAAGACAAACTGATTGCTGAGTATCTTTGAATTATTACTACAGTGAACAGTAACTCCTTATCAGATTTCTATAAAGATTTGGCATAAGCTCTAAGAGAGTAATCACTTAGCTCCTTATCCCCATTTTTTATCTACTCTACTTTCTAATCCAATACAAACACACACACAAAAAGAAATTTTGGAGTTAAAATATGAAATTGGAACATTCCTGTGTGACTTCAGTATTAGTACTCCTTCATTGCTTTGTATTTACATCATCAAATTATACATTACAGATGCAAATAATTATTTCAAGATTTTGTAAGTGCTTTGCTCATTACATTTTCAAATGCAGAACTTTCAGGGGAAATTATTTTGAACTATTATTGATTTTTTTTAGATATTGAGAAAAGAGTTTGCAATGGAAAATGTATTATCACCTCTCAAAACATGCAGTAAAATTGGCATTTTTAGCATGCTACTCTTATCTTTATTTGCTGATGGAGAAGAAATCCAGATTTTTTTTTCCCCACAGCTCTAAAGTGGAATAATATGGCAAAGTTCACAGTCTTCATCCAATGTTTAATAGAAACAGCATACAACATTCTGGTATAAGAAAACGCAACAAAGTATAATGGTTATATTTTTCACAAACTTGTTTTTTTAAAGCTATGTTTGCATTTGAATTAATCTTATATTTATTTCTGGCATACATATTCAGTCTCATGAAAACCTGAAAACATTTGTACTATTTTAGGTTTGATAGTATTTTTTTAAAATCAGCTATTCATTTTTTATATATTTCTTCAAGCCAAATTCATATCAATTTCATAACTGTTCTTGGAGAGGTTATGATGTACAAATATTATTTGTTCCCTTTAGGGGACATAATTTTCTGAAAAACTCAAGTTTTTACTTCTTACATGTTGCTAAAAGTTGTGAAGAGATATCAGTAATATTAAAGAATCTTTCAATATTATTACTAATAATAACAGCAATTACTAATACTAGCAACATTACTATTAATTATTATAATGAAATATTTAAGGTGTAATGTTACATCCAATAAAAAAAAGACTTGTAGTAAAGTTCACACCATAAAACTCAATCATTAAAAAGGTAGGGATTTTACTCACAAGGACTTTGTTATATGCATATGCCACAGCACTGAGAGCTAGCCTGGATTTTCAGATTATTGAATTATTGGCCTGTCAGTGTGTACTTTTCTCAACCTGTTCAGGAAATATTAGACAGTTATTTGCAAACATGAATTAAAAGTTAGATATTGCATTTACAGCATTCTTTCTAGATACCTATATCTATAATATGAGAACAGGAAGAGTTTATTAGATGCTCAGACATGGGAAAACATTCACAGAATGTTGCTATAATAAGATTGCTCTGACTATCACGGCTGTTCTTGTATGCTTAAGTTGCTTCCTTCTATCTGTTTCATTTTGCCATGAGGCCTGCATCTGATAATAGCCAGAACAGATTATTTTGAACAGACTGCTACTTCATAAACTTCCTGACTTAACTAGCATCCATCAGCTTTGAGACCAACAGTGATTTTACTGAAAAGATAGATACCTTTTATACAGTATCTATCATAATCCTTGGTGAGTGTTCTGAAAATTTCACATTTTTTAAAAAAAGGTTTCAGGTAGTATAATTGGAAGAATATTGGAGAGATGCTGATGTCAATGCAGTTCATGTCTAATGAATTGCAATACCAATACCACTTAGACTTATATACCGCTTTGTAGTTCTTTACAGTCCTCTCTAAGCCGTTTACAAAGTCAGCATATTAACCCCAACAATCTGGGTCCTCATTTTACCCACCTCTGAAGGATGAAAGTCTGAGTCAACCTTGAGCCTGATGAGATTTGCCAAATTGCAGGCAGCCGGCAATCAGCAGAAGTAGCCTGCAGTACTGCACTCTAATCACTGCACCACCACAGCTCAAACCTTAAAAAGTTATGATGTTTATGTCATTATTTACCAAGCACATCTAAATTATATCAAAGTAAACAAAATACCTTTACAATCTCCAGGCATGTTACACTTTTGAACACCCCTATGGTTTGGAAATTGAAATTTGAAAAATTTGACACACTCTAACATTGTCTAAGCTATACAGAGCAGTAGTGTAGTCCAGAAATCAAGAATGTGTCTTAATGTGATCATTAAGGGCAACTCAAACAATAAGGAATAAGACTTACTATGACACTGACTCACACTGTTTGTCTTTAGCACATTTAGCTGAAGAGATTTCTGCCAATCAGTTGTATCTGCAGCATGTAAAGGCCTTAAGTCAAGCAGAAATCATCTGTCCATCTGTCTTTCAGCTTTATCTTTCGTGCAGAAGCAAAGACCATAAGTGAAATTTCGATAGTCCTTTCCCCCTTCATTCTGATAGTTATTAAAATATGATATAAAGCTGAAAGATAAAAAAGAGGGCAGGAGAAATGTGCTTTTTATTGTATCCCATAATAACAGTTCTAGGCATAAGTATCAATATCGTCTGATGAAACAATGGTGCCTACCACTTTCCCAGGAATTTAAATGAAGTGCTGTTTGTACAAAGGCTTATTGTGTGTAAAGACTAAAAATAGGTTAGATTCGGGTTTTGGAGGTGCAAGGTACTTGAATTGTGAAATTCAGTACGTACTTAATAGCAAGTCCCTTTGAACACAAAGTGATTTATTGCTATGCAGAAAGGAACAAGGATTTTAAATGTTGTTTGCAAGGAGGCAGGAAATTCTAAAATGGAAAATAACTAAAATGGAAAATGTACCTGCTGGTAGGAATACCTAAGCTTTTCAATAATTGTTACATTTCTGTATTTTGCTTAACTTTATTGTGGACATAGCAGCACAAGAGAATTAATCCAAAATAACCAAAACTAAATTGACAATGGTTGGTTAGTTAATAAAAGCACACACAGCTGAAAATTTTCGGCTAAAAGATAATCTTGTTCAGGCTACAACAAGAAGTTAAAACTGGCAATCTGGATAACATAAACTTTGAAATTGCAGTATAAAATACAATACATACACATATACACATTTATATGCATAAAAATCATTGTGGCGCAGTGGTTAGAATGCAGTATTGCAGGCTAATTCTGCCAGTTCGATTTTCACCTACTTAAGGTTGACTCAGTCTTCCAGCCTTCTGAAATCAGTAAAATGAGGACCAAGATTGTTGAGAACAATATGATGACTCTATAAACTTCTTAGAGAACTTCTCTCTGAAGAACTGTGAAGTGCTACTGTTATTACTATGCGTACACACATACACACACACACACAAAATAAAGCAATACAATTTCCAAAAGAGATTTAAAAATTATACTTCTCTTAGCTAACTCCGTCAAACCTGACAAAAATATAGTACTGTAGCTGACATGGCATGGTTAGGATAAATGCCGACGGTTAATGCTGAACCTGAATCAATTCTGGCTATCTTTAGTTGGGCAGTTACAGTGACTTTGTAATGAGTATAGTGCCTTTTTGTAGCTTCCAGCCAAGATGCTCAGGGGAGAGAACATCACATTGGGCGAAGGTAAAAGGTCTTCTCTGATTTGAGATGTTCAACTGGATAAGATACACAGGAGGTTCCACAGTGTAGCTCCTGCTGTCTGCTGTAGAAAGCTACATTTCTTTATTTTTATTTACAACTTTTTCACACCAAAATGTGAGTCCCCCCCACCCCCGCTGAATTTCTTGCTTTCTCAAAGGGCCTCGACAGACATATGTTAACCTTAGCTTTTTGTGTTATTTTAGGCTGGATTTTTTATTTCTGGTTACCTAACAAAACAAAGTCCATGTGAATAATCAATACACTGTTAATTAAAAAGCTGTCGGAAAAGAATAAATAAAAGTAACTGAAAGTCACTGGATAACCATCTCTCAATTTATTCCACTATGTTGCATGTGAACCTTTTGCTCATATATTTATAGAAGGCTACCAATTCTTATTTTTCTCAATTTCCCATTTTTCCCTAGTTAATCCAGAATATATTTTTAAAAAAATAGCATGATAATGTACACACTCTTTTGTATGTATTTTTCTAAATATAGACTTTTTTTCAGTATTGCCCAACCTTTATAATTTTTGTAGTTTCTTCCAAAATAATATATGCGACACATTTTCCATGTATATATGCATTTTTCACAGGTATTTTTCATGACTCCATAATATATAATATAAACCTAAGAGAGATTACATTCATTTTTGAAAATTCTATTGGTCATAAACTATGCATTAGTGTGATAAAAGCTAACAGACACAAAGCCCTGATTCTGCCATATGAAAACAGAAAATATGGGGAAGTTCAGTTTTTCACTAAATATGCTACATTATAAATCAATTGAGTTCTTTTTGTCTCTCTTCTTTACTATATAATTGTGCCTCCTTCCATTCTATTTCCTTTTTTTGGACCTGTTATGTATTCTGATAGATGGTCTTCAAGGATAGTCCTAAGGAAAGTGTGTTGCAGTAGTCCAATTGGGAGGTGATTGACAGCATGAATGACTATGAGCAAGGTCTTAGTTCAGGAGGGGCATAACTGGTGTCCAAGCCATAGCAAAGACCCCCAGGTGCAACAACTGACTGTTCTTTAAGAGAGGACTGAGTCCAGCAAAACACACACACACACACAATTGTGCACCAAGTCTGAAAAGAGCAATGCTAAAAGAGATATGTAAGGACACATTAGTACTTAATGTTGTTTCCATGTTGTTTCTCCTTCCTGTCTCTGCTTACTCTCTTTTGCTTCCAAAATCTTTCCATGTTGTTTCCCCCTCCCTCTCCTTGCTCCCTCTCTTCTGCTTCCAGAATCTTTCCTATGGACATTGGGGAAATCTACACTTCTCTGGGTGGGGAATCTGATGGATTTCTGCTTGCACAATTACAGTAATAGGTGGAAGATACACTATGTCTTAAGTAGATATAAGAAGCTTTAAAGGTTTCCCTTGTCCAGTCATGACCAACTCAAGAGGGTGGTATTCATCACAAATTCTTAGCTATTATTAGACAAACAAATTTAGGTGAGAAAGCCTGCATTGTTTGAGAGACCTTTCTGTCATCATGCAGCCAGCGTGAAAATATGGAATACAGTATAACTTTCCCACTCAAGTGGTACCTATTTATCTACTTGCATTTGCATGCCTTCAGATTGTTATTTTGGCAGGAGGTGGAGTGAGTAACGGGAGCTTATCCTATCATGTGGTAATCAAGTCTGGAGCCTCAGCTGTCCATTTTCTAGCTGACAAACTCAGTATCTTAAAGCCCATGTCACACTGCACCAATGGATGCAAAGAGGGTGTAAAACGGACAAAAAAGCTTGCCATCCGTTGGTTAACGCGATGTACTCACTGCCTCCATTTTGCTTCCTCTCTATCCATCCAGCATCTGTTTATTGACGTTTCATCCGCTCAGAAAGTTTTGGGCTGCCTAAAACTTTTGCGCGGAAAATGTACCCAATGCATCCGTTCTGCATCCTCTAGGCATACGGGGGACATCCATTCTGCATCCATTACGCATCTGCTATATCTGCTCGGCATCCGCTGTGCATCCGCACAACTAAAATCTGTTCCAGTGGTAAACGGACGCAGGGAGGAAGCAGAACGGACGTACAGCGTTAGTAGCACGGATGGAGAAAGGATGAAAGTGGATGCAGCTCATCCGCTCTGCATCCGCTCTGCATCCTCTACGCATCCTCTATGCATCCTCTACGCATCCTCTATGCATCCTCTATACATCCGCTCTGCGTCCTCCCCACGTCCGTTCCTTTCCGTGTTATCCGCTCTGCTTATGCAAATTTTTGCCCCTTTTGAGAGCAGATAACAACGGATGGAACATTTTGCTCATCCGTTGTGTCCTTTTTGCATCCATTGGGCAGTGTGACATGGCCTTAATCGCTTGCAGCTATCGAAAAGAAATGTTTCTGTCAATACTACATAAACATGGGAAGGGTAGATTGAAGAAAGTAAAAGTAGGCCATTTAGTTTCTTTTCACTGTCTTATTGTTTCTGTACATTTATTCTCGTGAAGAACATTCACTTCAGTGATAGATGACACATGTTTAAAGTATCCATCACTTATCAAGCACTGAGGACAGATTTTACATTACTTGGTGTCACCTCCATTACAGTAATATTCAATGGACACTGCCTGCATGGTCAGCTGTGAAAACCTGAGTGATAAATTGCTGAGTATAACAGATCCTGATTGATGGGATGACATATCTGAAAGTGTGAATGGGTACAACTGTATAGGCATTACATCATTAGGACTTGATTTTATTAATGAATGCACTTGTATAAATTGTGACAAATCACTATTCTGCCCACAAGGTCACCAAGTTATTAGAGAACTTTTAAAATAATCACAATAATCAAACCAAACAAATTAATAACGATGTCTCTTGAAGGTAGGTTACAGAAAATCTATTGTTTGCAATTGCAAATTTCTGGCAGATTTATATGTGAAGCAGCAATGCTTCAGATATGCTTTATCCAATATGCTTTAGAACCACTAACTAGAATTGGTATAAATTAGGATAATTTGCACCATAGACTGCAATCTGTTTGCTATATTTTTTTTCTAATCAGATATGCTTTTTGCTAAATCGTATATGATTAAAGCATTAATCAATTTTATTTATTTATTGCATCATCTGTGTACTACCTTGTTCCAAAATACTTTAAGCAATTTGGAAAACAATCTATTTACTACATTTTTCTAATTAGGTATGTTTTTGCTAAACCAGGTATGATTAAAGCATAAATCACTTTTATTTATTTATTACATCATCTATATACTAAGCTGTTTCAAATGGCTACAGGCAGTTTAGACTATAAGCTACATATAATATAATAATACACACAACTCTATTTCAAGAATTCAATAAAATACATCAGAGGAAAAGAATACTAAAATTATAACCATCAGCACTTCCTTGTAATGTTGATATGTGTAGTTGTTTACATCCAATGTTCCTCTGAAATAAAACTATTTTACTGTTTTTCTAAGGATAGCAAACGATTCCAATTTTCTAGGGGAAGAGTCTGCTAAAGGGATGTGGTTAAAACTTAGAAGGTTTTACTTTACTAAGAAATGCAGGGACTAAGTCATTTGAATCTCAGCATGGAGTCCTGCTCACAACTTTCATCTGACCTTATTTTCCTGGAACAATATCAAATACAGAAGCACCCTACACTCATCAGAGGAAAAATTGATTCAACCTGGACAGACTGTATTTCCAACTACTGATTGGTTGATTTCTCTTAAAGTCTATTAAAACATAAACAACAGCTTGAATTTATAACCATGTATTTAAAAGCTGCATATTAATTCAGCAGGTAGTCCTTCATACATTAGTTAATAATGCATTATTCTTTTGGTTTCTTCACTTTGACACCTGGTGACTGCCCTGAGAGCTATCGTTTTGGAAGTGACTGATCCCAGCTGACTGGTCCTACAATGGAACTAAAACTCATGGTCTTCTAGTTTTTAGCCTGGTGTCTGAACCACAACATCAAACTGTTTCACAGAGCATTTAGAGCATTTGTAACAATCATTTTTCTCACACCATATTTCAAAAAAAAAAAAAAACTGTGTTAAGATAATTCATAGAAAAACAGTAATATTCTGGAGTTTAATTTATATCAGAATTCCAAGTTCTAATTATTGGGACCAAATCTAGAATTATTTATTACAGTTATTTCTATGCTACTTGTTGATGTGACTCCAAGTGGCTTACTATAAAGACATGAGCCATAAAATCAATACTAAATCAAAACATTAACTGTTGTGGACTTCCCAAATGCTCTTTGAAAAGCACTGTTTTAACCAGCTTCTTAAAACATAAAAGGTAGAGTGACCTAATTTCAGGGCAAGCTTAGGAAACACCAATGGCAAAAAAGGCTCCAAATTATATAGGTGTTTTAGAAGTAACCACTGGCACCGGGATAGTGCATCATCTCTATCCAATTCAAGAACATTGAATGTAGTTTCAGAGATGGGATGAACATGAACTAAAATACTGTTTCTAAAACCATCATCATCATTCAATGAATCAGTCAGGCCTCTCTGTATGTTGTGGATCTCAAGGTTACTTGATTCAAGTAGCTCACCTTGAACCTTACAGCCATGTTAACCATGTAGTGTTGGAATGGATATCTTCCTTTTAAAAGGTTATGGAATCAGGGCAAGAAGCAGTGAATGCAAACTAATCAAGGAAAGAACCAAGTTCATGACAGAATGGCTAATCAATGGAACAAGTTTCCTCTATGGAAGTTTTAAAGAAGAGATTGGACAATCATTCATCTGAAATGCTATAGGCCAGGGTTTCCTGCATGTTTGTGTGCCAGAGAAGGGGCACATAAAGCAATAAAATATTGAGAACTTTCTTTGTCCACCTTAAAGTTGTTGCTTCTTTAAAAGTCATATATGAGTCAATTTTTTGCTGCTAGGAAGGAAGTGAGGGATTGATTGCAAGACTGTCACAGAACCCTGAAAATGAAGATCATGCAACTACAGCAGCAGCCAGTAGCACTGGAACAACCATAACTTTCCCATTAGAGAAGTACCTTGGTTCAAAAAGTGTTTCCCTATGAATGCATCATTTTGTCAAAGTAAAGTTCTTCACAAAAAGAACTTTAATAGTATATAGATACAGAAATCCATTCCATTGTTGTTTAGAATTTAGAGCAGGAAGAAATAAAAATGTTTGTTTTTGCTAGGTATACAAACTTTTATTCTGATTCTGATCTTTCTTTTCCTGGGCCTGAGGCAGCAGTTAAACATAATTGCTATTCTTACCTTAAGGGTTGAAAGGCTAGAAATTTTTTGCTTCTCTTTGAATGCTGTGAAGGATGACCTAAGCACAACTGACTAGGTGTTGGGTGAAGAACACACCTTATCACCAAGTTAAGCTAGAAAAAAAATAGAATTATTGCTATTGTCTATTGTCTTAATACATATTGACCCTGAATAGTGTTAGTATAACATTATGCATTAATGTGCCCCTGAGGCAAACATTGCAGAGAACAAATGTCAGAACACCAATCCCTGATTTCTGTAGCTTTTAACTGATGGCAATTAAAGTTGAAGTGGCTCTCCAGCTATTAAAGGTTGAGTACCATTAATCTTGAAAACCAGTTGATTGTAAGAAATTATACTGTTGAACTGATAAACTTTTTGAAGAGACGATGAAAATGAATTCCAAAAGAATATCTGTGTGGGAAGTAAGAAAAAGACTTACATATTTTGTGGGCTGTTAATGACAAGGAAGCCATATTCTCCTGTAATCAGTGAGACTAAATTTTAGTTTTCACCGGAAAACTGAACAAAGGAACCAACTTTTATGCTATTCAAAAAAATGCATAGGAAGTCAAAATAATAGAACCAAATGACTAATATTTTGGAACATTTAGAGAGTATAGAGGGGGTATAATTTTGCAAAGTTATAGTTATAGATATATCCAAATAGAACTGTTGGCGCAGGCTTCCAAACTTCTCTTTCTTCTTCTACTTCTGTATGGCAGAAAGCCCAGTGTAGATGAACAGATAGCACTGTGAATTTTATTCTCTACATTGGAGGTTCTTAATGGAATTTTTGTCCCAAAATGGAGTTATCATGCATACTCAGATCACACATATACATTTTTATTTTATTTATTTATTTGTCAAATATGTACAAGATAACAAGTATAAGTATGAACTGGTGGTTGGATTCAATTTTTTTTTACTACTGGTTCTGTGGGCATGGCTTGGTGGGCATGGTTCTGTGGGCATGGCAGGGGAAGGATACTGCAAAATTCCATTCCCTCCCCACCCCACTAACTTGTTTTCCAGCTCCATTGTCCTGTGCAGATCAATAAAATAATACCAGCCGATCAGCTGGGACTTGGGAGGTAGAGAATAGATGGGGGCAGGGCCTGTCAGAGGTGGTATTTGCCAGTTCTCTGAACTACTCAAAATTGCAGCTACTAGTTTGCCAGAACAGGTCAGAACCTGCTGAATACCACATCTGGTACGAACATAAACAAGACCAAAGGAAGTAAATACAGATAAATGAGGAAAGTAAGAAAGGGATTATTACTGGATACCATATAAATTCTCTGGATACCATATAAACATGCAAGAGAAGGAGTTGTAATATGTATCACAGTATATCTTGGGGTTCTTTTATATCAATCTTTCAAATGTAGTTAACTATAAATATGTTAAAATAAGAGTAATAATAACAAAGCCCAGTGAAGTATCACTTTGACGTGGTTATGTGGCTTGTCTCTGAGAAGGATGAGAACTAAGCCAGAGGTTCAACCAGACAATGGTCTTATCAGAGGAGCCAGTGGGTCTCCCATAAACAATATGTTAAGGAGTAATTTACAGAAACCTTAGCAGATTAGTTATTGCCTGGGTCAACAACTACTAAACAGTTGTTGGAGCTTCTGGATATTTGGTGACAGATGACTATAGGACTCAACAACTGCAGGACTACAGGAATAAAAGTATATTATCCATCAAAATATACAAAAACTGAAAGCAAAAAAACACTATAGTGATAGGCTCTTTGGATGCAATCTCAAAAAGCCACTTAAACACTACTGGCATTGAACAAAATCACCTTCATTCAATTGCAACCAACATTTTACTTGCAACAACTTACATCCTGTGGCAATACTTTTAATAACATCAAACAGCATCTCTTTATTTCAGATCCTTGGAAAGAATTCAATAGTTGTTTATAAATGCCAAATCCAATGATAACAGCAACAGTGGACCACCTAGTTAGTTCTTGCCAGAAGATTGCACAGACTAAGTAGAAACAACAGCATGACAAAATAGCAGCATTGGTGCATTAGGATACTGCAAGAAATACTACTTGCCTGCAGGCAAGAACTCGAAAATGAAGAAGTTAATGTGCTCTGTGACTTTAAAATTTGAACAGACAAGCCCAGATTTAACAATTGTTGATAAGAAAGACAAAGTATTGCAATGGATAGTGGGCATTGTAATACCTGAGACAGCAGAAGAGAAGAGAAAGAACTGAGAAAATAACTCAATATAAAGACCAACAAATGAAAATAGAAGAACTGTGACAAAAGAAAGCAAAAATAGTACCACTAGTAATAGAATAGAATAGAATAAAATATAGTAGAATAGAATAGAATAGAATATTTTATTGGCCCAGTGTGATTGGACACATCAGGAATTTGTCTTGATGCAAGTGCTTTCAGTGTACACAAAAGAAAAGATAACATTTGTCAAGAGTCAAGAATCATAAGGTACAACACTTAATGATAGTAGGTACAACATTTAATGATAGGGTACAATAAGCAATGAAATCATACTAGGAAACAGTCAATATAAACCGTAAGGATACAAGCAACAAAATTACAGTCATACAGCCACAAGTGGGAGGGGATGGGTGATAAGGAGTGATGAGAAGATTAATAGTAATAGTAGTGCAGACTTTCTAAATAGTTGAACTAGCCTTTGATAGAATCCCAAAACATCTGGTACCTCACTTTTACACCATTGGCATTGACAAAATCAACCTCAGACAATTGCAACACACAGCTTTATTTGTAGTAGTTTGCATCCTGCAGTAATACCCTTAACACCATCAAATAACCAACATTTGCCTATCCCAGGTCCTTGGGAAGATCTTGATAGGTGGATAAAAATGTCAAATCCACTTTAAACTTTTAGCTGACTACATGATCAACCATAATGATGATGATGATGATGATGATGATGATGATAATAAAAATAATAATAATAATGAGGAGGAGGAGGAGGAGGAGGAGGAGGAGGAGGAGGAGGAGGAGGGTGATGTATTTGCAGGCTAGCTAGGCGATTGAATTTGTTCCAACATCAGATTTGAAAATTCTAACTGAAATAACTCAACTACAGCACAAGATCCAATTTTGTTGGGAACACATCCTATAACTTACTAAAAATAAAAATGAAGTCTAATATTGTATATGCAAGATGTAAGCTATGTACATCTCCATATATATTTTAGAAATAAATTGTGTTGAACTTCTGTTGTTGATCTTAATAACATGGGAATGGGCATGACTGCAACTTTAGTTGATTACAAAGTAGTCTTATATTAGAATTTGGCATGAAAACAGGAGATGGTTTGATGAGTTGCTTTCCCTCTGCCTACATTTTGACAAAGTTCTAATAATAGGTCTATTTTTTTTGCTATTATTTCTGTGGGCTCAAAGTGTATCTTTGTTTGTATTGCCAGATGGTAGGTATTAGAAAATGTGATTCATTGAACAGTAAATCCCCTAAAGGCTTCTCTTTGAAATATTGCCAAATCCAATGAAAGTGGGACTTGTGGCCACATTTTTGCCTATTGTACAGGTTATCTTTGCTTCATTTTGCACAGGGATGAAAACAGGAGATGCATTCTGACCTTTTAGGAATGGAGAGAAAAGCAAAGCTTGGGGTTACAATACTTTCAGAATTATGTTGGCGCCAACAAGCAAAGCAATCCAATATGACTTCGAAACTATTGAGAAGCTGAACATTAATCTTAACTTGCTTTCATCACAGTTCTAAAATATAGTTGATTGATTCAATATTAAGTTTTTCACTGAAATATTTTAAGATTATGGTTCTAAATAAATTTACCTTATTTCTTGTTTAACTATCTCATAATTTACGTTTCTGAGTGCAATTGGCTTGAACTGTTCCTTAGGAATTGCAATTATCGTCTGCATGGTTGGCAGATTTCTAATGCTGGCATGGAAAGTTGGCAGCTTTTGGTTTTATTGGGACAGCTTCTAAGTCCTACAGTTTTGGTACACATGCTTCAACATATCTTAACTGTCTTGACAGTTATCAATTGCTTGATTGGATAGTGGGAGCTGCCTTTCCTTTTATTTATTGCAGAGAGACAAAGCTTATCACTCTCATATCTTCTGACTAAGATGGAAGTTGTATAAGAGTTTTAACATTGTTGTTTACTTTGTGTTTGCAAAACCATCTTTTCAACCAAGATGTTATATCCTGACACCATTTTTGAAAGAAGCACATCATCTAAAGGATTTGCTACTCATGTGCTTGAATCTCTTGGAGACATTCCAGATTGCTAACAAAAATCTGATTTCCATTCTCCACTAGTAACCAATCCATGATCTTTTTAAACATTTATTGAATTATCTTGGAATACTTTTCTCTGCCAAGTATTGATTGAAGTTTACAATTGGCTGATCTGCATGATTTGATCTTTAAAAGTTTCTTTGAAAAAAATATTAAAGTAGATTTATTGCCACACTGGTGCTCTATCTGTACTTAAATAACTCATTGCAAATGAATGTATTTCAGAAAAATATGAATGGTTGTAAAACTCATAAAAATAAATGAAGTAAAGCCATTTAGGGAAATGAAAACTAAATTTTATTTGAAGCATCATATTTATGTAATTTAGAGGTAGAAAACTCCAGTTATTACAACTCCCAGCACAAAAATACTAAAGAGATAAGCCTCACAATAAATAAGGCTAATGCTGAGGGATGCTGGGAATTCAGCACATCTTAAAGGTCACAATTTCTTCTTTGTTGATGCAAACTCTGAATTGGCAACAATATTTCGATATCCAATCAAAATAAAACTAGAAAAGGTGACCTTCAATAATTTTGTTGCAATTAATAGTTTTCTTTGCTCATAATGTTTTGGTGGAAAAGAGGCTGAAAGAACCAAACAAAAAAGAAATTATAAATAATATAGAAACATAAATATAAAAGTAACATGATAACATTTCCTTCTTCATGATACTTAGAAAAAACATGAACATTATAGTTCCGGAATTATAATCTTGCTAATTAGAAAAAGTTGGCTTTAAAGGCCCTGTCACACTGCCCAACGGATGCAAAACGTTTGTAAAAAGGACACAGCGGACCAGAAAAATGTTCCATCCGTTGTTATCCGCTCTCAAAAGGGGCAAAAATTTGCATAAGCAGAGCGGATAACACGGAAAGGAACGGATGGGGGGAGGACGCAGAGCGGATGGAAAACGGATGCATAGCGGAAGCCTAGCGGATGGGAGCAGATGAGAGCGGATGGCACATCCGCTAGGCTTCCGGGGGACCTCAGCAAAGCGGACGCGGAACGGATACAGAGGATGCAGAGTGGACGCCGAGCGGATGAAGCGGATGCACAGCGGATGCACAGCGGATGAAGCGGATGCAGAGCGGAAGCCTGGCGGATGCATCCAGACACATCGAGTGCCTTGCCAGCCTGTCCTGCCTGCATGCCTTGCTGCCAGCCTTGCTGCCAGCCTTGCTGCCTGTCTTGCTGCCTGCCATCCTGCCAGCCTCCCTGCCAGCCTTGCTGTCTGCCTGCCTGCCAGCCTACCTGCCAGCGCGCCTGCCAGCCTTGGTGTCTGCCTGCTTGCCAGCCTCCCTGCCAGTCTCCCTGCCAGCCAGCAACCCCACAACCATGGGGAAGAAGAGGAAGCCTCAGTCATCTGCTGCCAGCCCTGGCAAGAGGGACAGGGCCACCCTCCCGCCCCCTGGCCCTCACTCTGCTTCTGCTGGGGCTTCTGTAGCACGGGCTCACTCTTCTGCGGCTGGGGCTTCTGCTGATTCTGCTTCTGGAGGAGGTGATGATGCTGCTTCTGGCGGTGGTACTTCTGCTCGTGCTTACTCTGCTGATGCTGCTTCTGGCGGTGGTGCTTCTGCTAGTGCTTACTCTGCTGATGCTGCTTCTGGCGGTGGTGCTTCTGCTGGTGCTTACTCTGCTGAAGCTGCTCCTCGTCCTGCTGGTCCTGCTCGTGCTCCTGGTCCTGCTCGTGCTCCTGGTCCTGCTGGTCCTGCTCGTCCTGCTGGTCCTGCTCGTGCTCCTGGTCCTGCTCATGCTCCTGGTCCTGATCGTGCTTCTGGTCCTGCTTGTGCTCCTGGTGCTGCTGGCGCTGGTGCTTACTCTGCTGCTGCTGATCCTGGTCTTGCTGTTGTTGCTGCTGCTGCTGCTGCTGATGATGATGATCCTGCTGGTGCTGCTGCTGCTGCTGCTGCTGATGATGATGATTCTGATCCTGCTGGTGATGCTGCTGCTGCTGCTGATGATGATCCTGCTGGTGCTGCTGCTGCTGGTGGTGTGGAGGAGCAGCCCCTACAACCTCGAAGCCCCTCTGTTGAGGGCCGATATGGCCCTGCCAGAGGGAGGAAGAGGCAGACGCGTGATAGGGAGAGGAGGCAATACTCCATTGAGGAGGAACACGAGGATGAGGTGCTGGAGTGGCTGAGAGAGAATGACTATCTGTGGCGGAAGGGACACAGGCTCTACAGGGACACCAAAAGGAAGCAGGCTGCTTGGAGAGAGAAGGCAGAGAGCCTGGGCTACACATCGGATGTGCTCCTCGGCTGGTGGAAGCACATGCACACCTGGTATGGGAAGCTGCACCTCAAGAAATCTGGCCAGGCCACAGTTAAGCTGACGGACAGAGAGACCTACGTCATGGCCAGGTGCAGCTTCCTGGAGGGTCCGCCACCGAGGAGCAGCAGCAGCCCCTCTCACGACCCTCTCTCTCTGGAAGCCTGCTGAGAGCCAGTCCTCTTCCAGCTGAGAGTCAGCTCCTGTCTCCAGGCAGGTTTCTGTGGAGCATCCCATGGTGGAGAACCCGCAGACAGCTGTTTTAACCGTGGTGGAGCGCGTGGAGGACTCCCTGGTGCAGTGGGAGAAAGGAGAGGGCACGTCCACCACAGCCCTACCTGCATCCACCCCCAGCTCCACCTCCACAGAAAGGCAGAGAGACAGACAGGAGGGGCAGAACCACACTGTCCTGCTGGAGATCAGGGACACTATCCGCACCAGCATAGATCTCCTCTCTCTGCTGGTCCACACTGACTCCTCATCCTCCAACCGCAAGCCCTTCCTCACCTATGTCAACCAGACCCTCACGGACATGGCGGAACCCCAGTACCAGGTGGTGAAGGACTGGATCACCGAGCTGCTTCACAACCCTCCAGACCCAGAGGAACCTGCTCCCACCCAGTCCAGGTCTGCTTCTCCACCCCAGGTGATGTCCCTCCCATTCCAAGGCTTTCCACAGGCCCTTACCTACCAGGGCTACGGCTACCAGGAGGTCCAGCAGCACAGGCAGCAGCCCTTCCCAGTCCAGGCACAGGTTCATCGGACGACACCGTTGCCACCGGATCCACTGATGCCACTGATGCCACCCACAACAATGATGCCACCGACACCACCGATGCCATCCACGCCACAGATGCCACCCACGCCAGTCCTCACCGAGCTGCAGAGCAGAGAGCCCCACTACACTGCTCCTTCCTCCACCCCACAGCCAAGCCCGGCCTCAGTACATCTGTCCTCAGTACTGGGGCTGACACCCCATGGCATGGAGGAAGGAGCTCTCAACATCACGGGTCTGAGCCAGCTGTCCGAGAGCTTCCTCAACACACCGTCCCCTGTTGTCCTCTCGGGGCCAAGCACCCCAGTGGGGCTTCAGACCAGCACTCCAGCACCAGCCACCTCCACAGCACCTGGACCCTTCACCCCTGAGACTGGGCACACCTCCGAGTGACCAAGAAGAGTGCCAGAGACTGGGTGGCTACCTGTAGATTTTATTTGGACACTTGACTTGGGTCATTTTTCTTTTACAGCTTGTTATTAATAAAGTTTATCTTTGCTTCACACACTTGCTTCATTTATTTTTTTAATAAAGTCTTGGAGGAAATAGTTTAAGCCTTTGCATGCTTGTGGGATGGGTAAGGATAGCAGTGGGATGGGCAGGGATACCTTTGGGATGGGTAATAGCTGTGGGATAGATAAACCTCCAGTGCAAGCATAGTGGGACTGGATGGTCCACCCTCCCAGGTGCCACACCTATGGCCCTTTATCATCAATAATAATGTAATCAATCATCCACACATGTCAACATAAACACAACTATTTATTAAATGCCCTGTTCATTGTAGGCCCACCCAACATACATGGCCCAATCTCATCCGTGTGATGAGACAGGCTCAAGGAAGCATCCATTAATCATCTACCATCCTGTCTTGCCACTCCACTGCTCCAGCTGGGGAGTTGCACCAGTGTCTCAGGAGGTTGCACTGCTTCTTCCCTTCACGTGAGGCTCTGTTGGGGCCTTGTACATCCTCAGTGTCCATCAGGTTTTGCTCTTGCCTCCATTCCCCAGGCTCCATGTCCCCATTGCCTTGTTGGAGATCCACGAGCCTGTTCTGCAAGACTGGGTAGCAGGTGCGCTCGAGATTGTGCAGGATGCAGCAAGCTTCCACGATTCTCCTCACAGTCTCTGGGCAATGCTGCATGGTGGTGAGAAGTACCTGGAATTTGTTGGCCAGGATGCCAAAGGCGTTCTCCACCACCCGCCTTGCCCTGGACAGCCTGTAGTTGAAGATCCTCTCTTCACGGGTGAGGAATCTGGAAGTATAGGGCTTCATGAGGTAGGTTCTGAGGGAGAAGGCGTCATCTCCCATGATGAAGTAGGGCACATCTTGCGTGTCGTTGGGCAGGGGGTCTGGATCTGGGAAGCCCATGATGAGGTTGTGTTCCAGCCCCTCCTTGAGGTCACTGGCATTGTATACCTGGGCATCTGAACATGAGCTGTTGCCTGAAGCATCGATGTACATGAACTTGTAGTCAGCATCGACCATGGCAAAGAGGATGATGCTGAAGAAGCCCTTGTAGTTGAAATAAGTGGACCCTGACTTGGGTGGTGCTTTGCAGGCCACGTGCTTGCCATCTATGGCTCCAACGGTGTGGGGGAAGTTCCACCTCTGATACAACTGCTCTGCAACTTTCTTCCAGCCTTCTTCAGTGGTGGGCCACTGGAGGAGCTCCTCCATGTATTCTTCAATGATGGCCTGCACCACTTCTCTGACTACAATGCTGATGGTGTTGTGTGGCACCCTCCAGCCGTACTGCATGCTCCTGTAGGTGCTGGCAGAGTCAGTGCCACCTTGAGCCCAGGGTTCAGGCTAGGCCAGAAGTTGCTGTTTACCTTGGTCAACCTGGGTGTCAGGCGCTGCACAACTTTGTCAAACATGGCTGGAGGCATCCTCATGAAGTTCTGGAATGCACGAGGGTCTTTGCTCCTCAGCTCCACCATCACCTTGTTGTACAGTCCGTACTCTGCTCTTCTCCCAATCCATCTTCGGACCCAGATGCTTCTTGGCCGCCTCCTTTTGTTCCCGTAGTAGAGTTCACAGAGCCTGTAGATGCTTCGCACTGTTGC
>BLBF01000026.1:17333294-17359573 GCA_015471245.1 Laticauda colubrina | reverse complement strand
CTCCAAATATCTTTTAAGGTTAATTCATCTGTCATTTTAAAAAAAGATTTAGGGAGAATCTTTCTATTTTGTTTTGTTGTTGTTGTTATATAGTCCAATTTATTGTCCACAATTCCATTAAAGTCTCCCATCATGATTATGTTAACATAGTCCAGTCTAATTATTTCCATATGTAGTTTTTTATAAAACTCTTCTTGTTTATGATTCGGAGCATAAATTGCAATCAAGAGTATTTTTTTATTATTATCCATTATTTCCACCATTAATACTCTTCCATCTTCATCCGTGTAGATCAGTTTTGCTGGAATATCTTCTTTAATGTAGAGAACCACTCCTCTTTTCTTACATTGAATCAAAGAAGTAAATATTTTCCCTAATTTTGGCTGTACTAACAATTGCTCATGTTGCTTTTTAATATGAACTTCCTGTAAGCAAATTATATCAAATTTTAATTTCTCTAATTTGTGAAAGGTTTTCCTTCTTTTAACAGCTGAGTTAAGTCCATTTATATTCATTGTAATCAGTTTTTTTTTCTTCCATGATTATGCTTTATATTTAGGTCTAACAGCTCTCGTAGCTCTCACTTCACGTTGTTCTTTATTGTCCATCTGTCCACCTACAACTCCTTTCTCTTTTTCAATCTCCAGTTGTTCCTCCTGAAACTCAATTAATGAGACCTCTTTCTCTGCCTCCTCTTTTTTTCTTCCGAAAAATTCTGCATAGAAAAGTTCTGCTTTTTCAATCGAATCAATTCTATGTCTCTGCTCTTGCCACGTAAAAATTAGTCCTTCTGGTTTCAGCCATCTATAGTTCACTTCATTTTCCAGTAGCATTTTGGTCAAAAATCGGTATTCTCTTCTCATCTCTCTCACTCTTCTAGGTATTTGTTTTAAAACCACAATCTCTTTGCCTTTATATTTCAATGCTTTCTCTCTTGCCACTTGTAATATTTGTGTTCTGATGGATTTTTTGGTAAATCTAATATGTACTTCCTTTGGTAGTTTATTTCTCATCGCATATCTTGTATAAACTCGGTATATCTCATCTACTCCGTCCATCATCTTTTCCTCGGTAATTTCCAGAAGATCTGCCAATATTTCTATTATTATCGCAGCCAAGTTTTCTCCTTTTTCCTCTTCTATATTTTGGAATCTAAGATAAAATTCTGATCTTTCCATCTCCCACCTCAACATCCCATTTTTTTCTTGTTCTACCACTGTTAATCTAGTGTCAATATTTCCAATCTTCTCCTCTCTCTGTTTTCCTTCTTCCTCAATTTTTTGGAATCTCTCCTCATACTTTCCCATCATTTGTTTAAAATTTTCATCAGATTTCTCTATTTTTTATCCATAGTATCTATTTTTATCTTAATATCTTGAATTCCTTGCATGATCATCTGTAAATTTACTTTTTCTTGTTCCTTATCTTGCTTCAACATTGTCTGAATTAAAAGTTGTCCTTCAGGTAGTGGGGAAGCAGAGGTAGAAGCAAAAACGCCAAATGATTTTGGTTTCCTGCTCATTTTAATATTTCCAAGGCTTCAAGCTCTCTTTGACTTTGAATCCCGCTGGTATAGTAACCAAGATATAGTCCAAAAAATTCAAAAAAAGGAAATCCAATAGTAAAAAGCCCAAAACCAAAAAAGAAAAAAGGAAAAAGGAAAAAGAAAGGTCTTCAGGTTCTTCTAGACCCTAATCCAATTGAAATAAATGGAAGAAGCGAAGAAGCAAGAAAAAAAAAGAAAGAAAAGAAAAAAGAAAGAGCTCTGAGGCTTTCCCTTTAAAATAAAAAGCAAAAATACTAGAGTTAAAATTTACAAAAAGGCTGGCGAGTAGGAATTTCAAAGGTGTATATATATACAGAAGCCTGATGATGGCAGATGAGATTCTGCTGAAACGTTGCTACAACTTTAACAGAACTACAATGACGTGGGATAATACCCGAAGGAAGCTGATCTGTATATATATATATATATATATATATATACACACTGTACACTGCACTTTATTTCTTTATCCAAGGCTCTTATTATGACTGTCTTCTCCAGCAACTTCAAAGCCAAGCCTCAAATGTTGAAATATTGATAAGAGTCCAAGAGAGCACCTGTAATAATATTTTACTGTGTTCTCCCTCTATCTTATCACATTAAAATGCCCTTGAAAAGAAGTGCTTTTCTCCCCAATTCAAATAAAATATTTTCAAGCCTCTAGTTGGCAGTGTTGCAGCATCTCTTAATACTCTTTCCCCCCCCAGCCAAAAGAAAAAGTATTTATAAAAAACTTAAACAAAAAGAGAAAAAAGATAGCCAAAGGGAGCCTCTATCCTAAAAAGAAAGTTAAGAAGATAAAAAATAAAAATCAAGTGAAGAATAAAAATATATATAGGAGAAAATTCAGTCCGGTTACCTACAAAGTCACATTAAAGTCCTCAAAGAAAATAAGAAAAAAAAATCCAAGTCTCAATTTGACATCACTTAAACGCCACTCAACCAAGGTTCAGTCAAATAAAAATAAAGTCACAGATTTCTTCTTTGTTCAGGGTGTCCTTTCAAGTCTTAATCAATTTATAATGCAAAAGAATTTCTCACCCAACCGATACACACTCATTTAAATCCCTTTCTTTCCGGAGCTGTCCCGACTTCACCAGCTTTGGAGGCTGCCTTTCCGCTTCCAGCAAAAGGGCTTCTCCCGGATCAAACCAGAGATTTTGCGATATCTCTGGGATCCTGGGACTGTGCCCTTCACAATCCCCGTCTCTACGGGACGGTTTAGGTCCGTTAGAACCGACCAGGGGCGAAAATATCAGTTACAATCTCAGAGCCCCGAGATCGCAACTGTAACACCGAGACGTAGCTCCGCCTTCTTCCCAGCTCAAAACCTTCTGAGCGGATGAAATGTCAATAGACGGATGCTGGACGGATAGAGAGGAAGCAAAACGGAGGCAGTGAGTACAGAACGGAAGCATCGTGTTAACCAATGGATGGCAAGTGTTTTTCTCCATTTTACATCCTCTTTCCATCCATTGGTGCAGTGTGATAGGGGCTTAAGGCAACTTAGTTTTCTTCAGGAATACTTATTTTTCTGGAGATTCTGGAACATCCTGAACAGGGATGGCTTTCAAAAATGTTGGCAATGGGTTCTGCCTGGTTGCCAGTTGCTGGGTGGGTGTGGCCATGGTGGGTGTGGCCTAGTCAGCCTCCTGCACCATGGTGGCAAGAGGGGCATTTTTGCTTTCCTCGGGTCCAGAGGCTTTCCTTGAACCTCCGGAATGTGAAAGTAGCCTTCCCAGGCTCCGGGAGCTCTCTGGAAGCAAGAAATGGGCCCATTTCCTTTTCAAACTTCCGGGAGGCCTGTTTCTCAGCCTCCCTGAGCATCCACGCATGCCCTGCACTTAGTTTCATCCAAAAGGGTGAGTGCTAGAAAACCTATGATCCTTTAGGAGCACAATGAATTTCCCATCTAGCAGTTTGAAAATGTGAAAATGCAAGTAGATAAATAGGTACCACTTTAGTGAGCACATTTATGAGGACATGAAATGAGCACCCAACTGGATATCCCCTAGGCCAGGGGTCTCCAAGCTTTTGGACCTCAGGGACCACCAAACTCATAATTTTAAATCCCAGAGACCACTAACCGGTTCTGTGGATGTGGCCTCATTTGTGGGTGTAGTGGTCATGTGACTGCCATGGATTTTTTTGACAGTCTTGGACACTTCTAAAAAAAAAAAAGTAATACAAAATGGATACAATAAAATGTAGGATATATATATTATATTGTAAAGGACACAAATTATGGACAAGTACAAATATCAAAATATTAAAAACAATAAATATGTAATATCATAGATACCATTTTAGGATATAATAATATTAAGTAATGAAATTTAGCATTATATTTAATGTTAACAATTTAACATTAAACATTATTTTGAATCTAGAGGCCATAAATTGCATTGTTGCCTATATACATTGTTGAATAGAAAGTTAAATTTATCTTAGAGACTAGTGACAATGGGTAATTATTTTCCCTGTCAAGTTCACAAACTCCTTCTCTTTGTTATTCATAAGATTGAACTAACCATATTTTAGAACGTTGTAACATATTTTAAAAGACTAGAGGGGAGAGGACATTTATTAACACTTTGATAGGCATATAGTTTTTAATATGCACGAATACCTAACATATCCTGGCAGGATCTGAGTATAATTCTAGGATTTAACAGGAAATTTCCTGAAATCATGGATTATCATTCTGGGTCAACATTTTCTGTGGATCAGTCCTTGGATTCTTCAACTTAGTTTTAAAATCAAACTGTTCAAATACTATTCAAACATTTACATTCCAATTTAAACAGACTGACCTAGCCAATAAAAATAAAAATAAAATGGCACTAGTTTCATAATAAAACATGTCATCCTGAACTTCCTCCAAATATGCATACATTTAAAAACATGTTTTTAAAAACTCAAGTGGTAGGTATTTCCACCCTAGCCTACCTGACATTTAAAATATCACTTCATGATAGCTCAAAGAAAGTTAGAAAGTACATTTAGTTACTTTTCAATGAGTTGTCTAGCGTGTACAATTTAACTACATTGGTGGCTTTGCACCCGGTCAAGTGCATTATATGTCCTAAATTAATCAATATTGTGTAAAGAGGACAAACAATAGTTCAGGATTTCTCCATTTTAAAATGTTTGTCTGTCTGTCAGTCATCTATTCATTCATATCTCACCTTCATTATTTTTTATAAATAACCCAAAGTGGTGAACATACATAATACTCTTTTTTTCTCATATTTCCCCTATAACAAGAAACCTGTGAGGTGGGTTGGGCTGGTAGAGAGTGACAGGTCCAAGGACATTTAGCTGGCTTTCATGGCTAAGGTAGCATTAGAACTAACAGCCTGGTACTTTAACCACTAGGCCAAAGTGATCTTAACTGATTATAGATAAATATATTTTTAAAATCGCTAGAATTTGGTTTCCACCACTTATAAAAATGGAGCCAAACCTGTTAGAATAAAGATACATTATGGTATAAAATTTTCAGGACTAATGGTGGCTTTTACAGTTAGAGCTACCAATTGACTGTTGAGCTTCATATTTCACAGCAATGTGATCAAACCGATAAAGACTGTCATCATTGGATTTATCATTGGATATCATTGGATTTATCCATCATTGGATTCCTGAAATTCTTTTGTTTAAATTTGATAGATTATTTTCTAATTCCTAACAATATCCTTTTAGAATTCATGAGTGATATGAGTATATGAGCTCCAGTGGTGTTTTTTTACTACTGGTTCTGTGGGCATGGCTTGGTGGGCATGGCAGGGGAAGGATACTGCAAAATCTCCATTTCCTCCCCACTCCACTAACCTGCTTTCCAGCTCCGTTCTCCTGTGCAGGGCAACAAAAGAAGACCCAGCTCATCAGCTGGGACTCCAACTAGCTGGGACTCGGGAGGCAGTGAATAAATGGGAGCAGGGCCAATCAGAGGTGGTATTTACTGGTTCTCTGAACTACACAAAATTTCTGCTACTAGTTCTCCAGAACCTGTCAGAACTGGCTAAATACCATCTTTGATGAGCTCCCAATAAAACAAGCATGAGAGTCTAACACTTGCGTGACCTCAGATACCATCAATCCCAGCTGATATGAGCAAATGTTGAGAATGATGGGATTTGTGATTCAGCCTGAAATATCTGAAGACTCATAGATTAAGAAAAGAACTGGTGGCTTGTAGGATTTCTCTTGAGTCTTTGGGATTGTCCATTGATGAGGTTGTCAGTCCGACAGTGCTCTTAGGGGTCTCCAACTTTTGCAACTTTAAGACTTGTGGACTTCAGCTCCCAAAGTCAACTTTGCTGCTTGGTAGTTGAAGTCCACAAGTCTTAAAGTTGCAAAAGTTGGAGACCCCTGCTCTTAGCTACACTCCGAAATTCAATACAACAAAAGCATTTGCATGAGAATTTCTCCCAAGCAGTCACATGTTAGCTGCAGATCAAAGGCTGCTTTTCCATGAAGTTTAGGAAAATAAGAGTGATGGTAAAAGAGAGTGAAAATTATTTTCACTCCAGCTTGCCTAAACAAAATGTATACTTTTATTTAATTTAAAATGATGTCTGGTGGAGCAGGGAAATAATTTTAATTTTAAACAATAATTTCATTGTTTATCCACCTTTTATAGGCACCTATGTGGGTTCTGTTTATATGCCTTAGTGGTACATGTAGATTTTTAAAACTTTTAAATTTTTATTTTCTCATCTGTAACATAGGAAAATATTGGAATGCTTTATATTTTTGAAGTGGAATAAAGTATGAGTTGTAAAGCATTTTATTTAAAAGATACAATTGGAAGATGACATACTATTTTCTGATATGAAATACTATTTTCTGACATAAAGAAACTATCTGTAAACGATGTGATACTCAGACAGGGTCTTTGTCATTCTGTATAGCTACTCCTGTCTGTGGAATTTTCAGTGATGCACTAAATTGATATCTGAGGGCTCAGGTGACCATTCACAACATCTATTTGTGGCAAAAAGTGGATGGAAAATAAGCCCATCAAATGGAAAATAAGCCCTGTAAAGTGGTTCTGTGTCTTGACCCTATCTCCAGTCCAAATATTTTCCATGCAGTAAGAAGTTGGTGGTAATTCAAAATGTTGCACACAAGTTTAAATGCTCTTTAGACTTCATGACACTTCATAAAATGGTCTGAACTGGAGGCAAAAATGTGATAAAGTGACATGAACCAGACTTCAGCTGATATTCACACACACAAACACACACACACACACACACATTGTCTCAAGGAAGATTATATGTAGAAGTAGAACAATGTCACAAAAAATACTGGAGGCCCACTCAAACATCTTTCTAGATTGCCAAGTGCTATCTGAACTGAATGAAAAGAAATGGATTATATTTCAAACACATACCATTTACCCTGAGCAATCGCAACATTTTATTGCTCCAGTCATATTTTTTGACTGTTGCCATAAACTTTGTAAATATAAAGGAAAAACATGTACATATATACCACCAGAACTTATCATGGTTGCTTTCTACTTCAAATTTGAAACAGATCCCATAGTATCATGAGAATAAACTTATGGATATGTTTATATTATGTGACAGATAGTTTTGCACGAAGGGTATTTTAAAAAATGGAATTGCTTATATCTATTTGCTCCCAGATCAGTCTTCCATCAGATGGGAGGCAAAATTCCTGCAAAGTACAAATCCAAGCTCTACCAACTGTATGTTAAAAACAGGCGAGCTAAATAAGACAGTTGCTGTTTGTGGATAATGTGTTTGTAGATGGAAATGAATGAGGCAAAAAGGAATGACACAGCAATATTTAAAATGAGGTTGGAAGGTTTTGATCTTGGTGGAACTAAGTTGGTAGAGAATTTAATAATGTTAAATTATTTATAGCAAATAAATTGGAGTTCCATTGAAATGCAAATTAGTTTTTTTAATATAAGTACAGCAGCCAATTAAAAATAATTTTGAGAATTATGGATATAGAGGGGCATGCCAGTGGTATGGTACAACAGGAGGGAGAGCAGCACCAAAATAAAGAGGTGGAAACTATTTGTTTGGCATAGACAATGTGTGTGTGTGTGTGTGTGTGTGCATCAGTAAAATAGGTCAGGTTTAAATCTCATTTGTCACAATATCTTCCTTCTCTTTCTTCTCCTCCCAATTTAAAAGTGATGTCTTTCCATAGAAGGAATTATTATCCTATAGCAACAAAATGTCAGCTATACAAATGTATTTTATTGATTCTCTGAATCAAGTATTATGAAGTGTGTCCCCTTTGTGAAGCTCTGGTCTGCTTCTTATTTCATTCTGTTTTGTGGACAAGCAAATGGTGACAGCTATGTATACGTTCCTCATGCTAGACTAGGGAAGCACCGAACAATTTTTATCTGAATCTAACTTATTATCACAGATTGGACAATGTCTGTAGACAACTGTACCACATTGCACTGTTGAAAATGAGCCCTTGAAGAAAATTAGATGGCTCCTGTGCATTTCCAAGAAATATTTTTGTTTATTTGTTATAATTTATATTTCTACAAACACAGTTATCCATAATATGCATTTTAAAAAGGATTTTTGCAACATATGTACTCTTAAGAGCCATGGTGGCACAGGGGTTAGAATGCAATATTGCAGGCTAATTCCTCAGTACTAATTAAGCCTAATTTCAGGATGATTTTAGATTTAGGGCTTTATACAAAACAGTATATGGATGTATATGGATGTTGATCAGCAGAAGGAAAACAGACTAGGTCTTTCAATGGTCCTGGGTCTATTAGTCATTATATCCTTTAATATAAATGAGATTTACCCGTATTTTCCCTTGCAGTTTGAATTTCCTCTTTTTATTTCTACATAATTTGTATGCATATACACATGCACACATACACTTACATATACACACACAGTATATTTGAAGAACATTTTATCCCTTGAATTCAGTAACTAATTCTCTTAGCATTCTCAATAACTCATATATAACTCTTAGGATTATATATTGTATTAATTGGACTATCTTGAATATGCAACAGTGTTTCCTTGGGTCATTTTAAATACTGAAACTTATTTTTATTGGAATTCCCAATGTTGGTCCAGGACAATTAGTGCTATTCCGTTCCAAAAGTTTGCTAATAAAGTTTAACTTTATCTTTAAAAGACACTGAAATCTTGGGGGAAAAGTTTGAATTTTCCTTAAGGAATAGGTTTGTAGTTTATATCAAGAGTGATCTCTAAATCAAATTCGCTTATGCACAAACTGTAAGTATTAATAGAATACAGAATAACAGAGTTTAAAGGCTAGGTCACACTGGTTGACGGATGCAAAACGTATACAAAAAGGACACAGTGGACGAGCAAAATTTGGGGGTGGCTCCATCCGTTGTTATCCGCTCTCAAAAGTGCCCCAAATTTGCATAAACAGAATGGAAAACAACAGAAAGGAATGGACGTGGGGAGGATGTAGCGGGGATGTAAAGCGGATGTTCGTAGGAAGCCTAGCAGATGAAAGCGGATGGAAGCGGATGACACATCCACAGGGCTTCTGGGGAGAATAGTGAAATGGATGAGTAACGGAAGGAGCGGATGCATAGTGGATGCCTATAGGATGCCTAGCGGATGCCTAGCGGATGCAAAGCGTTCACTGTGCATGCGGGGAGGATGAATTGCGTAAGCTCCGCAGATATAAAAGGATGCAGCTTGCAAGCAGTCACCATTCAGAGGAAAGACCTGCTGCCAGAGACATCTTGAGAGAATATGGGGAAGAAGAGGAAGCCTGTGCCTACTCCTGCCAGCCCTGGCAAGAAGGACAGAACCATGATCCCACCCCCTGGCGCTGACTCTGAAGCTGCTGGTGCTTCTGCTGCTGGTGGTGGTGCTCCTGGTGTTGCTGCTTCTGGTGCTTCTCCTGCTGGTGCTGCTGGTGCTTCTCCTGCTGCTGGTGCTGCTGGTGCTACTGGTGCTGCTGGTGCTTCTCCTGCTAGTGCAGCTGGTGCTTCTCCAGCTGCTGCTGCTGCTTCTCCTGCTGCTGCTGCTGCTGCTTCTGCTGGTGCTGCTGGTGCTGCTGCTACTGCTGTGATAGACCAGCCGCAAGGCCCTCAAAGCCCTGCTGCTGAAGGCCCTGAAGCCCCTGCCAGAGGGAAGAAGAGGCAAGGCAAGGAAAAGGGAGAGAGGAAACAGTACTCCATTTCCGAAGACCATGAGGAGGAGGTGCTGGAATGGCTGAGGGAGAACGAGTACCTGTGGAGGAAGGGCCACAGGCTGTATCGCGACACCAAGAGAAAGCAAGCAGCTTGGAAAGAGAAGGCTGAGAGCTGGGGTACACTTCAGATGTGTTCCTTGGATGGTGGAAGCACATGCACACCTGGTATGGCACACCTGAAGAAATCCGGGCAGGCCGCTGTCAAGCTCACTGACTGGGAGACCTATGTCATGGCCAGGTGCAGCTTCCTGGAGGGTGAGATCCGCCACTGAGGAGCAGCCCCTCTGTCAACTCTCTTCCTCAGACAGCCCATAGAGAGCCACTCCTCTTCTAGCCAGGAGACAGCTACCATGTCCAAGCAGGTATCTTTGGAGGGCCCCACGACAGAGACCCCCCCGACAGCTGCACTCCCGTGCTGGAGGACGTGGAGGATCACCTGTCTCAGATGGAGCAAGAAGAAGCAGCCACCAGACACCAACCCACCCCCACCCCCAGCTCCACCTCCACAGAAAGCAGGCAGAGAGGCAGACCGGAGGGACAGAGACACACTGTCCTCTTGGAGATCAGGGACAAAATCAAAGCCAGCACAGATCTCCTCTCCCAGCTGGTCCATTTTGACATACCATTCTCAAACCGCAAGCCCTTCATCACGTACATGAGGCAGATCCTCATGGACATGTGTGAGGCCCAGTATCAGGTGATGAAGGAAAGGATCACAGCTCTTCTACACCACCCTCCAGGCCCAGCTGAACCTGCTCCTATCCACTCCAGGTCTGCTCCTCCACCCCAGGCGATGTCAGAGCCCTTCCACGGATTTCAACAGCCCCTCACCTACCAAGCCTACCACTACCAGGACTTCCCACAGCAGAGGCAGCCCTTCCCAGTGCAGACCCAGGTTCCTCGGATGCCACAGACACCTCACCTGACCCAGCTGCAGACCAGACAGCCCCACTACACTCCTC
Source organism: Laticauda colubrina (assembly GCA_015471245.1). Lineage (NCBI taxonomy): Eukaryota > Metazoa > Chordata > Lepidosauria > Squamata > Elapidae > Laticauda > Laticauda colubrina. The sequence goes on along the minus strand of BLBF01000026.1, from coordinate 17,348,857 downwards.
CTTCCTCCACCCCACAGCCAAGCCCTTCGTCAGAACATCTGTCATCAGTCTTGGGCCTCACATCCCAGGTACTTGATGAAGGGCCTCTCAACCTCATGGGACTAAGTCAGCTCTCTGAGAGCTTCCTGCACACACCATCTCCTGTTGTACTCTCGGGCCAGGCACCCCAATGGCGCGTCAGACCAAAACTCCAGCAACAGCCACCTCCACAGTCCCTGGCCCCTTTACATCTGAGACCATGGGCACGACCATGACTAAGAAGAGTGCCAGAGACTGAGTTGTTACCTGCTCACGTTATCTTTGCTTAAGACACTTTACTTGGGTCATTTTGCTTTTAATAAAGTCATACAGTTTGTTATTAATAAAGGTTATCTTTGCTTCACACACTTGTTTCATTTTTTTTTACTTAATAAAGTGTTGGTGAAAACTTTGAAAAAAGGGTTAAGCCTTTGCATGCTTGTGGGATTGGTAAGGATAGCTGTGGGATGGATAGCTGTGGGATGGGTAAGGATAGCTGTGGGATTGGTAAGGATAGCTGTGGGATGGGTAAGGATAGTTGTGGGATGGGTAAGGGTAGCTGTGGGATTGGTAAGGATAGCTGTGGGATAGATAAACCTCCAGTACAAGCATAGTGGGACTGTATGGTCCACCCTCCCTGCTGCCACACATATGGCCCTTTATTATCAATAACAATTTATTCATTGATCAACACATTTCAAAATAAACAAAACTCTTTATTAATGCCCTATTCATTGTAGGGCCACTCAACATACATGGCACAATCTCATCAGTGTTATGAGACAGGCTCAAGGAAGCATCCATTAAGCATCTACCATCCTGTCTTGCTACTCCACTGCTCCAGCTGGGGAGTTGCACCAATGTTTCAGGAGGTTGCGCTGCTTCTTCCCTTCACGTGAAGCTCTGTTGGGGCCTTGAACATCCACAGTGTCTATCAGGTTTTGTCCTTGCCTGGGATTGGGCGTTGAGGTAGCGGTTGGTGTGTGTTTTCTTTTGGTATATGGTCTCAGCTGCTCCACAACTTCATCAAACATGGCTGGCGGCATCCTCATGAAGTTCTGGAATGCACGAGTGTCTTCGTTCCTCAGCTCCACCATCAGCTTGTTATACAGTCCATACTCTGCTCTTCTCGCGATCCATCTTCGGACCCAGACAGTTCTTGGTCACCTCCTTTTCTTCATGTAGAATGGGTGAAAGAGCCTGTAGATGCACTGTTGATGCACTTTGCACTGTTGTAGAACGATGGTGGCTACCAAAAGGAGTGTGTGATGATCCATGGTGGAGATGACTGGATGCTGTGGAAGAACAAGAGCCAGATGAAGGCCGAAGAGGTCTGCACAGCAGGGCTGCTGGACTGAAAGTGAGATCCAGGTGAGTTCCTCCCCCTTTTTATAGGAAATATAGGTTTTCCACTAGGTGTCCTTTTGCATCCTCTAGACATCCTGCAGATATCCCAAATATCAGAGATCCATCCCCTATGCGAACGTTTTTTCCGTTTTCATGCTTTATGTGTGATCTGCATCCACTTTCATCCTTTCTCCATCCGTGCTACTAATGGTGCGTGTCCGTTCTGCCTTCTGTTTCGCTTCCTCCCTGTGTCCGTTTTCTGCTGGAGCGGATGCGAGTTGCATGGATGCGCAGTGGATGCCTAGCGTATATAGCGGACGCATAACGGATGACGACGGATGTAGAACGGATGTTCCCCGTATGCGTAGCGGATGTCTAACGGACATGTTGGATACATTTTCCGCTCAAAAAGTTTTGTGCAGCTCAAAACTTTTTGAACGGATGAAATGTCAGTAGACGGATGCTGGATGGATAGAGAGGATGAAAAACGGTCACAGTGAGTACAGAACGGAAGCATCGCATTAACCAACGGATGGCAAGTGTTTGTCTCCATTTTACATCCTCTTTCAATCCGTTGGTGCTGTGTGACAGGGGCTTAAGTGGCAAAAGATGTAGGATTATTTGGCAATCCATATGAAATGTTCTATTTTGTAATTCCTTTATTAACACAGAAAAATAAACTACATGAATCCCTTGCTGAAAGACTATTATGTCAATTTGATATTTAGAAGAATTGTCAGTAGTCCCACCTTCCCCTTAAAAGGTTAGGGTGAACTTAAATCTGCCTCAGAGTGATATTGCTGCCTTAGAAATAGCAGCAATTGAAATATACTTTGTGCTGGCTAGGAAATGCTGCTGTAGATTTCACTCCTTTGCTTAAAACCAGTCCTTTGGCTTAATAGGGCTTACAGTGCACATTTGCAGCTGATTCCTAACTTCAATTAAGCCATGTCATCCAATATTTTTATTTAATCAGTCATCTCAAGGGTTCACACAAGGACTACCAGTGTTGCATTCACTTTGCCTGTTTTTTTTTACTACTGTTTTTCTATTGGAATTGCTATCTACATGCACGATTTGCCCTTTGAAAGTGAATGCATCTCATTAAGTTGGCTGAGTGAAGTCATGGCCTATTTTCAGCAACTTTATGGCTAAAGTTTGTCCTTTAGCTAGCCAGGATGCTTCACCTGGTCCCAAAATGACAGCATTCTGTTAGAAATAGATTGTCAGTCTCTCAGTGCCAGAGTTCCCATTGTAGACATTTCCCATCTGGGTTTGGGAAAGCAGACAGCTGGGCAGAGTTCGGGGTTTTGAAGGTTATGATCACAGCAGTTTCATAAGTGCTTTATTTCAGTTCTCTTCTAACTGCACTGAGGACAGGTGCGGTCTGGTTCTGATTTCACTGTCTTAATTTCTTATCTGACCTGGTAGTCAATCAAGGGCATGGGACGATGCACGGCAGGGGAGGAAAGAGACTGTCGGGAGGGAAGGGAGGCCCAAGTCAGAGAATGAAAGTGAGAGAGAGAAACGCTCAGCATCTGACTTTTCTCATCGAAGAACTGGCAGCTTGGCCTGTCATTCAGGGCTTGTCTGTGTACAAATGCTGCCCTGTGCAAAAATGGATTTCTGAGTGTTAACCATCATGTTCTTTTTTTCCAAAGGGTCTTCTGTAGGATTTCATTTGCAGAGCACAGAGGGCAATATCTAGGGTAATTCCAGGGCTTAGTGGCTGTGATCTTTTGTCAACTCTACTTGTGAGTGAAATTAAACTTGGTATGAGCACCCACAATCTGAGCTCGTGCAACACAATTCCTAGCCAATGAGTAAAAAATCATAAACCTGACAAGTATTTATGGGAGAAACAGCAAGAGAGAGAGAGAGATATGTTATAAAATAACAGGAATATATTAATTAACCTATTTATTTTCCCTCTTCTACAGAAATGGGAAGTCTCTTTTTAGTAAAATGATTTGAGGTTTGTCAACATTGTCCTTTTTATAAAAAAATCAAATTATAATTCTTCTTTGCTTTATTAATACAGTAAATTAAAATTAATCTCTTTGAATTAGCCAATTGTTTTGAATGAAAGCCATACTAGAGTAGTGTATTAGTAGCCACTGTGGTCTTGATGGATTATTAGATGGTATCTATCCATGTTATCCAATAACAGAAAAAATCATACAGGCCTTTTGAATATTTTTCAATTTCTAAGATCAGTATGAACCAAAATATCAAGCTGTGGAAAATCAGTTGAGTACCAGTGGAAATAAATGTCAGATGAGTACCTAACCTGGTTTGTCTCTTTGTCCCCCATTTTTCTACCTTTCTGCCAAAGGAACTTGTTTCAGATTCTATATCTGGGGTGTCAAACTGGCATCCCGCAGGCTGAATGCATCACATGCAGGCCACACCCACCATAGGTCCGTGAAGGGGAAAAACATCATGATACATCACGTGATGGCAACGTGACACCACAAGTTTGACACCCATGCTATATGCTGTTTAGAAATAGTATTGTTTCTTATTTATCTTTTTGATAAGATCCATTTATGGATCCTTTTTCTAATTTTCATGCCTATTTTTATAGTCTTTCTATGTGCTCTGGTACAGTTGGGTGTGAGTCTGAAGTTATTGGTATTGGGGGTGGGCGGGCAATGGTTGAGTCTGGCCAAGCTAATCAAGCATGAAGCAGCCAAACATCATTTTAAACAGATATGAAATGAGGGAAGGAAGGGAGGGAGGGAGGAAGGGAGGGAGGTTAGTCAAGGGACTAAAAGGGATATACATGTCCTCAGGCCAGAGATGCTTCTATCTCAGTTACTTGTTACTTTTACCTTGTGAGTTTTCTCCCCACTTAAAAAGAGGCCACTTCTGCTAGGGGCTATTAGAGGTGATGGTGAATAGACACAGGAAGAAAAAGGATAATAATTAAAACAAGCAGTCATAGAAGGATATAATCATTGAATCATAAGGCTGGAAGTCAGTATGGTTTTTTAAGTTCCATCATACTAACAATAGTTCAAGAAAACATCTATGAGGTACAATATCTCCTATGGTTTACCTAAGATTTTATTATTATTTCATAGTTAAGGTTCACAAATGCCTTCATATCAGGAATAAAACATAAAATGCTTTTAATTTGGCATTGTGTACTGCATCCTGCATGAAATGCCTTAAAAACCAAAAGTTCATAGTTTTGGCTAAAAATTAATAAAAAATGAAATTAACTCTTTATCCATCTTTTTATTTGGTTTTAAAGAAAAATGTTCCTTAATATTTTAGAAGGAATTTTGAACAGAGAAAAACTGAATGTGTTTACTAATTGAACTAGACTTTGGTAATGCAGCATCCTTGCATCATGGGATTTGTGAAGAAGTTAGATGACATCATGGTCTATATGTAATGCTGTCGTGTTTTCTCACAATTTATGCCTATAATTTTTAAGAATTTTTATTTCTGAAAGCTCATTTTTTTAAAAAAGCAAAAGCATTTTGTTGGTCCCATATCCAAGGAGCCACTTTCTTATTGGGGAAGGAGTCTGTTATATATTTGCGTATGATAGGTTGGTCCATGGTGGTGGGAGATTTGAAGAGCTGTCATTGGCCACAAGCCATGAGCAGCCGGCTATAAAAAGGCTGCCACGGTTTCACCAGGTGTGATTTACCAGAAAGAAAATAAAAAAGGAAAAAGGTCAACTGGGTCTCGAGGCTCTTTTTCCCACAACGCAACACTGGCAATGAAGGTGGGATCTTGAGACAAAGGAGCCTAGTTGTGCACGTGGTAATGAGGACTGAATGAGATGGAATAGCCGGGAACAACTCACTACCCGTACCATTCAACTCAGCAACTGAAGACTGGGAATCCTACATCGACTGATTCCCCACGTTTCTAGAAGGGAGCAATCTCCATGGAATATCCAAAAATAGGAAGAGATCCATCTTCCTCACCCACTGTGATCCCACAGTATTCAAAATGACAAAGGCACTGATAGCACCCAACGATGTAAAGACAATGGCGTGGATGGACCTAGGGAAATTACTGCGAGCCCACTATGCATCAACCATTTCATGCCTCATCAAATGACACGAATTTTATCGGCATGACCAAAAGGAAGATGAGAGCATTGGAGATTTTGTTGCAGCACTAAGAGACATTGGTGGAGCATGCGGATTTCTAAACATGGATGAGGCCATGAGGGACCGCCTGGTCCTTGGATTAAAGGACCTAACATTGCAGGGTTGACTACTAATTAGACCTAAGATAACATTGAAGGAGGCAATAGAAGAAGCCACTGCAGTGGAAGCAACACAGAAATCTACAGCCACCATGTGACAAATGAATAAATTAACAAAGGAAACCCAAAAAGACACTAGCCAAACACACAATAAGACACCAAAGGAAACTCAAAAACTCACCACCACAACACACCACGAGGACATCGAATCCCTGTCAGAAGACGAAGAGGAAGAGGTAAATCAACTCTGGTCGGAAAAAGGTAGATGGGAACAAATTGAAAGGAAGTCAGAATTCCATTGTGCCGGGTGCGGAAGAAACCATCCACATTCCGAATGCCGTTTCTTCAATGCTATTTGCAGGTATTGTGAATGGCGGGGACACATAGCTAGGGCATGCCAAACTAAAAATAACTATATGGCCCTAGACAAAGATGGAATACCCTTCCCAGAGAGAGGGAAAAGCAAATAGGGAGCCGTTGGAGCCAAGAAAACAGAAACAAGCGATGGAAAGAAGCAAACAGAAAAGAAGAAACACATCAAACAATAACTATTGGGCACTCAAACTCAATCAATGCAAAAAAGGTACATGTGCAAGTCACCCTAGAAGGCCAACCATGCGAGATGGAGGTGGACTCAGGCTCGTATTTATCAATGGTATTGTGGAATACCCTAAAAAGACTAATACCTGATATAAAAAAGGGAGAGCTCGAAATACAAAAACTCACACTAAAAGACTACCAGGGAAACAGAATTCCTGGAATAGGTACCGGACATTTCAAAGTTGAATTCAAAAAACACACTAAAGTCCTTCCATTAACCATAGTCGACCGGGATCGACCCAGCCTACTGGGATTCAAATGGTTTGCACCATTAGGAATTGGAGTAACCAGAATAAACAATATTACTGAGACAGACTGGGAAGAGAACCTGATGAAAGAATTCCAGGACGTCTTCAGCTGAGAACTGGGCAACTACCAAGGGTCCCCTATCTCATTTAATTTAAATCCAAATACAGCGCCTATAAGACTAAAGGCAAGGTGAGTTCCTTTCGCGTTAAAACCAAAAATTGATGAACAATTAGATAAACTTATTGCACAGGGGGTATTAGAACCAATAGACCACGCAAAATGGGAAACTCCAATTGTTACCCCTATTAAACCAGATGGGTCAGTATGTATCTGTGGGGATTACAAAGCAACCCTTAACCACACGCTACAGCAAAGCACATACCCAGTTCCGGTGGTAGAGCACCGATTACACTCTTTGGGGGGAGATAGAATCTTTGCGGAATTAGACCTTGCGCAAGCCTACCAACAATTACCAGATGACCCAGAAACAGCGGAAGTACAAACAATTGTGACACACGTGGGGCATTCAAATGCAATAGACTGCAATTTGGAGTTAGCGTGGCCCCAGGGTATTCCAGAGTTTAATGGAACGCCTATTGCAAGGAATAAAGGGGGTGGTACCATACTTTGATGATGTATTAGTATCAGCCAAGAACAAAGAACAACTGAAAGACCACCTAAGGGAGGTCTTAAAAAAATTTAAAGAGGCGGGACTTAAAGTTAAAAAAGAGAAGTGCCAATTAGCCACCAACAAAGTCGAATTCCTGTGATACCTCATAGACAAAGAAGGGATCCACCCCACTGAAAACAAAATCAGGCTAATAAAGGAAGCTCCCAGACCCAGAAATAAAACAGACTTGCAAGACTTCTTGGTACTTATTAATTTTTACAGTGTATTCTTGCCACAGAATGTAATGATAGCGGAACCCTGCACAGGTTGCTTGGTAAGAAAGCTACCTGGACCTGGGGGCGACAAGAAGAAACAGCATTCCAGGAAATCAAAAACTTACATCAGACTGTGTGCTAATACAATACAGCGAAACCCTTCCACTAACATTAACATGTGATGCATCACCATTCGGCATTGGTGCCATACTCAGCCATGTATTACCCAATGAAAGAAAAGCACCTATCACACTCTATTCAAAAACTCTATCTAAAATGGAGCCGAATTACAGCCAACTAGACAGAGAGGCATTGGCCACAATAACAGGAATAAAATGTTTCCATGAGTATATATATGGCAGAACCTTTTCACTTGTCACAGACCATAAACCTCTTCTAGGAATTCTCACAAGGAACAAAGCTACACCTAACATACTGTCACCGCAGATGACAAGGTGGTCGGAATTCCTAACTGCCTATAACTACAACTTGATTTACCAACCAGGAAAGAACATAACATACACTGACACCCTGAGCCATTCCCCCCTACCTGATTTAGACAATGATCCTGCACCAACCACATCAACTCTTCAAATAGAGACGTTGGCAAACCTACCCATAACAGCAACAGACATTGCTATGGAAACCGTGAGAGATAGAAACCTGGCGCGGATTTTAAATTGGGTAGGTAAAGAGTGACCAGAAACAGCAAGTGACAAGACTGTTAAACCATTTTGGAATAGACAAACGAAACTATCGATCTTAAAGGGATGTATACTATGGGGGGATAGGGTGATCATACCGGACATATTAAGGAAACGAATACTTGAATTATTGCATGAGGGTCACCCGGGTATTGTCAGAATGAAGTTCCTGGCTAGGAGTTATGTATGGTGGCCAGGGATTGATAAGGACATTGGGGAACGGGTAGCAACGTGCAAATGATGTCAAGAATCTAGACCTGCACCCCCTTATGCACCTGTACACGAATGGAAAACACCTAGGGTAGCATGGTCTAGAATACACATTGATTTTGCAGGACCAACTAAAGGACACACATTCTTAATAGTGGCAGATGCTTACTCAAATTGGTAAGCATCATGCACTCAACCACAACAGAAGCTACACAAATTGGGATCTGGAGATATATAGGAAAGGATAGACAAACTACTAAGTATACAACACATTTTATACTTAGCATTGTATACTCACATTGTATACTCAAGCACCACAACAAATAAAAGCCCAGCAGAACTATTAATGGGAAGAAAAATAAGATCAAACCTAGACAGACTACACCACACATATAGTCCAGAAAAGCCAACAGGCTCCTCCAGTAAGTGCCGCACATTCAAAACAGGGGACCTAGTCTATGCAAAAAACCTCATGGGGGAACCATTGTGGATACCGGCAACAATAACCCAAATAACAGGACCCCGGTCATGCAGGGTAGACACAGAGGATGGAAAGAGCTGGAGGAGACACATAGACCAAATCAGATAGAGGACCACACTGAGAAACACTAACAATCAGGATGAGGAGAGGGGAGAACTTACACAAATAAAGGAATTGCCGTAAACATTAAACAAAAATAGCCAAACCAGAGAGGGGGAGACCTCTCAAACACAAACAAGAGGGGAGGGGGAGACCCTCCACAAGTAAAAGAAATGACAAAACAAACCCTAACAATGACACAACAACCACTACTAACATTAGTCGCAATCGGAAATTGCAAACACGTACCTGAAACTATAGAAGAAGAAAACAACTTGGGGACGCTGGAGCAGACTTCGGAGAACCATCAAGAAGCCGCTCTGGGTGGGAGTGGCCAAGCTGACTCAGCCAGTCAGGAAAGGCCTGGAGGGAGCGGCATGGCTGACTCTACCTTCCAGGAGGCTCCACGGAATGGGAGAAACAGCAACCCCGTCCGAACAGTCCAGAGACAAACTCACAACTGAATTGCGCAGGTCCAGTCGGAACCATAAGAGCCCCACCTATTTACGTGACTACGTAAGATAGGAGAGGCCCTGATTGGTTGGATTGGACCACATGGGGAGGGGTGTTATATATTTGCATACTTACCTATGATAAGTTGGTCTGTGGTGGCGGGAGATTTGAAAAGCCACGAGCCATGAGCAGCCATTGCTCATTGGCCATGAGCTGTGAGCAGCCGGCTATAAAAAGGCTGCCGCGGTTTCGCCAGGTGCGATTTACTGGAGAGAAAATAAAAAAGGAAAAAGGTCAACTGGGTCTCGAGTCTTTTTTTCCCACAATGCAACAGAGTCAAATACTCTCTTTCAGAAAATGATCCACTGTAAGAGATCTCCAATCAACCAACTATTTGGCCATCCTCAGATAGACTTCCATTTTGAAGAAAACAAAACCTTCCAGGTTATCTCCTTTGAAAGTAAAACAGAGGTGGTATTCAGGTTCTGGCAGGTTCTGACCAGTTCTGGAGAACCGGTAGTGGAAATTTTGAGTAGTTTGGAGAATCGGCAAATATCACCTATGACTGGACATTTTACAGTATCCTTCCCCTGTCATGCCCACCAAGCCTCGCCTGAAGAACTGGCAGTATAAAAACAATTTGAATCCCACTACTGGAGCAACACGTGTGTGTGATAATATTATTCTTATTGTATTACTATTATAGGATTATACTCTACCAAATAAGTAAATATGGGTTGTGATATCATGAGGCAAGTTGGCACTGTGGCAATTGTTACAAATATATAAGGATTGAATTGAATCAAATATTATCTTGATATGTATTTTGATGATGTACTTCTGAATAAAAGATTAATGAACAATATTTTTGATACATTTTATTTTTCAATCCTGAATGATGAAGTTAAGTTTTTTCAGGATTACAAAATCATTATCGTATTTAATATTTAAGATTACATTATATTAAAAGTTATTGCCGATATGGTAATTACTGAGCTACATAATATTGTAAAATGATATAACTGAATGCTTTGACTCCTGAGAATACAATATCAAAAAATTAAAATGTAGATTGACTCATATATTCATGTATTTCACATGTGCCAAGCCTAGCTATTCAGGAAATAGTCTGTAGAATCTCACTACTACCTTTATAAATCCTGGTATTTTTAGCTCATTGTCATCATGTTATTCCTTGTTCAACACTGCTATTTATTAAAATGAAAATGAATAGAAAAAGTTATTGCCATTTAGATTAAAGCAGAGCTCCCTCTAAGAACTAAATTCTTCAATAGAGTTATTTTAAAATGAGCGACTTAACAGTTTGAAAGAATATGTTTGGAATTTTAGAACAACGTAGGGTACAATAATTTTATTGTTTACAAAACACTAACAATAGCAAGCTTGAAAAGTGAATTTGAACGAATGTAACATAAATGCATTTAAAACAGAGGTGTTGCTATTTTGTATATTAAATACCAAACAAATTGTTTTTTAAAATTGGATTTGGATTATTATTCAAATTAATGCAAATTTTAGACTACCCAAGAGTCTTTCAATGTGTAAATTTGGTGGGCATAATTTAGGGCAAGGAAATGTTGATTGAGAAAGAGGCCTTAACTGAGAAAGAGGCAAATTATATTAAATGAATGTACCATATTCTGAATAGTTAGATACAGCTATGTAAATGGCATCCATATAAATAACATTGCACTGTAAATGAAGCCAGTTAGTTATACATTATATTAGTATATAAAATATATAATAATCCTAATCAGCACTTAAAAAAAACATTTTAAAAACATTTTTTTAAAAAAATCCATAATGATGAATAATGGGAAACTTTGCAGTAACTAGTCTTCTCTTGATATGTCTGTTTATGTCTCTCTCTATGTTCTGGAGATTTTTTGGGTTGCTATAACCAAATGAATCTCTGGAATCTGATCTTGGAAGTATCCCTGGAAAATATCTACCCGTCTATCATTGTAATCACTTGCTGTCCCCCAATTAAGTGTTTACAGACATCTAATTGTAAATGAAACAACTTCAGTGAAAAACAATTAAAACAGCAAAATGAATGGGGCTCTTTCCAATATCACAGCATCTAGGCTTGGAAGGATCTTTCACAGAAAACTAAAATAAATTTAGCTGATCATATGAGCAGAGATTTGTTTTTATCTAAACTGACTTTATCTAAAGGACTAAAGAGGACTAAAAGAAGTTACAGACATGCATAAAACTTCGTATTCCATGAGTAAGAAAGATTTACAGTAACAGAAATTTAGTGCATCTTGACATCCATGAAAAGGTTGTGATGAGATTACTTATACCTTATTTTCTATCCAAAACTTCTTGATGGCCAGGTTCATCTGTCAAGCTTATTCATCTTAAGCACATTTTTTCTTTAGAAAAAAAATTAGATAGAAAACTTCATGAAAACTTTTTTGGCCTGTAAAGTTAGCCTTGAATTTACATGATATGCCAGGAAATATAATAAAAACGTGTGCAGAACTTGGAGAAAAAGAGATTTAATATATTACTGGTGTAAATTTAAAATGATTAAAAATTGCTGTTTTTTTTCCCCTTTTGCCCCATAAAATTAAGCTTAGTAACAATTTAGTAACAATTTAGAGGGATTTGGGGGAATCGAACCCCAGGCTTTCAGAACCCACATCCTGAGGTCTCAGATTGAACACTGCTTTTTTCTGTTTAACATTTTTATTGAGTTACAAGATAAACTAAGATACAAAATAGGAAAGCAAATAGGAAAGCCCTGGGGAGGAAGTGGGGGGAAGAAAAGTGAGGAAGGATTAGAAAAAAAAAAAAAGAAGCATTGAATTCCGACTCTCTCTTCAAGCACAAAGTTCAGAAGCAGTCTCCATATGGAAACAAAAGTGCTTGTATTCTTTTGTTTAAATCAAAATGTAATTTTCGCCATTTCAGCCATCAGCTTCTGCAGCCATTTGTCCATGGTAGGAATCGAAGTGTCCTTCAATCAGATTGTATACTCCGGAACTAGAAGATATAGTAGTTCTGGCTATAGTAAGCACACAGTTCTCAGACTCCTCCATTTAACCCATTATCAATAAATACTTATCAACAGGGGTGGGATTCAAATGGTTTAATAACTGGTTCTGTGGGCATGGCTTAGTTGGTGGGCGTGGCTTGACAGTCATGTGATTGGCTGGGCATGGCCAACTCAACATCACTCACATTGAGCATGTATCTCTCCTGGCTCTCATGACTGTGGTGATGCTGCAACAGTCGTAAGTGTGAAAAATGATCATAAATCACTTTTTTCAGTGCCATTGTAACTTTAAATGGTCACTCCACACAAGCAAAGTATCAGCAAAAGAGAGGAAAAAAACTCCAGAGAAGTTCCTGAGACAGGAAGTCTAGTCCTGCCAAGAATGTAATAAGGGTTAACGAAAGGCAGTTTCTGTAAGCAACACCAGAATGTTTTCTTCCCGCCTTCCCAGGAGTAGGCTGGTAATTTCTTCTAACCACCGGTTCTCCGAACTGCTTAGAATGTTAACAACCGGTTCTAGCGAATAGGTGCGAACTGGTAGAATCCCACCCCTGCTTATCAATAATGCCTTAAATGAATTTTAAGTTATCAATAATACTTAAAATGAACCCTGGATTTATTTTCAGTTGAAAAAAAAAACATTCAACTGCAGAAAACTTTTCTTCAGAGTTTCTATATTGATCAGAGAGGGATTATGGTTCTTGATATGAATATGAAATGTTTGACCTGAATTAATGGAAAAGAAAATGAAGGGCAGCTTAGAATGAGAGTCTCACTTGTGCTCATATAGAAGGTATTCTATAGAAGCTTTGCTCTCCCAGTGAAGCAAGCCTGAGCCCTACTGGCAATTTTTTGTAGATGAAGGAGGAGGAATAAAAAAAGCACTGAGTGCACTGATTTCACTCCTAAGGCACCTGTTTCCTCATCTTTTATTTTCCTTCAGCCCCACATCTGTTCTCAAGCAGCCAGAGGAAAATGAACTGACCTTGGAAGCCATTTTGGGCCCATCACTAGTACGTAACAAATTCAACTTGTAAATTTTTTAAAATGTGCTTTAGGGGTAACTTGCTTTTCCTAGCCAGGATAATAATAAAAGAAACCTTGCACATTAATTTGTCATTCTCTATAACATGAGAAAACGAATGTGTATTTTCAGCAACATTTCTTTTGATAATGAGACTTCTTTACAGCATACCTTACTGGAATGCTGAAAAAGTTTCTGGCTGCCCTTTCAACTTTGGCATGTTTGCTTTGCTTTCATCTCCCAAGCATTTCTCCTCAGTAGCAGCAACTGCCATGCCTTCAGTTAAAGGGAAAGTCCAGAGACTCCTTTGTTTAACAGCTGTTCTGGGCTGCAAGCACAAATTGCTTAGTAGAGGGTGATTTGTAGTGACAAACTCTGAACCTTATCCCTAGAGATTTGCCAGATACCTTAACAATGTTCTCTGTCTCTCAAGGCTGGGAAGAGGAAGTCCAACTCCCAGTATGGAGCTTGACCTGGCAACGTCACATCACTTGCATGTTTTGCTTTTTGCTTCACTAGTACAACAGTTCTTGGGTGTAAATAGGCTGGAAGAGTATCCATTACATTACAGATGGACAGACATATCTGCAATGCTTCCTTTTCATACACCAAGACAGATGAGAAGATACCTTAAACATTTGGTCTTGGAGAAAATGTTCAAGATCTATGTGGTAAGTGTAGCAACATGAACTTAAGACAATAAGAATATTTATAAACAGCTTTAAAAGTTTAAAAATGCAGCCAGGCAGCAGAAATCATTAGAATGCAGTAATATTTAAAATATGATTGGTGTCGCAATATTAAGAACCTTTGTCTCTCTGGGTAAATGGATGGTATGTATTTGTTTTTTTTCTTTTTCTTTTTGAAATATCACTTGATCTTGATAAGTTTAGCAGAATTGCCCAAATGTACATACTTAAAAAAATGATTTGGGGCATGTAATCAGTACTGCAGTGTACTGTGTACTAGAGCACTAGTATACAACACACTGTATTACACACATATTTCCAGACCAAAAAATACCTTTATTCAAGCAGCAGAATTGTGTAAAAAAAGAAATATCTGAATAAAAAGTATTATATCTTAGAATTCTGTGATAGAACAGAATCTAATAATCCTATCATGATGAAAACTAGCAGATCACATTTTATGCTGTAACATCAACTCGGTTGAATTTTGATTTCCCACCCATTAACTTTGGTGGGCAATAATATCAGAAGAAAAACTGAACATAGGAATACTAAGTCTCCATGTATTTTTGCTTGTTTGCCTTGATTACAAAAATTAGTTGGATGATGGGGGAATATTATATGGTTGAAACATATTCTAAATCAGGAGAAAAGTTGGGTGGCTTTTGAGATGTTGGTGATGACAGCTCCCAGCAGCACCAGCCAGCCTTGAAGTCAATGAAGGATGCAAGAAGTTGAACCTCAGCAAAATCCAGAAGGTCAGAGAATCTCATGTTATATTTCCTTGGAAGAAATGTTATTTTGTTTTATGTTATGTTGAGATTGCTAGCTGTCTTGTCCTTTGGAATGGATACCATATCAGCCCAGAAAATAGAAAACAGAAAAATAGAAACTACAATTATATATATGCTGTTCAGCTTCCTTCGGATATTATCCCAGGTCATTGTAGTTGTGCTTTTAAAGTTGCAGCAACATTTCGGCAGAATCTCATCTGCCATCATCAGGCTTCTGTATTGAGTTCGTCTCAATAAAGAAGAACTCTGTATTGATGAACAGAGTTCAATACTCAATACAGACGAACTCAATATAGAAGCCTGATGATGGCAGATGAGATTCTGCCAAAACGTTGCTACAACTTTAAAAGCAAAACTACAATGACGTGGAATAATACCCAAATGAAGTGCTGTTCAGCTTCCTTCAGGTATTATCCCACATCATTGAAGTGCTTTCAAAGTTGTAGCAACATTTCAGCAGAATCTCATCTGCCATCATCAGGCTTCTGTATGGATGTGGGTCTCACAGCTTTTGGTTTCAAATTCGAGGCTGGCCTATTCTGATTGGCTGGGAGTTTTGGTCTGTGTTCACTAGACTTGGAGTTTGATTGATTGGTGTTTCTGGTTTCTTCTGTCTGTTTTGTGGCTTTGATTGGCTGGCAACACTCTGTTTCTATGTTGTAGGCTTTCAGTGCAGCTTGGCTTCGTGTGAAAGGACGGCTGCTATCCATTAGGAAGCCAGGTTTCACCTGGGTGCCTAGTGGGGGGG
>BLBF01000026.1:17295946-17318417 GCA_015471245.1 Laticauda colubrina | reverse complement strand
TCCGCTGTGCATCCGCTGTGCATCCGCTGTGCATCCGCTGTGCATCCGCTTCATCCGCTCGGCGTTCACTGTGCATCCCCTGTATCTGTTCCACATCCACTTTGCTGAGGTCCCCCGGAAGCCTCGCGGATGTGCCATCCATTCTCATCCATTTCCATCCGCTGGGCTTCCGTTCTGCATCCGCTTTCCATCAGCTCTGCGTCCTCCCTGCGTCCGTTCCTTTACGTGTTATCTGCTCCGGTTATGCAAATTTTTGCCCCTTTTGAGAGCGGATAACAACGGATGGAACATTTTGCTCGTCCGTTGTGTCCTTTTTACTAACGTTTTGCATCTGTTGGGCAGTGTGACAGGGCCTTAACATATTACCATATTTTTGGTCTTATCCAGGAAAAAATGCCTTCAATATTTTTCTTAATAGCTCTCATTCAGAGTGAAAATAGACAATCTGCTTTTGAAATTTCTTTCAAAGGAGAAGAAAATATAGATGAATTTCTTACAGGTAGAATGTGAAGTTATATGAAAATATCCTATTGTTCACTGTAAGGTTGTGTCCATGTGATTAGATAACTTCTCTTGCTTTCTAAACTTCAGCTACATCCAAGGAGAAGATATATTAGTGTGTGTTTCTTTTCTTTAGACTATTGTAGAAGAGAACATTACCATTTCCTAGCCTTCAGAAAAAAATTTTGTTACCAATTTTCACAAGGAGGCACCCTGATGTGATAAAAAACATTTATGTAATTAGGTGATAGGAATTTAAAACTTTGATGAATTTTTTTGTACAATGAGAGAGAGAGAGAGAGAGACAGAGACAGAGAGACAAACTTACCATATAAAACAGGCTTTTGTTCTTCCATTTAATTCTCAGGAATTAAAATTCTCCTAATGATTCTGGACTTTAAGTAGGAGATAGTGAAGTATATTGCTAGTGTGATGCTTTTGTTACATACTTTTTGATCAGTCTAACGATTCCATTGCTCTCTAGGTTGAAATAGTCTCGTGAGAGGAATACCCTAATGATATCTTTTCTTGAAAAATGTAAACAAATGGGGAAGTTTTTCCCAGTGAAAAAAAACTTGAAATGTTGAAAAGTTTGGAATTGTTTAGTTTAATAACAAGGCAGGTAGTTGGGCCATGTTATAAACAAATATAATGTATTATAGACAGCAAATAAGTAAGGTGTTTGCCTTCTTACACAGGAAAGGCCGAAAGAAGTAAACTGACATAAACTCTGGGAGAACTGTATATGCTTGCATGAGGTGATATAGATCTGTAATTTGATCTATGGACGAGACATGATTTATTTCACTGAAGCTAATGGATTACCAGTTTGCCTCACTGAAACAAAGCACTTCAGGACAGTGTTATGAGAAAAAGTTTTCTTCAGCCTTCTCATTCAGCCCAGGCCATTGCTTTCAGGATGGATAACTTCAGGGATACCTACGGCTCTTGTGACAGCACTGAGAACTCTGAAACACAGAGAGGTAAAACAACATGTTGGTCTTACATCCCCTCATATAACTCTGTGAAGCAACTTTGAAGGAGATGCTTACTTCAAGTTTGCATCAAGATGAAGCATGATTTAAATAGTTTGCACAGCTTTAGAATTGTTCAGTACCTCTGCACATGGGCCTAAAAGTTCAGGCAGACTTGTGTTATGGAAACAAGGATAAATAGAAGTTGTTCAGATATGACAGACCAGGGGTAGTCAACCTTTTTATACCTATCACTCTGTTTTGCATCTCTGTTAGTAGTAAAGTTTTCTCTAACTGCCCACCGGTTCCACAGTAATGGTGCTTTATAAAGTAGGGGACAAAACCCCTACTGCCCACCATGAAAGCTGGAACACCCACTAGTGGGCGGTAGGGACCAGGTTGATTATCACTGTTATAGACACTAGAAAATTGTTTTGTTTGTAATATTTAACTGTTGAAAATATTTTCCATCCTCAATGACATGGGTGTCAAACTCAGAGTGCCACGTTCTGCCACATGATGTTTCATGATGTTTTTCCCCTCTGCGGAGCTGGGGTGGGCATGGCCTGTGCATGACACATCTGAGCTCTATGACATTAAAACCCTTTTTCTTCTCTAAACTGAAACTGTGAAAACCAGATTTGATCATTGTTTCCCTCTTGGTTGATCTCAGAAACCTAAGCAAATTTTGTCCTGGTTATGACTTCAGTGGAAGATTATCAAGGAATAATAAGGCAACAAGCTAGATCAGATATATCTAATCTTTCCAACTTTGCAGCCTTGAGGCGGGGAAACGGGATGGTTCTGCATGAATGGTGGCAAGTCCATGCATGCATAACTCCATTTGTGCAAGCAGCATGCACATTCCCACAGTTTTTTTTTTTTTTTTGCAAATAGAGCACATGAGCATATGCTTGCCTGCTGCTCATGAAAGTGGGGATATGCATGTGCTCACACATTGTTTCTGTGGCCCAGTTGCAAAAAGCTCACAGCCCACTAGTGGGCTGTAGCCCAGAGGTTCGGGATCCTGGGCTAGACTACAAAGTTAAAAAAAAAATACTTTAGGAGAAGGAAGTGGTAAACCATCTGGAAGTTAAGTTGAGTTGAGTTGTTTAATTGAGTTTAATTTAGTTCAGTTTAGTGATTAGCCCTTATTGATTAGTTCCAAACACAAATTATTACTAAAATCTGAAAAAAAACAATTTAAAATAAAATTGGATAAAATACAATTTAAAATGAAATTGGAATAAAATACAATAATTTAATATATAGATAAATAAAATAGGATCAAATTGTATTTCAGTGTCATTCCTACAACGTAGCCCAAACAGTCCACATATTCTGATCTCAACTGAATCATTTTGCTTAAGTCCTGTGCTGTATTAAATGTTGTTTTCAGATTTAGGCTGCACATAAGGTAAGTTGTTTTGATTTGGGGATCCCAAAGGGTCATTTATTTAAAATATAATTCATGGTACCTGGAAATATTGATGAAGCACCAGTAGTTGAGCTTTATTGAAAGAGAACACTTTTTTCTTCCTGTTCTCCCATGAATGTATGTCATAGATCCTGGGTAAATGCTTCAGAAATTTTACAAGCGAATTAAGGTTTACTTTTAACCTGAAATGTAGCCAATATTAGTGTTATTTTATTGCAAGGTGAGCCCTCTTTTACCAGGACGAGTATGGACAGGCTTTTCTGTTTAATGCTGTCCAATGCTGATGGGCAAGTAGATTTATTTATTGATTCCAATTTCTATAGCCATCTTAGCCAGGTGGCTTCAGGAGGCTTACAATTCAAAACTACAAAACAATGAAAAATACAAAAAATAAGTACATATAGCAGCGTAACTAACAGTAAAGCCAAATGGGGTCATTAACATATTCCAAGCCCAGATAAACACCAAAATTTTAATGCCTTTTGAAAAGCTAATAGGCTTGGGTCATTCTAATCTCAGAGAGAACAGTATTCACAAAAGCAGGAGCTAGTTCAGAATTTTTTTTGCCAGTTGACATTCTTTAATTTAGGGGATCTGCAGCATGCCCTAGCAGTATGAACCAGACACTGTTACCCTCTACTCTGCAATCTCTTAAATGTATGAATGCAACAACTCAATTGGGTGTTCCACATTATGTGCTATTCCCTACTGGGCTGATAGTAGAGGCTATCATATGCTGTTTTTCACTTTGAGTCCCTCTTAATGCAAGACTATTAATATAGACAAACTTACTCATCAAACCTAGGAGCATTGTTTAGTTTCATGTTTTAGGACACAGGCAGAATTCGCTCTGCACCCTAATGCTGGGACCCAAGATTCCAGCTCAGCTCAATTCAAGGGATGACACATTAGTCACACTCCCAAGTGGCAGAAGAGAAAGCACTTAATGATGATAGACTTATATGAGAACGGGACACACAGCCTTAAAGCTTCTGCAGGTATCAAGCAGATGAGCTAGGGTGTATTCAGCAAGCAAGAGGGTTGATTGCAGAACAAATCCATGCCATATGCTGCACAAATCCCTTGTAACTGTAACCAGTAAGGTTGTGGCTTATCCACCCACCTTCTTAATCTTAAAAAAGTATAATGTGCCTTTTTCTCTGCAACTTCTCTCAATCCTCTTCATGTGTCATAAAGCTGGCGGCACAATTCACAGAGAAGAAAACAAAACTCAAAGACATTTTTGCCAGATCCTACCAAAAAACTGAATGTGTTGGCTGCTTCAGGCAATAGACTCTGGACATTCAAGAGAAATATCACAAGAAATTTTGTTTCCTCTGCAATATTTTTTCTGAATTACTAGAAATTTATGTGGCCTAGGAAATTTTTCCAAAAAAAAGAAAGAAAAAGACTTCAGTGCCACAAGAGCCATAAGGAAGAGTTGGAAAGTTGGAAAGTTGGAAAGTGCCTTGCTCAGTAATGAAATAAGCAAGCAACAATAAACGAGCAAAGATTGGCTAGGTATAAATTTTATTCCTGTAATTTGTAGGGGTCTCTTGTTAAAGACAGAAACAAAACAAAGTGAATAGAAATTCAAATGCTTTAGAGAAGAGGACCAGTAAACTTAATCCATTTCTGATCTCCGTGAAATGTTTTGCAGTTCTCTGCATTAGAGTCTTGATACATTCAGTGATTTGTAGATAGTGTAGGATTTCAAAAATTACGTAAGATTCGGCCTTCCCAAGACTTGTTGGGTGTTCAGAAAGAGATGACCTCAAAGTTAGCTCACTTTGAGTTCAAGTTCTGCCAAAGAGCAGTTCTGATTAAACTTTGGATGCACCACCTTGTGTTTAAAACTGAATCACCAAAGGAGAGATGCAGAAGTTTAAAATAACAGAATACAAATTTCATTTTAGAATTTACGAATGAAAAACACTTGAGAAAATATCAGCAGGCAGGGGCAGGAAGAACAAACGGTAACCAAATTGGTTCCTGTGACAAACCATAACATTTACTTTAAACCATCCGCATGCTACTCAGTAAAAGTCAAGCTACTACTCTTTTAATAGATCCCAGGCCTTCTTAAACTCATAGCTCTGCCAGTGTTAAACAGGTCAAGAGCAGGTCAAAAAGTGAAAATCCATGTGAAAGTAAACTTTAAGATATCTGTGCTGGAATAGCTATAGCAGAGTGCCTTCTCTGTGGAAAATATACTTCCTCTTTATGTATCGGTATGAGATTATTTGACACACACTGTACTTAAGAAGTCATGCAATACATCAAGCAATGTAATAGCAATATGGCTCATACAAATTAGAATTCTAATGATTCAATGTTTGAATCATATTTAATATATGTTTACTGAATGGGAAGTCTAATGGGCATCTTTAAGCCTTTAACTGAAGAGTCTTAAACTTACCTACTCAGAAATAATTCCTGCTCATTTAAATGAGGCTTACTCCCAGGTAGGTAGCTAGGACAGTAATTAAGTACACAAAATTATAATGTCTATTTTATTTCCTCTTTTCATTTGGTAGAATGCCATGTTGCTACTTCTTAAACTTCTTTATTATGGTGTTTAAAATAAATGTTTGATATTAATTCACATTTGAAACCATCAAATACCATTTCCCAAAAGTGCTTCCTTTGAAAAGGCAACTGGACTTTCTTGTTTTGCTTGAAGATGTTTCAGTTTTTATCAAAGAAGCCTCTTCAGTTCTGACTGAATGGTGGAGAATGGAAAAATTTATATTCCTTGCAATCATCTGGTCATTAGCAGTCGTTCTGAAAGATGTTGAGGCCATTTGGATTTTTATCTGTGCCTTCAGGTCACCTGAATCTTATAGTCAATTTTTCTGAAAATCCATTCTACTCCCACACCATTCAAAGGGTGTTCATTCTAAAGTTCAAGGTTAAATATCTATTGAGATTGTCAGTCATCCAGGTTGTGGTTGTCCCAAATGTTTGAAGGGTTTGACCTAGATGACTGAGAATCTCTATAGACAATTAACCTTGAATTTGCACCCTATGAATGGTGTGAGAATATGAACTGATTTCCAGAAAAATAGCAGGCTACAGAATTCAGGCAACTTTGAAGGCACAGATAAATCTCCAAGCAGCCTTAACAACTCTGAAAGATGCAGTGGTCCAACCTCCCTCACTTTAAGAATACAGGACCTACAGATCTGGACAATTTTTGTCCAGTCATTAATCCTCCCTTTCTATGTGAAGTTGTTAAGAAGGTGGTTGGCCTCCAACTCCAAAGGGTGGATTCTCAGCTCTGCCAACTCTCATGGTTCTGCCGTGAGTCTCACAATTTTTTGTCATTTCTCACAGTCTCACGACAAGGCTCCTCAATCTCACACCAAATTTAAAAAGCTTTTTTTTTTTTTTCAAATTTGGGGGTCGGCTTATATGCGAGTATATACGGTAATCATTTTTCTTCGTGTGTCATTTTGAAAGGGGAGTCGGCCCTGGGAACGAGGCTAGTTTCCCAGTAGTCTTTGTAAGTTCAGCGCGGGAAAGCGATTGCAATCGTATAAACATGGCAAAAAGAGGTGGTGATTTTTCAATAGAAGAAAGAAAGCTGCATCTTCTTACAACAGAGAACACAAATAAAACATTTAAATAAACTGTTAATGACTTTCCTCGATGGAAAAGGGGTTTGTTTAATCTTGATCGGGAAAAAAATAGAATCTCACTATTTTTTCTCCAGATTTTTTTTCATGGGTCTCCAGATTTTCCTTTATCAGGGGTTAGCAGGTCTGGATTCTTCACAATCAACTTTCAATCTGAGATTGAATATTGTCTTGTGGCAGGATTGATGTGGGACTAGCACATCTATTTTACCACTCCCTGTCCTCTTAATGGCTTCAGTACCATCAACATGGTGTTCTTTTGAATCAGTTAAGAGGGTTAAGAATGGGTGGCAGTGGTTCTCCTTCTCCTTCCTCTTGATCTAGTTCCAGTCAATATTGGTGCTACTCTCTTCCCTTTTCTCTTAAGAACTATTACATGTAATATACTATTGTCAGTATATTGATGATATTCATTTGTACAATTCTGTTCGTGGCTGCCTAAGTGAAGTTACCAATGTTCTAACCCTGTGTCTGGAAGCTGCGGGAAAAACAGCTTAAATTTAATCCTTCCAAAGTTGAGTAACTATGGCCCTTGGTGTCTATAGAGGTTCTCAGTCATTCAGGTCATGGTTGTCCCAAAGGTGCTTTTTCAAGAGGTAACTGGGCTTTCTTGTTTTCTTTGAAGAAATGTCACTTCTCATCCAAGAAGCTTCTTCAACTTCTTTACATATCCATGAGAACCAGACAGTTTTCATTCTTGAGTCTGAGTAATGTTGCACTTCCCCATTTAGATTCAGTGCACAACTTGGGAGTCCTCCTGACTCATTTTCCTGATGGAAAAGTAGTAGTTAATTGTGGCCAGGGGAACATTTGCACCGCTTTGTCACAAGTTTTGCAATCTCAGGAGAAAGGAAGGACAGGCAGTCAGTATGGAAACAAATTTAGTTTGATTTGCAAGAACTGAGCTTTATACAAAAGAAACTTGATTTTCTCTCTCCCTTTACCTTAAAGATTGCCATGAATGCAGAAGTATATACACATGTGCACACACACAGAGTCCCACAACTGTTAGTTTCACTGATTTAAGGAGTGCTTTTAAAACAAATACGTATTTTTCAGGAAACAAATACATATTTTGAACATATTTTTCTTTTTTTATATAATTTTTATTTAAAAAATTTAGAGAGATAAAAGATAAATCTGAAAATATATTAAAAAAATAGAGAAAGAAATAGCTAAAAGAAAAAGTTGAGAAAGGTACTAGAAGTTAAAGAAAAAATAATTAAAGAAGCAACTTTGGATCTTTAAAGCAATTAAAAACAAAGTTACTATCTGTCCTTCCTTCTTAAAAATACATTACCATTTTGCTTTTTTTCACTTTTAACAAAAGTCCAAAAAAGTTTTCAGTCTTTTGTAAATTCTTATCAATCTGAATATTATTCTTCTTTTTGTCAGTTTTGTCATTTCTTCGAATTCTGTTATCCTGACAATCCATTCCTCCATTGTGGTAATAGTATTTTTTCATCATGGTGCATAAAATCAGGTTGCCATTAGTCTTTTTTAAATTATTATTTTTGAATCCCAATAATAAAAGTTATGGTTGCATAGCAATATATTTTTACTTAACATAGTTTGTATCATTATTATTCATGTTTTTCAAAGTTAGCATGATTTTTCACATGGCCAACATTGACCAGAAGTGCCGTTATACTACTTAAATAATTTCTTTGGTGTTATCTGATAAGATTACATCAATTTATAAAAAAATTATTTTAAATTATCATGTAATGTGAATTTTAATCTTTTACTCTTTTACTCTCCCATTAACCTATTTGTATGTTACAACTGAAATTCTTAGCCCATTTTATCATGCAATTTTAATTTATTTTTATGTTTCAAAAAAATTTGAACATTTTTTGTAATTACTTGTTTATCAATTGTATATAGCAGTGGTGGCTAACCTTTTTGGGCTCCTGTGCCCAAAATTGTGCATGCGCTTGCACACTTGTAGTCATGTGCCAGCATCTAGAAGGCAATGCACACCCCCACACTCCCTACACATGCTTTCCCCCTGACCTGCATTGTGCCTCACAGCTGATTTTTGGCCGGTTTGAGGCCTTTTTCGGCCTCCCAAAGGCTTGTTCAGGCTTTGCAGGATGAAAACTTGCCCTGTTTTGTCACTTCCGATATATTCAGAAAAACAAGAAGTGATAAAAGGGGGCTAGTTTTCAGCCTGCAAAGCCTGTAGAAGCCTTTCTCAAGCCTTTGGGAGGCCAAAAAGGCCTCAAACCAGCCAAAAATCAGCTGTGAGGTGGGTACATGGCCAGTGAGGTAAGTTTGTCTGCAGCTCGCATGCTGGCACAAATGGCTCTGCGTGCCACAGGTTCGTTATCATGGGTATATAGCTTAGATTGTTAAGTTCAAGTTACCTTTTAAGTCAAGATACCTTTTGAAGACTTCATCTTCAATTCTCCATTGTCTATCCTTACGAATCTTGATATGTTAATCATTTCTCTTTGCCTGCTGTTTCTTTTCTATAAAATGCTTCTTGTGCTGAGACCAATATAGATTGTAAGGCATCCAGAAAGTATCCATGATATCAATCACTCTGAGACATTTTCTCTCCAGTTGATTTATGTAGAAACAGATCTGGCATGTCAAAGGCAATTTTCCAAAGTGACATTTTTTCACGTGTTACACAGAATCCACCTTCTCTCCTTCCTTCTCTCCTTCCACTCTACACTTCATAAATCATGAGAACGATTAACTGCCACTGGAATTTCCTAATACACCATACAGAATAACCTTGAACTTTTCAACTACTCCAACTCTCTTAAAAAAATGTGGCAGCTGAATTTCAAAGCTGACAGGCACCCCCCCTTGAAAACCCCTCCTAAAAGAAACAAAACAGATACAGGGTTAACACATTGTCCTTAACCCCCTCTCCCCGCTCCACAAGGACTCTTCAGTTTCTGTGGAAAATCCTTATGGAATTGGTTAACCAATTGATCAGCATGAACATCCAAATTCTTTACCCAACTAGCATCTGAGAGGGGGTACCCTTTCCATAAGACCAAATATTGCAATCGGCCATGGTGTAATCTAGAATTGAAAATTTTTTGAATCTCATAATGTGTTTTCCCCTGTAACATTAATGGTTTAGGGGGAGCGATTGGTGGCTATCATTGATGTAGTAGCTGGGTAATGAACTGGGTAGCTGGGTAGCAGCTACTTAACTGTAGTAGCTGGGTAGTAAACTACAATGGAATACTGGATGAATTTTCCCCAATATTTGAGGAAGACAAAAGTGGACAGTGACCAGATTGATTATCTTTGAAATTGGGAATGGACCCAAGAATTTTGGACCCAGATTCTTACTGGGCAGTTTCAACCTAAGATACTTGGTTGACAAATATACTTTGTCTCCTACTTTAAAAGGCAGTTGAAGGGATCTATGCTTATCCACCTCTTTTTTTAATAACTTTTTGCAGCTTCGGTCAAAGGTTTTTTTGTATCTTCCAATCCTTTCTTTAATGAGTTCATCCATTGTGTTAGGGACATGGATGAGGGAGGTTGTCAAGGTAGCCCTGGCATTGGGACAAAATCATTCCAGTGTTGATTTGGAATGGAGTCTGTGTGCTATGTATTGCATTATTGTAAGCAACCTCTGCAAAAGGTAATAACCCAGCCCAATTTTCCTGTTGATAATTTATATCACATCTAATGTATTGTTCAATCAAGGCTTTAGCCCTCTCCAACTGGTCCGTTACAAGCAGGATGGAAAGCTGAGTATAACCCTTGAGAGGAGGCAATGGATTTCAGAAATTCCCTCCAAAATTTTGAGGTAAATTGTACCCCTCTGTCTGATATTATTCTACAAGGTGCTCCATGTAGTCTATAGATGCTCCATAGATGCTCTATAGATGCTACAAGGTGCTCCATGTAGTCTATAGATATGTTTCACAAACAGCTTTGCAAGTTTTTCCGCAGATGGAAATCCTTTGCAGGCTATAAAATGGGCCTGTTTAGAGTATAAGTCAATTATAGTCCAAACAATCATATTCCCTTCACTCTTAAGTAATTCAACAATAAAGTCCATTGTGATCTCTTCCCAATGTTGGGTTGGTTCAGTGACTTGTTGAAGGAAGCCAGGGGTTTTTCCAGTGTTTCACTGTGGCACAAATTGAGCAACTTTTTACATTGTCCTCAACATCAGGTTTCATTTTTGGGCCACCAGAACTGTTTTCTCAGTAAATGTAGGTTTTTAGGAATCTGAAGTGAGCACCCAGCCAGGAGTGGTGGTTGCGCCAGTAGTCTTAGGGTTGTGGGTACATAAAGTTTAGTCCCTTTCTAAGCTAGTCCATCATTCATTGTCAACTAGATTTGATGGTCCAGGAACAAATAATCAGTCAATAGGACCGTTTTCAATTCTGCAGTCAGCTTATCTTCCAGGTGTTTGGGGTTGTGGTTGGCTTGGACTCGAGTGGTCACTTGGCTTGCTGATTGAGCTTCTGAAATTAAGGCTTGTACTATTTCCTCTCGGTGCTGTCAAACTGAGATTTTCTGGACAGAGCATCCGCCAATACATTTTTCCCTCTGGAGATATATTTAATGTTGAAATTGAATTGCGGTATCTGCTATCCCGCATCAGATGGGCGCCTCATGACAGGGAGCGAAGGAGAGAAAAAACGACAGGAGACGAAGTTCCTCGGGATGAGTGCGCCCAGAATGGCTGGGTACAAGCTCTTTTATTATGCTTTTTCAAAGGAGGGTGATTGTTTACTCAGAACCTAGGTTAAGCCTAGGTCAGACGGAATATACAAATTTAACAATGACTCAGAAAACAGCAGGATATCAGGACAGACAGGATGGCAGGAATTATATTTGATCAGGATATTCTTCTTTACCAAGCTGCCTGCCAGACAATGTAATCCCAAGTGAATAAACCATTTCTTGCAAATATTTGACTCCTTGTCCCTGTACGTGCCCTGTAAAAGGTCACTGAGAAGACAGAAGCTTAATGATTACACGTGAAATGATACAATGTTGAAATGTCTGAATGATCCATAGTTGCATTGATATACAATTGAAAGCACATAAATGATACATAGTTACAACATCTCCTCTGTTTTTATTTTTTATGACGAATCTTCTTCCTTGTCCAAGAAGACAGGAACCTTTTTTCTAAAATGTTCATCGTCCCAGTCATCTAGGCAGGGGTGCGATCCGTCAGCATCAGGGTTGTCCAAGGAGCGGTAACTCAGCAATGACATTTTTTCATCCGGTGTTAAGGGCTTAACATGAGTTTGCAATAACACATTAACATTAGCAGTTATGGAGAATAATTGATTTTTCAAAAATTGCAATATTCTGTTAAAACAACAAGGTCCTATAATACATATTAATATAATGATTATTAATGGTCCTGCCAATGCAGTTATAAGGGTTGTAAGCCATGGTGAAATAGAAAACAAGCTTTGATACCAATTATACATGTTTAACCTTTTGTTTTAAAATCATCAGAGTTATACACGTTAATTTTTGGTACAAGCCATACTTGAATGCAAAATGATTTGGATTTAATAAGTTCATCCCCATAGACACATGCTGTGAGACCGGTGGAACAAGCCCAGACAGAGTTGTTGCCAGGGATAAAATACATTCCTTTCAGGCGTGATGTTAAATTTCCTCCTGAAGTGGTGTAGACTGCAGAGTATCCTCCGATGGTGTGGAAGCGGCCAAGGTGGTTCTTAGGAAGGTATACATTACAATGATAGCCATTAGAAACATTATGACAATATTGTGAGTAAGTGGATGAAATATTTCCCAAGCAACAACCAACCCCAGTGATGGAAGAAACAGTAATAGTGGAGTTCCTCCAACGGCAACGTTCGTCTGATGTGGAATTAGCAATGGTTTCTTGGGAAGCGATGGCTTCGTAAAAAGGTGGAGAGGCAGAAATACAAAGCCAACATGTGGAGGCAATTGATGAGTTTGAAGAGTTCAGCAAGGCATAGGAAGCTTTGATCATTGGAATCAATGGGTTAACTCCTTGTGTTATGGGTTGCAAGAATGGGGATTTATGACTAGGCTCAGGTGGATGAGAAGGTGAGTTGTAGGCGGTGGAGCCTACAAGCATTTCTGCCAAATCAAAATGAAGTGGTGGGTAGAAGTCTTCTATGCGAGAAGAATTGGTTGTAGAGCTTAAAGGAATGCCCTGAAAATCTTTTATAGTCCAAGTAATATTATATTTTCTGTGAGGCTTCTGTGGATCGTCATGGACAGTTCTTTTGAAGCGTTGTTTGTTGACAGGATCAGAGTTTGGGTATATAAAAGCATTACAAGTAGGAGAGAGGACTATGGACAAGTTAGTTGTAGAACATTTAAGAGATGAAAAGGGAATGCAATTAGTAGAAAAAGGATAATAATTACAATAATGACAATGAAGATTAACTTGGTCATTCATCAAGGATGTTAATTGGGTTGGAGGAACCCATAATACAAGAGAAGGACATTTAGGTCCCCCTATATCTAGCTTGAATAGAGGAAAAGATTTTAAGGTTCTTTTCCATAGGAAGAGTAAAGAAGGAACAAAAGAGTGAGTGATAGAGTGTTCTGTAAACAAAACAGAAGTGACATAGTGAAAGCTATGGGTAGCATTTTCATGACATACCCACATGGAACAAGTATAATACAAAGAGAAAGTCAGCAACACCAGGAAGATAAGTAACAGTTTCATTAGCAACAAGATCGTAAGGGAAAGAAGAAAAAGTTGCAATTTTTCAGCAGCCTTTGTTGTGGGGCTGGCTGCCTGCCCCGTTTCTAATTCTGACTCCCAGACCAAAAATTGTCCTCATCCATTTCTAAAAGGCTTGTTGAATGGCTTTTACAACACCCCCCCCCCTTTCGGGGGGGTGGTGGAGGACACGAGAGCTCTCCTTTTAAAGAAGTGGATTGGATGGAGGGAGGCTCTCCTAAGGATTTTTGATCATTGGGAGCGGAGGGTTGAAGGACAGGAAAGTTATCACAATTTGGTGGAGGAGATTCAAATTCTATTTTATAATGGACTATTAAAGCCTCCATAATTTTCCTCCAAGTGACCAAAATGCCAATAGGTGCACGAGGAGGATTATGGAGATAGTCACCAATTTTTTCCCAAATAGAGATTTTTAAGGACCCTTTCTCTGGATAAGTGGGACAATGTTGCCACACATAAGCCAATAGTGTAGCAATAGGTTTAATTTTTACAGGCGAGCCCTTTAAATTAGCAGAATATTTAGAAGAAGAGGCAATTCCTTCAGATGCTCCGTCTGTTGTTGAGAAAAGTTTCCGCCCATACTTACGAAAGTCGAGACCGTGTTTCAGATCCGATGATGTGCACAGCTCCCCTCGAGCGAGTAAGATATGAGCGCGTTGCGGCGTATCCCCCTTAGGGAATCACGTCGGGGTCACCAGAATGCGGTATCTGCTATCCCGCATCAGATGGGCGCCTCATGACAGGGAGCGAAGGAGAGAAAAAACGACAGGAGACGAAGTTCCTCGGGATGAGTGCGCCCAGAATGGCTGGGTACAAGCTCTTTTATTATGCTTTTTCAAAGGAGGGTGATTGTTTACTCAGAACCTAGGTTAAGCTTAGGTCAGACGGAATATACAAATTTAACAATGACTCAGAAAACAGCAGGATATCAGGACAGACAGGACGGCAGGAATTATATTTGATCAGGATATTCTTCTTTACCAAGCTGCCTGCCAGACAATGTAATCCCAAGTGAATAAACCATTTCTTGCAAATATTTGACTCCTTGTCCCTGTACGTGCCCTGTAAAAGGTCACTGAGAAGACAGAAGCTTAATGATTACACGTGAAATGATACAATGTTGAAATGTCTGAATGATCCATAGTTGCATTGATATACAATTGAAAGCACATAAATGATACATAGTTACAACATTGAATCACTTGAAATATTGGGCCCAGTGGACTTGTTTGGGTGATAATCTCCATGGGGTCTTTCAAGCCTCGAGGTTCTTATGATCAGTCCATATTTCAAAGTTTTTCTAGAACCTGTTGGACCAATTGAATATGTTCTTCCATGGTTTCACTGAAGATAAGGATGTCATTCAGATACACAAGGACCCCCTGGTAAAGGTGTGGGTGTAGCACCTAATTGATGAGCTGCATAAACACTGTAAGAGCCCTGTGAAGTCCAAAAGGCATGACTTTGAATTGGAAGCTACCAGAGGGCAGTTAAAAGCAGTTCTGCACTCATATCCCTTTTTGATGCAAAGGGTTTTGACCCAGTAGTATGCTTCCCTGAGATCTAGCTTGGTGAATACTTTGCCCTTTGACAGGTGGTTCAATAAGTCCTTCATAAGAAGGAAAGGATACATGTTTTTGATGCATGGCATTCACACCTCTAAAGTCAACACACCATATCAATCCACCATCTTCTTGAACAATATGGGGGCAGGTAATCTTGATTTGGCAGGCTCAATAAAACCTGGTTTCAAATTGCTGTCGATGTATTTCCTTAATTCAGCCATTTCAGCAGGTGTCATGGAATACATCTTTGGTTTTGGTAATTTTGCCCCAGGCTCTAATTCTATGGCGCAATCAGTGGCTTGATGGGGAGGTAAAACATTACACTCTTCTTCACTGAATGCTTCAGCCAAGTCTTTGTATTGGTCAGGTACCTGGTGTTTATCTGGGAGAAAGTGGGATGCCATGGATGCTGGCTTAGGCTCTGGGTTCAAGCTGACTGGTTGCTTTGTAATGGGTGGAAGAGGGGGCAATGGGCCCGGTCCAATGAGGATTTTTCTGAATCCATCTTCCCATTTGATCATTGGGGCACATTTGGCCAACCAAGCAAGTCCCAGTATGATTGATTCTGATATCTTGGGGTCCATAATGAAGTGTATGAGTTCGTGATGGGGCCTTAATTCCATCTTGATCAATTTTGTCATTTGTGTGGCTGAGGCCCCCCCAAGTAAGGTTCCATTCACTTGCTGAAATCTGATTGGGTGTTCTAGCGATTTAGTCTTTATGCCCAATTGTTCAATGATGGGAACGCCGAAAAGATATCTAGAATGCCCAGTATCAATGATAGCCTCTAACTCCCCAGCCTCCCTCGTGTTTGGTACTACTAACTTGATCTTAACTGTAAAAGGTATGATGGGATCACTCACCATTGGGTCATCTTCGTAGGTTGGGTTCTCGGGGACATGGTGTCAGTCTGGTGGTCCGTTGTTCCCATCTGCGCAGAGGGGGCTTTCCCAGCTGTGTTTGGTGAACCTGCACCTATCCATAGATCTTCCTTGATTCTTTCAATTCTTCCTTCTAACAGTTGTATTAGGCTTCAACTGCAGAGCTTGTGGTACAGGAGCAGGGTCCAGACAGTCTGCTGCCCTATGACTGGCTTGGCCACATTGGTAACATTTCAGCACCCTAGTCAGTTGGGTATGAGCAGTTTCGGCTGGGCTGGTCAGCAGTCTCCTTACCACAATTCTCTTAGTTGGGGTTGCCAGAAGGGGTTTCCTGTGCGGGTTGATGCTGTAATCTAAGCTGAATTATGCGACATACCATGATTGTAAGGTCTCTGGGAGTCCCCTAATTTCACAGGCCTTCTTTACTTCTGGATCAATGGCTTTTTAAAAATAGTGTAAAGTCATTCTTTCAGGCCATTCCATGAGGTGTCTTGTGACCCTTCTAAAGTCTCAAATGAATTCTGACAAGGATCGCTTGCTTTGCCTCATTTCCATTAACTTATCTTCATTCTCTGCTACCCTGTGGATTTTCAAATCTGATTCTTAATAATTGAATAAATCCATTTACATCGTATAATTCAGGGGCTTGTTTGTTGTGTAGTTGGGCCACCCAGTCTGAAGCATCCCTTTCATTTATCCCATTAACCATGCTTCTTTCTGGCTTCCACCAACTGGCATCTGTATAGTCTCCTTGTTCCTCACGAGATTTGGATAAGTGAATATGGGTGGTCTCAAGCTTCCAGCCATCCAAACAGACTGTGAGACCAAACCTGTCACCTCTAAATTCTGGAACAGTTGATGTAAATCTGCCCTTGATAGACTTCCAGGAATAATCTGGAGGTTGTCTTCTTGAGAGAAATCTGACCCCAATTGTCTGTCTTCCCTCCAATCTGACAGAATAGCCATATGTCTGGGGCTAGAGAAATATTTCTCTTCAGACAGCTGAGTTACATCTGTGTTATAACAACTTCTTGAGTTGAAACGCTTCAGTATAGCTCCCAAATCTCTTTCTCCTACTGCCATCCTGAAAGCATCCATAATCTCCTCCAAACAAGGGCTGGCAGGTTCAATTAATGCTCCAGAGAGAGGGCCTCCATATGCTCCACCCTGTACATCTCCAACGGCTGATTGTTGATATCTCTCCATTTCTGGGAAAAGAACTTCAGGGTATCAGCCAACCCTTTCAAAAAATAAAAAGTGACTTTGGGAAATAAATGTAAGGCATCCAGAAAGTATCCATGATATCAATCACTCTGAGACATTTTCTCTCTAATTGATTTATGTAGAAACAGATCTGGCATGTCAAAGGCAATTTCCCAAAGTGACAATTTTTCATGTGTTACACAGAATTCACCTTCTCTCCTCCCTTTTCTACACTTGATAAATCATGAGAACCAATTAACTGCCACTGGAATTTCCTAATACGCCATACAGAATAACCTTGACTTTTCAACTCCTCCAACTCTCTTAAGAAAAATGTGGCAGCTGAATTTCAAAGCTGACATAGATACTTTTAGGACTAGGCTGGGTTAAATTTACTTTATATTATTAATATGGTACATTTCACATAATTATTTTAAAAATTATATTAACTTTAACTCTATCATAAAAATCCATGCCAACCAAGTAATGTAATTCAAGTAATGATCTTCTAATTCTAACATGCTTTTGTTTCTTAGTAATATCCATTACTTTATCAAAAGCAAAACGCAATTTGAAATCCTACAATCCCAGTCTGCCTTTTTTATTTATATCTTGAAGAATTTTATATTTAACCCCTTCATTTTTGCCATAGAAATTCACCCCAACAATGATAATTTTATAGCGAGATGATATATTGTCCTATATCATCTATAGGACAAATAGGTTGAAAAGCAACTTCTATCCCAAGGGAGGAACTCTATTGAATTCTACTGTATAGTGCAATATTAATGCAGTATCAGGGGTTTTCAACGCAATATATGGATTGTAAAGGATGTGTGTTTGTGCTTATTTTCATAGTCATAATGTACACTGAAGATGGTATTTCATTTCGTTGTACGAGGTGCAATAACGATAAAGTAAACTAAACTATGTCTTTTGGGGAAAAAAGGATATTTGTTGCTACAGTTATCATACTTTTCAGCTTCATGCTAAAATATTAGCACTAAATGCAATGTTGCAATATAGTACAGTCTTCTGAATCTTTTATTGGATTTCAAAACAATACAGAATGCCTTCTAATAACAAAAACTATTTATTTATCTAATGGATTTATATGCCTGCCCATCTCACTGAACAGGAATATGCACAGAGTGCAACCAATAATTAAAACAATGTCATAGGTTTAAAAAATGTAAAATATATATAAAAAGAAAGATTGCAGGACAAGTACATTCATTTAAACACAAATATCTACTGCACAGGATTCCCATAGGATTCCCCAAGACTTCTGGGAAAGCTATGGTTTTAGGGTTTTCTGAAAAGTAACAGTGAGGAACTAATCCTAACTTGGGGAAGAGATAATAGTCCAAGGCCAGGAGACATTGAAAAAAAAGCACACCGTCTGGGTTCCATCAGATTATAGAACTCTTAAGCAGACAGGCTCTGCAATGCATCCCTTCCTGCTGGACTCAGTAATATTTTCCAGAGACATCAAGGTTACAAAAGCTAATACTATATTTCACAGATGTACTCACCGAGAAATCAACCCATGCTTAAAGGCTAATTTAATTCTAAATTAAAGAGAATTCTTTATGTTATGAGAAAATTATTGATTTGATTAGTTACTGTTGCTTTGATTAGAGGACCTAGTTGTTCATTTTTGGTCTATGATTTCCCTGCAAGTCGTTCCATTTTTGCTTAAACCATATTGATTATTTCTTTGCTCTCAAAAATAGAAATATGGAAATGATTACAAAAGCAAAAAAAAAAAAAAAAGCCTACACTCTCAGGTGAGTTATGAGAACTGAGACATGAATAATGTATTGTGTATTTAACTTCCTTGGTTGTTGTAGTGAAATGATTTAAACTATTGCATGTACTATATAATCATCTAGGTTTGCAAACCAAATAAGACCCAAAAAAGAAGCAACTGAGATTGCATTAGTAAACCTCCATTCCAAATCAGGATGCACAGTACTTTATACCAGGTAATATTAATAAATGTGTTTTGCTTTGCTTTAATTATTTAAATGCTATGTAAGAACACCAAAGTTGTAGTGAAATCTATGTAGTCTTTCTGAATCATGATGATTGCTCTATATTTTGGTCAAGATACAGAAAAAAACTTATTGCTTCATGTGGTAGTACAAGATTTTTGCAGCTTAGATCCAGTAGCCTTACAACATAAGTCAAATCAGCATTGCTACCTAGGTGAAAAATATATATATATTGTTGTTTCACAGATAACAATAGCAAAAGCAACAGCATCTGAGCTGTGAAAACTGACGCCAGATAATGCCAACTTCCGATGTATATTCTGAATGCACATTCCAAGCAATTTGGTATGTTGCCCAATGATTTAATGACATTTAAAATAGCTCATTATATAGAATCAAAAGTAAACAAATAACAATTGGTCTTAATTCATTGGTTTCTCTTGAAATGTTATGCATTTGGTGGTTCAGATAGGCTGATTTCCAACAAGTGTGCTTCAAATTTCAGCGTTCAAGAAATGTAATCTCTTTTCAATGTACTTTTAACCATGTTATATACTTTTATGAATTAGAACTTATGTTTGTTTTTTAAAAAATATCTGTTTAAATGTTACAGAAATGTTATTTCTATGTTAAAATTTTCCTTGCTCTTGACTTTCGGGGGAGAAATGGTGATCTAAAAAAGAGCTTCATGGAAAACTAAACTGATAACTGGGAAATGAAGAGCTGATGAATGGACTGGCTCTTTGCAATTCCTCTCTGGACAAGGAGATGATTGGGAATGCCCACAAGTACTTCAGACAATTGCTCCACATGACAGTTTTCTCTGAAAAGATTAGTGATCTGGGTAATGAAGAAATAGCCATATTGCTGAAACCAGAGTCAGCTTTAAGGAAATGTTTACATAGTTCCTTTGCTAATGACTTTTGGAAATTACTTGTTAAATGCTTTTTAGCTATTAGAAACATCGAATAACAGGGTTGGAAGGGACCTTGGAGATCATCTGGTCGAATCCGCTATTCAAGTAGGAAAACCCTATATCATTCCAGACAAATGACTGTCAAGTCTTTTTTTTTTCTTTTGAAAACTTCCAGTGATGAAGCACCTACAGCTCCTGGAAGTAAGCGATTATACTGATCATGGATGAATTTGATTCACTCATTAGTGAAATAAGTTTTCAATATAAGTTTAAGGATATAACATTTTTTTTTGAGTAAACAAGAAAAGAGTGTTTAGAAAATTGATTGTGAAAAGTTACATACAGACTAAAGGCCCGGTCCCACTGCACTTACGGATGCAAAGAGGATGTAAAACGTTAAAAAAAGCTTGCCATCCGTTGGAAAATGCTATGCATCCGTTGTGTGCTCACTCCATATGTGTTTCATACGCTCTATCTCTCGAGCATTCGTCCACTGAGATTTCATCCGTGCAAGAAGTTTTGAGCTACACAAAACTTTGTGAGCAGATGAACTTTCCGCTGTGTACGATGTACATCCACGTCATATATGGGAAACAAATGTTCTATGTCCGTTATCATCTGTTAAACATCCACTGTATCCTCTCTGCATCCTCTGGCCATCGCCTCAACTCACATCCACTGCAGCTGAAAACGGAAAGAAAGAGGAAACGAAAGGTACACGGAATGTCTGCACAGCATTAGTAGCACGGAAATAGAAAGGATGTAAGCATATGCATCTCCTATATAAAGGATTAAAAATGGACAAAACATTTGTATCTGGCATGTATCTCGTATATTTAGGATGTCTGGAGTATGTCTAAAGTATGTAGAAGGACACCTAGCGGACTACCGATATTTCCTATAAAAAGGGGGAGAAAATCATCTGGATCTCAGTATGAGTCCAGCAGCAATCGTTTACAGACCTCTTCACCCTTGGTCTTGGTCTTCAACATCATCAATTGTTTTCTACCATGGATCATGACACAGTCTGTATGATAGCTGCGCTCATCCATCACCTGAACCAAAACCTGTTCAGACTGTTTCACCTTTTATACAGAAGGAGAAGAAGGAGACGTCCACGAGCTGTGTGGGTCTGAGGATGGATCGGGAGAAGAATGGAGTTTGGACTGTATGACCAGTTGATGGTGGAACTGAGGAATGAAGACCCTCGTGCATTCTATCACTTCATGAGGACGCTACCAGCCATGTTTGACGAAGTTGTAGAGCGTCTGAGACCCAGGTTGACCAAGCCGAGCACTAACTTCCATCCCAACCTGGACCCTGGACTGAAGGTGGCACTGACTCTGCGGCACCTGGCCTCTGGAACCACATACAAAAACATGCAGTATGCATGGAGGGTGCCACACAACGCCATCAGCATTGTGGTCAGAGAAGTGGTGCAGGCCATCATCGAAGAATACATGGAGGAGTTCCTCCAGTGTCCCACCACTGAAGAAGGCTGGAGGAAAGTTGCAGAGCAGTGGTATTAGAGGTGGAATTTTCCCCACACTGTTGGAGCCATAGATGGGAAGCATGTGACCTGCAAAGCTCCACCCAACTCAGGGTCCAATTATTTCAACTACAAGGGCTTCTTCAGCATCATCCTTTTTGCCATGGTTGATGCTGACTACAAGTTTATCTACATCGATGCTTCAGGCAACGGGTCAGCTTCAGATGGCCAGGTATACAACACAAGTGACCTCAAGGATGGGCTGGAACACAACCTCATCATGGATTTTCCAGATCCAGACCCCCTATCCAATGACACATAAGATGTGCCCTACTTCATCATTGGTGATGATGCCTTCTCCCTCAGAACCTACCTCATGAAGCCGTACACTTCAAGATACCTCACCCGTGAAGAGAGGATCTTCAACTACAGGCTGTTCAGGGCAAGACGGGTGGTGGAGAATGCCTTTGGCATCCCAACAGGTCCCAGATACTTCTCACCACCATGCAGCATCACCCACAGACTGTGAGGAGCATCGTAGAAGCTTGCTGCATCCTGCACAATCTCATGCGCACCCACTATCCAGTGTTGCAGAACAGACTTGTCGACCGTCAACAAGGGAATGGGGACATGGAACGTGGTGAATGGAGGCAAGGATGTAACCTGATAGACGCTGTGGATGTACAAGCCCCCAGCAGAGCTTCACGTGAAGGGAAGAAGCAGCGCAACCTACTGAGACACTGGTGCAACTCCCCAGCTGGAGCAGTGGAGTGGCAAGACAGGATGATAGATGAATAATGGATGCTTCCTTGAGCCTGTCACATAACACTGATGAGATTGTGCCATGTATGTTGAGTGGTCCTACAATGAATAGGCCATTAATATAGAGCTTTGTTTATTTTAAAATGTGTTGATCAATGAATAAATTGTTATTGATAAAAAAGGTCCATATGTGTGGCAGCTGGGATGGGCGACCATACAGTTCCACTATGCTTGCACTGGAGGTTTATCTAACCCACAACTATCCTTATCTATCCCACAAGCATGCAAAGGCTTAACCATTTGTTAAAAGTTTTCACCAACACTTTATTAAGTAAAAAAAATGAACCAAGTGTCTTAAGCAAAGATAACCTTTATTAACTTTCTTAGGTAAACTTTATGACTTTATTAAA
>BLBF01000026.1:17281698-17295936 GCA_015471245.1 Laticauda colubrina | reverse complement strand
GATAACCTTTATTAACTTTCTTAGGTAAACTTTATGACTTTATTAAAAAAGCAAAATGAACCAAGTAAAGTGTCTTAATCAAAGATAAACTTAACAAGTAAACAACTCAGTCTCTGACACTATTCTCAGTCACTCTGAGTCATGTCCATGGTCTCAGCTGTTAAGCGGGCAGGAACTGTGGAGGTGGCTGTGGCTTGAGTGCTGGTATGAGGCACCATTGGGGTGCTTGGCCCCGAGGGTACAACAGGGGAAGGTGTGTTCAGGAAGCTGTCCAAGAGCTGACTCAGTCCCATGAGGTTGAGAGGCCCTTCATCAAGGACCTGGGATGTCAGGCACAGGACTGATGACAGATTTTCTGTTGAGGGGCTTGGGTGTGGGGTGGAGGAAGGAGGAGTGTAGTGGGGTTGTCTGGTCTGCCTCTGGGTCAGGTGAGGCATCTGTGGCGTGCGATGAACCTGGGCCTGGACTGGGAAGGTCTGTTTTTGCTGTGGGAAGTCCTGGTAGTGGTAGGCTTGGTAGGTGAGGGGCTGTTGAAATCCGTGGAAGGACTGTGACATCACCTGGGGTGGAGGAGCAGACCTGGACTGGGTAGGAGCAGCTTCAGCTGGGCCTTGAGGGTTGTGCAGAAGTGCTGTGATCTTCTGCTCCATCACCTGGTACTGGGCCTCGGGCAGGTCCCTCAGGGTCTGGCTCACGTAGGTGATGAAGGTGATCCGGCCCGAGGATGCTCTGTCCAGGTGTACCAGCTGAAAGAGAAGTTCTGTGCTGGTCTTTATTGTGTCCCTGATCTCCAACAGGACACTGTGGTTCTGGCCCTCGAGTCTGCCTCTCTGCTTGCATCCAGTGGAACTGGGTGTGGGTGTGGGTGTGGGTGTGGGTTGGCCTCTGGTGGCTGCTGCTTCTTCCTCCATTTATGACAGGGGATCCTCCAAGTCCGCTGACATGGGGAGTGCAGCCGGGGAGGTCTCTGCCATGGGGCCCTCTGAAGACACCTGCCTGGACATGGTAGCTGGCTCCTGGCTGGAAGAGGACTGGCTGTCTGTGGGCTGTCTGAGGGAGAGGGGTCTCAGAGGGCTGCTCCTCGGTGGTGGATCTCACCCTCCAGGAAATTGCACTTGGCCATGACATACATCTCCCGGTCAGTGAGTTTGACAGCGGCCTGCCCGGATTTCTTGAGGTGTAGCTTGCCATACCAGGTGTGCATGTGCTTCCACAATCCAAGGAGTACTTCTGCAGTGTACCCAAGGCTCTCTGCCTTGTCTCTCCAAGCTGCCTGCTTCTTCTTGGTGTCGCGATAGAGTCTGTGGCCCTTTCTCCAGAGGTACTCGTTCTCCCTTAGCCATTCCAGCACCTCATCCTTATGCTCCTCGTAAACATTGTACTGTTTCCTCTCTCCCTTCTCCTTCCCTTGCCTCTTCCACCCTCTGGCAGGGGCTTCAGCAGCAGGGCCTTCAGGGCCTGGAGCAGCAGGGCCTTCAGCAGTAGGGCTTTGAGGGCCTTGGGGCTGGTCCACCACAGCATCAGCAGCAGCTTCAGAGTCAGTGCCAGGGGTGGGATGCTGGTTCTGTCCTTCTTGCCAGGGCTGGAATGAGTAGGCACCGGCTTCCTCTTCTTGCCTGACTGACGAACCATGGTGTTCCTGCTAGATGTATGTGGCAGCACATCTTTCCCCTGTATGCTGACTGCATGTGTTCTGCATCCTTTTATATCCACGGAGCTGATGCAATTCATACTCCCCGCATGCGCAATGAATGCTTTGCATCCGATATACATGCACACGGCATCCGCTTTGTTTCCTATAGGCGTCCGTGATGCATCTGCTTCATCCACTATGCATCTGCCCCTTTCGCTATGCGTCTGCTTCGCAATTCTCCCCTGGAACCCCTTCGGAGGTGTCATCTGCTTCCATCCACTGTCATTCGCTGGGCTTCCTATGAACATCAGCTTAACATCCCCACTACATACTACCCACATCTGTTCTTTTCCGTTCTTTTCCATTCTGTTTATGCACATTTTTGCCACTTTTGGGAGCGGATGAAAACGGATGGAGCCACCCCCGAATTTTGCTCATCCGCTGTGTCCTTTATGCATACATTTTGCATCGGTCGGCCAGTGGGACCTAGCCTTAAGGAACTAGATGAATTTGAAATAAGATTTTGAAATTAATTTTAAGGTTTTTTTTTCTCATTGGAAAATATTGTTGTTTTGAATTCTTTTTTTTTTTTTGGTTAAGTTTTATTGATTTTTAAGGACAAACAAAAACAAACAAAACATAAAAACATCCAACTTTCTTCCATAAGTGTACAAATAGTGTGTCGGTTGGTTTACAATTTTTTTGTGCATCGATTTCATAGTCTCAATTACAGTTACATTACATAATAACTCATATTATCAGAAATTGAATATCCTAGAATTATTATTAATCAATCATTTGACTATAATTTTGTTCATTCATACTTTGCAAGATAACTATACCTTACTTCGTTTATTTTATAACAATTCATATGGTCCTTCCAAATCTATCCTAAAAACATTTTATATATGTAATAATAATTAAAAAAGAAACACATCTTTATATATTCATTATTTTCTATAATTCTACATATTCTATTATTATATTTTGTTATCTAGCCATTGATACAAAAGGTCCCAAATTTTGTAAAATTGTTTATCCTCTTGTTGTCTAATTTCAAATGTCAATCTACTCATTTCAGCACATTCCAGTATTTTCTTGATAATTTCCTCCTGCAATGGCATTTTCTCATTTTTCCAATTTTTAGCAAATACAATCCTAGCTGCTGTTAATACATTTACAATCAAATATTTTAAATCTTTGCTGTATATATCAGGTAGAATTCCCAATAAAAATATCTCTGGTTTTAAATCTATATGCTTTTTAGTCATTTTTTCCAACCACGTGTGAATTTTAGTCCAATATTTTTTTGCATCCGCACAAGTCCACCACATATGGTAATATGAGCCAGGTATCTGATTACATTTCCAACATCTTTTGGATTTATTCTTGAACATTCTTGCTATTCTTGTCGGGGGAAAATGCCACCTGTAAAACATCTTATACAAATTTTCTTTAAATGCTGTTGACATTGTCATTTTATAATTTTGAGACCACAATTTTTGCCATTTCTCTAGATCAATCCCATGTCCAAAATTCTTCCCCCAAGCAATCATAGTTTCTTTAACTTGTTCTTCTTCTAGTTTAATTTCTAATAAATATCCATACAATTTTTAATCACCTTTTCATCAGTACCTGTCAAAATCTTATCTAAATCAGTCAATTTATTATAGAAAATTTCTGTTTTAAAGTCTTTTTCATACCTTGAATATATTTGCCCATAAGAAAACCAATTCATCTTTATACCTTGTTGCTCTAGTTTTTGCATTGATTTAAGTTCACCCTTTTCATTCAAAATTTCCCCATATCTAACTGTTTGTTCCTTCTTATATATTATAGAATAAGAAAATGCTTCAATAGTCGATAACCAAACTGGAATTTTTAAATAACATTGTCTTTTAATCTTCTCCCAATTTAACTACAGAGACTCCCGTATATGATGTCTTCTAAAATAACCCTGTATTTTAGTTCCCTTATACCATAAAAAGGCATGCCGCCCCAACAACAAATCATGTCCTTCTAATGTTAACAATCTAGTATTTCTTAATGTTATCCATTGCTTAACCCATGTCAAGTTTGTAGCACAAACTTGGGAGTTGTAATACAACTCCCAAATGGCAGACCAAATCCTCCTCTAATTCTAGCATCTTGTAAGAGTTTTAACTTTATTCTCGCTTTCTTACCTTGCCATATATATTTCAGCACAATTTTGTTTAAATCTTCAAAGTAGTCCTTTCCAAGCCTAATTGGTATTGTTTGAAACAAATGTAGAATTCTGGGAAAAATATTCATTTTGACTGTTGAAATTCTCCCTATTAATGACAATTGTAGGTTTTCCCATTTCGTCAAATCTAGTGCTATCTGTTGTTTAAGTTTAATGTAATTGTTCTCTTTTAATGTACTAGATCTTGCTGTCAAATGTATCCCCAAGTACTTAACCTTATTCGTGACTTGAATTTTCAATACATCTGCCAATTCTTCTTTTTGTCTTAGTAACATATTCTTTGTCAAAATCTTTGTCTTATCTTTGTTTATATGGCCACCTTGCCATATGCCTCTATCTTTTCCAATAGTTTTGGTGCTGTTTCTAGAGGGTCTTCTAAAATAAAGGCCAAGTCATCCGCAAAAGCTTGCAATTTAAATTCTTCCTTTTTAATTTTCATTCCTTTTATACTCTTTTTATCTCTAATGTTTCTATTTAACACTTCCAGAGTTAATATGAATAGCAAAGGTGATAGTGGTCAACCTTGTCTTGTACCTTTTCTTATATTGATAGAGTCTGTTAATTCTCCCTCTATCATTACCTTTGCTGTTTGCTTATAATATATGGCTAGCATTGCTTGAATAAATTTTCTGGCAAAGCCCATCTGTTCCAATAATAATAACATGAATCTCCAGTTCACATTATTAAATGCCTTTTGTGCATCTAAAAATATCAAAGCCATTTGTTTTTCGGGGTGAGCCTCATAATATTCCAAAGTATTACTCTCATATTATCTTTAATTTGTCTCTTTGGCAGAAATCCATTTTGGTTAGAATGAATAAAATTATTTAAATATTTTTTGAGTCTCTCTGCCAATATTGACGCAAAGATTTTATAATCTGCATTTAATAAAGAAATGGGTCTATAATTCTTAATTTGTAAGAGATCAGTCTCTTCTTTTGGAATAAGTGTAATGTAGGCTTCTGACCATGTTTTCGGTATCTTCTTCTTTAGCATAACTTCATTCATGACTTCTAGCAATGGAAGGTCCAGCGATTCTTTTAATGTTTTATAGAATTTTTCTGGAAGTCCATCTGGGCCTGGTGCCTTTCCATTATTTTGTTTCTTAAGTGCTTCAGTTAACTCCATCATGGTTATATTGCTTTCTAACATTTTTTCAATCTCTTTAGGTATCTTAGGTAGATTAGCATTCTGTAAATACTGTTTAACTCTTTCCTTATCAATATTCTCTTGCTTATATAATTTCCCATAAAAGTCTCGAATGATTTCCTTCTTCTCTTTATTGCCGTGGCAAACTTGACCTTGATCATCTATTAACTGCGGTATTTTCCTTGATTCTTTTTCATTTCTCAATTTGTATGCTAACCATCTACCTGCTTTGTTTGCATCCTCAA
Organism: Laticauda colubrina; assembly: GCA_015471245.1. Taxonomy (NCBI): domain Eukaryota; kingdom Metazoa; phylum Chordata; class Lepidosauria; order Squamata; family Elapidae; genus Laticauda; species Laticauda colubrina. The sequence continues at coordinate 17,290,685 of BLBF01000026.1, read as the reverse complement.
AATAATTCCATTTAGCACTTCTAATTTTCTGTGCTAATTCTTCTTTCTCTATTAGACTCATTTTATGTTTAATTGTATCCATTTTTACCCAGTTTTAGCTTAATGTCTTTTTTCTGTGGCGTTTTCTGTAGTTCTTTTTCGAGTCTTTTATACTCATCTTCTAAAGCTTCCGTGGCTTGCCTTTTCCTAATGTTCCTTTTCCTTGTGTAGTCTATTATCAAGCCTCTAGCATATGCCTTCATTGTGTCCCATATGTTCTGGGTTGAAGTATCTTCTTTTTATTTTCTCTAAAGAAAAAAACCAATTCTTTCTCCATCTGCTGTATAAAATCCTTCTCCTTTAGAATAGTATTATTTAATGTCCATCTCGATCTTCTTTTTAGTCCTTTCCATTTAATTGTCACTGGATTGTGGTCTGCCCAAGTACATGCTTCTTGAATATTCTATATTAATTCTGTTGAAGTCCAAATCATACCTATTCTGGATCATGTTAAATGTCTATTTGAGTAAAAAGTGTATTGTTTGGTTTTAACATTTCTTTCTCTCCATATATCTTTTAAATTTATTTCATGTATCATTTTAAAAAAGGATTTGGGGAGAGTCTTCCTATTTTGCTTTGTTGTTGTTGTTGTTTTATAGTCCAATTTATTGTCTACAGTTCCATTGAAATCTCCCATCATAACTATATTGACATAGTCCAGTTCAATTATTTTCATGTGTAATTTTTTATAAAAATTTTCTTGTTTATCATTCGGAGCATAAATTGCAATCAAGAGTGTTTTTGTATTATTGTCCATTATTTCCACCATTAATACTCTTCTGTCTTCATTAGTATAAATCAATTTTGCTGAAATGGTCTCTTTGATATATAAAACCACTCCTCTTTTCTTACACTGAGTCAAAGAAGTAAATATTTTCCCTAATTTTGGCTGTATCAACAATTGTTCATATTGTTTTTTAATATGTACTTCTTGTAGACAAATTATAACAAATTTTAGTTTCTCTAATCTGTGAAAAAGTTTCCTTCTTTTAACAGCTGAATTAAGTCCATTGATATTCATTGTCATCAGTTTTTTTTTCTCTTCCATAATTATGCTTATGCTCTCGTAGATCTTGGTTCACGTTGTTCTTTAGTCTCCACCGATCCACCTACTGCGCCTTCTTCTTTTTCAGTCTACATTTGGTTGTCTTGAAATTCAATTAGTGAAATCTCTTTTTCTGCCTCCTCTCTCCTTCCGAAAAATTCTTCATAAAATAATTGTGCTTTCTGTATTGAGTCAATTCTATATCTCTGTTCTTGCCATGTAAACATTAACCCTTCTGGGATTAGACATCCATAATTCACCTCTTTTTTTCAATAGCATTTTAGTCAAAAATCGATATTGTCTTCTCATCTCTCTCACTCTTCTGGGTATTTGCTTTAAAACCACAATCTTGCCTTTGTATTTCAATGGACTTAAACCGTTCCGAAGAGATGGTGATAGTGAAGGGCGCATCCTGTAGATCCCAGGGATATCACAAAGTCCCTGGTTGATCCAGGAGAAGCCCTTTTGGCAGCGGCAGAGAGGCAGCCACCAAAGCTGCTGAAGTTGGGACAGCTCTGAACAGAAGATTTTGAAAGAGAAAGTGTGTCGGTCTGGTGAGAATTGCTCTTTTATTATTCTAAGACTTAAAAGGACTTCAAAGGACATCCTAAGGGGAAAAAGAATCCGTAAAAGTTTTGACAGAATTGAATAAGCAGCGGTTTTTAAACAGAAGTGTCAAAATAAGGCTTTGCTTGATGTTTTTTTTTCTCATGGCTGGACTTCTATTGTGATTCTGCATTTGCTAACTGGACTGGTTTTTTCTCTATTTATATCTATTTTTTCTCTTCTTTTTTGACTTTGTAATATTTTAGGTTAGAGGCTCCCTTAAGTTGTACTTGGGTTTTGGTTTTTTTTAACTTTTATTACATTTTGTCCGGGAAAGGAGGGGGAGAGTGAGAGTAAAGAAACTTTGTAACACTTCCAACTAGAGGCTTGAAAATATCTTAGACGAAGCTGAGAAAGCTCTGAAATTCTTTTTCAAGGACATTGCTACATGATAAGATTGAGGGAAGAGCATGGGAGAGTGTTATTGCAGGTGTTCTTCTGGATTTCTATCAACAATTGAAACATGGCTTTGAAGTTTGGTGAGAGCTATGACAAGAGCCTTGGATAATTAAATAAAGTGCAGTGTGTCTTTTTTATTTTCTTAAATTGGGTTACCCCCCCTTACTAGCTGTACTGTTCATTTTTTCTTTTTAAAACTTTTATTTTTGTAATATTTTCATCTTTGCTTTGTATTTTAAAGGGAAAGCCTCAAAATTTTCTTTTTTCTTTTCCTGTCTTCTTTGGGATATTTTTGTTTTTTGATAGGTTTTTTTTTATTTGAAAATTCTCAATTGGATTAAGGTGTTGAACCTGAAGAATTACTTTTACCTTTTTAAAATTCTTTTTTACTTTTTGCTCTTTTTAAACTTTTTTTATTCTTCTCCTTCCTTTCTACCTAATTACTGATTGGATTAAAGTTTAGAAGAATCTGAAGAATTTTTTTTTCTCCTTTTCTTTTTATTATTATTGGGTTTTTCTCTCTACCATTCTTATTTTTCATTTTGGATTATAATTGGTGATTTCATAATTGGATTAGGGTTTAGAAGAACCTGAAGATCCCGAATTGTTTAAAATGAGTAGGAAATTTATAGCTTCTGGCTCCTCAACTTCTACTTCTGCCTCCCCACCATCTGGAGGACAACGTTCAATTCAGATAATGTTAAAGCAAGATAAAGATCAAGAAAGAGTGACTCTACAGATGATTATGCAAGAAATCCAAGATCTTAAAATAAAATCAGATACCATTGAAAAGAGAATAGAAAACATTGAGCAAAGAACAGAGAAAACTGATGAAAAGGTGGAGAATATTCAACAAATGATGGTGAAGTATTATGAGAGATTCCAAAAAATTGAAGAAGATAAAGAAAGAGACAACAAGATTGAGATATTGACATCAGATTAACAGTGGTTGAACAAGATAAAAGTGGGATACTGAAATGGGAGATGGACAGATCAGAATTCTATCTCAGATTTCAAAACACAGAGGAAGAAAAAGGACAAAATCTAACTGAGATAATGATAGAAATATCATTAGCTTTGGAAATAACAGAACAGAAGATGATAGATGGAGTAGATGAGGTATACCGAGTTTTTACAAGATATGCAATGAGAAATAACCTATCAGGAGAAGCCATTAAACACAAATATTACAAGTGGTAAGAGAGAAAACATTGAAATACAAATGTTGTTTTGAATTCTTAAAAATAATGGATAATAGGATAGGACTTTGAAGACTTGTCACTAGAGGGAACCAGAATAAACTAAAAGCCGATCATTTAAATTTTACTAATAGAATGGAGCAAAATATTTTAACATTGAATATATTAATGCAGGGGTCTCCAACCTTGGCAACTTTAAACTCAGTGGACTTCAACTCCCAGAATTCCCCAGCCAGCAAAGCCTGTATTAAAGGATATAAACAATGGACTCAAAAGTTAATTTTAAGAGTAAGATTGGTTTAAAAGAAGTCATTGAAGAGGAACAGGTTTTACTGGACAAGATTCAGCTGTTTTGAAAGTGGATTTAAACATGACAAGCTACAAGAATGATATGGAAAAAGATGCCATTATGGATGTACAAATGATGTTTTAATAATTAAAGAGAATAAACAAATAACAAACCAAAAGACCAACCCAGATAATTTTTCCTATATTGGATTTACAAAAAAGATTTGTTAAAATGTTGAATAATTTTGTGAGAAGGGACAAAGAAAAAATAAAAAGAAACCACATTTTGGGGGCAATATTGGAAAAGATTCAGGACCAAGACTGTTAAAAATAAAAGCAAGGAATATAAATTTGGTTTCTTTGATAAAGGTTAAAATACATAACTCTCAATAGACTTTTGCTGATCAGGACTGAATAATAAAGTTTTAGTTGTTTGTTTGTTTATTAGATTTATATGCTTCCACCTCACTCTGAAAGGTCACTCTGGGTGGATGATAAAATTAATAAAGATTTTAAGGATTTATTTATAGATAAACAAATATGGATAGAGCAGATAACTGTTGTATCCAGAATTGTTTATCTGTAAACAAATCCTTAAAATCTTTATTTATTACAGATCACTTTTTATATTTTATGAAATGGTGATAAGTTAACTCAAACTGATTAAGAGGAAAGTCACCATGTTTCTTTTCTTTCTTTGCTTTCCTTTTTATATTTTTTTATTTTGTATTAGTTTATATTTTTGAATTGTAATATTTAATAAAATTACTGTATAAAAATGATTCCCCCTGCCTAGTGTTTATTGTGTTTGTGTGTGTGTTTATCAGTTTGCATAAGCCAAAATAAAATAAATAAATAAATCCCTGCAGGATTATCTTTTAATTTAAAATTAGGGATTATAATCTATCATGCAGGTCCAACTTTTGAATTTAGAAACTGACTTTTATGCTTGAGGGATGATTAGAACCTGGGCTTTCCCATTCTTACTTCAGTAACTTAATCATTATATCCATTGGCTCTCATTCATATATACATTATGATGTCATCACACAATGTTACGTACTTAAAATCCAGTGAAATGAACTGTTTCAGAATATAAAAATGCTTTGTTGATGACAGATCATACATTTGTATTAAATCAGAGAAAAGACTTTACATTTCAAATGCTTTACTGTGAACATACTTTATTTCTACATTTTTTTCTTATAAAAGCCTCCTAAGCTATTCACCATGAAATATTAGACAACCTCCTGTAATCATCTGTATATAATTAAGGCTCCTTTGAATGTGCTACCAATGACAAGTAGGAATGTATATGTGTATCAGGCAGAAATCTACTTAGCAGAACTCATCAAAGACATTAGATATCCTTGCTTTACTGTTTCCTTTCATTTATTTTTAATGGTGATGATAAGGACATCAGTACCTATGCACTGGCTACAATATTTTCCCATAACTGAAAATTGGAAGGAAGGAAGGAAAATAATCCTTTTAAATGCAATCTCAGTGAACTTGAGTGAAATGAAAGTCTTACACCTGTTACCTTAAGAAATAAGGCTCTTAAACTACCTTGAGATTTATTCCCACAAAAGTGTTTGTAGGATTGCACATTATACTGTATATTTATACAATATAATTAACAACTTAATGAATTTATGTATCATCTTTTCATTATCAATACAAGTGTCAGTAAAATGCCAAATAAAAGTATTAAGAGTATAGCTAAAAGAAGAAAAACTGATAATATATATTAAAGAGAAATAAATAATACTTACCAGTTAGTTAAAGTTTTCTTTGATAAAGAGTGAAGATGAAATGTCTTGCTTAAATAGTAATAAAAATAGCTGAAGAAGAGCAAAAATGAAGCCACCCTGGATTTTTTTTAAAATTTTTCATTTTTGGACAGAAATCCAGTTTTCAGATCCAGTTTTAGAAATCCATGTGCCTTACACAGCACTTAGCATCCCTACCAATTAATGTTTAAGCATTTAATAATTTCTGAAAAAGATCTATGGAGATTTGTGATAGGGAGCTTGTAAACATTGAGTTTCAAAATAGGGCCTTTACTATGGCTTATTCTCTGAGATTTGCTTGACACCAACTCTATTATTATGACCGTGGCTGCCAACTAAGCTGTGCAAATCAGTTGATGATCCATTCCTGTAGATCCACTTCTCAAAGCCACAAAGCAGATGCAGCGGCTGCTTTGAAGCTTCTCCCCCTCCCTTCCCAAATTCTTTTATGCATGCAACATTTCCACCAGGACTGCTGATAAAAAGGAAAGTAGCTTCGAGGAGGTGCAGTGTGATTTCCACAACTATTCTACAGCCACTTTTGTACTATTTTCCAAGGATTTGTAATGTTCTTACTCCCTGCTTTAAAAAAAAATGGTTTTATGCATTTTCTTAAAATGTCAATCTTTCCAGTTTTTACTTTTGATATTCTTGCATTATTTTTTATAAATTGCATTTTGGATGTGGAAAACTCATTTTGAAAATAGTCATTTTGAAGATGAATATAAACTGTTTAGTAAATAAATCATCAAATATTTACCATTGAAAGACTGGAACTCCATAATCCACAAAATTAAAACTATTGTGTTTTGGGATAAAGTTTTAATGAATTTTATAATGAAACTTGTATACACATGATGACATTGTATACATGATGACATGATAAAATTGTAGTTATGATAAAACAATAGGAAACAGAGTGCCATAGTTTTAATATTTTATCTAATGATCATGATGGGACGGGGCAGCAAGCCTTTTAATCCTGAAATGGTGCAGGGACATTATTAGTAACCTTTACTAATAGTGTTTGCAAGTTAACCATCTGTTTGTTTTCAGCTTTTACATAAGCCAAATGGGAAGTTATCATTAATGATAGCTTCATCCCAAAGAAGATAGTTTTTATTCTAATGAATTACCTCTCTATTTCAGCCAAATTCATAAAACTGTTTCTGAATGGAATCCTTTTTGTTTATTTATTTATTAATTATATAATACAAAAATACAAAAGAAAATAGTTGGAAAGATAGAGGAGAGAAAAGGGAAGTAAAAAAGGTGTAGGAAAAGGGAAAAAGAAAGAAAAGGCATTGACTTCCAACTCCCTGTGGTGCAATAGAATAAGATAATAACATCAAACCTCAACTTTTTACTTAATAGTATAAACTACCAATTCTATACCAAAAAACTTATCTAATTGGGAAAATCAAAAATCAAAGTTTCATTTTTTCCACTTCAAGCACAAAGTCTAGAAGTAGCTTCCAAGTAGAAACAAAAGTAATTGTGTTTTTGTTTTTAATCAAAGTAGTCAGCTTAGCCATTTTTGTAAAACTGATTCTGGAATAAATCTGAATCATGCAAAAATAATAATTTATCTCAGAGAGAACCAAGATGCAGCTGCATTGAGCCTATATATCATTACTAAGCCTTAGATGCACGATATCTAAAAATACATTGCTAAAAATGCTTGTACAACCTTGCTAGGCCCATTGTGATAAGATTGCCCAGGACTATGGAATTAACTAAATCTACATTATCATGCTGACCAAAGAATTGCCAGCCTAACAAGATGGTTACTAAGAGGATTCAGTAACCCACACATAATAAATTCCTAGCCCTAAAAAGCAGCTGTGTAATCTCATGGACAGAAGCCAAAGCACCAGTTAAATGTGCAGAGCACTGTCAATAAGTTAGGAATTTATTAAATTATCTAAAGATATTTCAGCAGTTATTTTATTAACATTTGAACTGCACCAAAATTGTAAGTTGCCACTGAGAAGACAATGATGCTATGGCACTTCTGAGACAGCTGGTATGTTGCAATAGCTATTATTTTTATTACTTTGAGAAAGTAAACCATATATATGGAACATATATGGAACAGAGTATAGAACAAAAGAATGGAGATTTCATAAAGCTGCCATAATGCTAGTGTTTCACAGAATTTGAAATCCAAGTAATCTTTTCCAACTTCTCTTCCAAAATGAAATACGAGCAAGAAAATCTAGCTCTTAATCTAGAGCAACTATTATTTGCCCTAATATGGAAACATTGCTTATCTTCAACCTGCAGCAGTGTAGAATTGCCAATTTGGGACTGAAGAGGAACTTCTTTCCAAGGTTTTTTTTTTTTTTTTTTTGCAAAACTAGCATCTAAAATGCTTCCTTTTTACCTACTGTATTCTATTCTTGGAAAATGATACAATATAGTTTGGTTTATCTGCTGACTTGGTTTCTAACATCAGTCCCAACAAGCAGGTTTGATGCAGATAGGAACAGATGTTCAAAGAATACTCTGAACAGCTTAACATTAAAAGATTGCTTATCCAAGCTGCCTTTTCTTATTGTTCAGCTGATGAGGTATAGTACAAAGAGGGAATTGCTGGTGATCTGAGCAGCTTTGGTTCATTTTAAGCTGTAACCCCAGATGGAATGAGACAGTCAGATGCATCTTTAAGGTGAGCAAGCAAAGAAATAGATGTATTTGTAGTGGGAATGGTCTTGTTTTACAACTAGGATATAGATGACTAACAATACAAATAAAGGAGAATATTTCTCTCAGGTTTGAAATGAGGGGTCCTTGGTGCTCCTGAGCTTGCCCCTAGAATATAAACTGAGAGCAAACCCTGCTTTTTACTAGCACTGATTATATTTCCAAGTTTGGGTAATGAAATGCCTGTGTTAAAAAAAGAATACCAAGCTCAGAGAGCATCAAGTGACTAAGAGTGGAAGTTTTTTCACCTTTCTTAAGTTGCATAGATTTTTTTTTTATAAAAAATATTGCTGCTTGTGGCTTATCCTTACACATTCAAAGCAATTGTGTCTCTTAAACCTGTTCACTGTCCTAATTCGGTGTGTTTTGATTATGAGGGTAATCAAGCTTTACATCGGACATACCATTTTGTTGTATTTTAATGTATAAACCGAGAAGGCAAATAAAAAAGCCTCATGCTAAAAAAAAAACCCACAGAAGTAATATTTCCAAGTTAGATTTAAAATGTTCAGGGTGGACTGTGAGAAATATTCATATAAAAGAGCTAATTTTATTCTATAAAATGCAAAAGAATAAAAACATAGAGAAGATGTGAACACAATGTACTAACTTTGACTTGCTGGTGGAAAGAGAGCTGTTGTTACCTTTGGTAAGCAACTAGTTAATCTGCCTCTTTTTTTTTTTTTCTTTTGGACAATTTGTATGCTGGTCTTGGATGTAAGAAGCGGCTGCTGACAGAAGCTAGTGGAAAAGAAAGTCATTTTTACCTTCTGCTTTGAGACTCCTGCTGGCTGAATTTCTGATAGAACTACTGCTGTTGTATTCAGCAACTGCTCTTTCTTTCTTTCTTTCTTTCTTTCTTTCTTTCTTTCTTTCTTTCTTTCTTTCTTTCTTTCTTTCTTTCTTTCTTTC
>BLBF01000026.1:17250822-17277982 GCA_015471245.1 Laticauda colubrina | reverse complement strand
ATATATATATAATATCTTTTCTATGTGTTATGCTGACATGATTTCTCAGGATGTTTGCAGATACAGATCTACCTAGAGCCGCTTAATATGTTTGATAGCTGTAAATCCTTAAGCAATGTACTAAATGCTTTACCAAGTGCAGAGTGAGCAGTTAGGGTCTTTTTATAGAGGGTAGTTATTGAGCTAGAATAATTTGCTATGTTGCATCTTTATTTACTCTTGAACGTCTGCTCTTTACAACTACAGCTTCCTCTCTGACTGTAGTTGGAAGTAATTTGATTCTCCTAAAGGTATGAAAGCTCCATATGAAATTATTCATGAAGCCCAATGTAAGGCAGTACATAAAACATGTTTGTTTTTAAAATTCTAATACCTGTTACAAGCAGACAGTCACTTGAACGAGCTCTCTGGATAGCTTTCCTTTTGTTTCAGGAAAAGGAAATTTCAATTTTTTTTGTCTTTTGCTCTTTCTCCACATTTCTCTGACTTACTCTGACTGCTCAATGAAACATGAAGATGTTATATGGATAAGGCCAAATGTACGTCAAAATTCCAGAGCCTAACAATAATTGTAGTCTATTCTGTGAAAGGTTATGCCTTTAAACAGAACAGCACTATTGGCTATGATAAATTTGCTAAGCTTAGTCTAGTGGAAGCATATATAATATGGTGGATAAAGGAAAGTGACATCTTGAGTTAAAGAGACAGATGTAAAAGCCTGATCTATTGTTCACTCAGAAGGCTTCAAGTTTTTTTTTCGAATGTACATGGTTGATTGCAATATGGAGGGCTAAATATGTGAAGCTAGATTTTGCTCAGTTTCTAATTTTCTAGTTCGTTCTATTCTGTTGTATATGACATTTAATATAACAGTGTTTTTTAAGAGTTCAAGAAAAAAAATCTATGTGCATTTCAATATATGTATTTCTTCTAATATAAATATCTTTTCCAAGCTATCTGCCTTAACATAAATTTCTGGACTAGTTCAATAATGTGTACATTTTCTTTATCTGTGGTTTTTGTTTGGAAGTTTGCACAAAAATTCCCTATTCTTCTTAAGGGCTTGGATTTTTATTGTTAACAAGATATTTGACTATTATAAATGGGTTTGTTGTTCGTCCTGTAAGCCATCTTTGTTTTGTGCATTTTTTTGTTAGTATTTATGTAAAATAATCACATGACCTTTTATTTGCATGCAAATTTTAGAAAAATATTACAGTGAATTATAAAATTTGCATCCAGATTATCATTATTTCCTTCGCATTATAAGAACAACTTTCATGCCATGTAATTTAATGAAGAAAAAAATATTAATAGTTCCCATAGTCGCTCTATTGGTGTAAACATATTGCATTAGATTTGGTTTTGGCTTTTCCCATATTTTCTTGGTTCTATTTAGTTTCTGGCAGTCTCTGATGTAGCATTCATGAGTTCAAATTTTGAAATCCTGTTATCAAACAAATGTAACTGTGATAAAATTAAAAAAAATGATTATTTGCATTATGTGCAAAATATATTTTAGCTTTATTCAGAACATTTTAATTTTCAAGTATTTAGGAAAAAGCAGAAAAATTCACTTGTTCCAAAGTTTCAATGGAAATACAATTTTATTGATTTATCTTGACATTGTTTGAGTTCATAAATAGAAACAGCATTTTCAAATGATGTCATTCCAGGTCTGGAAAAAACTAGAACCCAATAGGATTTCTGTGTATATGTTCATGGGGCCTTTCTTAGATGCATGGTTTGTTGCTTGAATTCCCTGAATTCATATTGAAAGAGCACAATGGCACGTTAGTTCTGCTGTTTACTTGCTCTGAAATAGATTAAACATGGTTCCCTAGCTGTTCATTAATCTTTCACATTTTTAGAAAGTATTTTAGAAAATGCTTGGAATTCTTGAAGCAAGTTGAAATTAGTTAGAGTTGCTTAAGACATTCTGCAAACAATTCAGTCTTAGTCTACAGTCTGATCAACACAAAGAATGGCAAACTCCTGGCTCCAGTCACACAATGACTTTCCCACAAATTACAAATCACAACAATGGAAGAATCTTTTAGAAAAATAACTTTTTGCATTATGTAGATAAAGTCATTATTTTTATATGAAGAGTTTAAGTTTGCGCTGGAAGTTGCCAGATTCAATATTTTACTGATTTTGAATGGGTACCATTGTTAAAATACTGAAGTTATACAATAAGTAAAGTCACTTTATGTGATAGGCATAGCTATGGACAACAAAAAAATGAATCAATAGCCAGCCATCAACACTCCAGTTAACAACTAAAAGCCACATACAACCAGGCACTATATAAATATATGTCTAGAACAGTCCAGTGTGCATATTCTGGAGAAACAGAGACAGAGACAGAGACAGAGACAGAGACAGAGACAGAGACAGAGAGTGAGAGAGAGAGAGAAGTCCACTGAGGATGGAGATATATGAACCACATTGCATATTTTATGAAACAAAAGTGCTGTTTCACCTGCCAAGATTGTTGTAAAAAATTACCGTGGCTGAAGACATTTTAAGTTTGTGCAATGGTATATCTTATGAAATATCTTGTTTCTTATTTTTGTCATGCTATCATCTTTTTTTTTTAATAGCCTTCCTACAATCTGTCAGTAAAGCTGTTCTATGTGTCTACTTTGTAGTTCCTATATCTTGGAAATTGAAGTAATGTTGAATATCTTTTTCTGCTTTTATTAGATTGAAGGTGGCATATGAATGAAGTATCTTATATTGCAACCCTATTTTTTCCACTCCCATTACTTTACTTCTTTGTGATGTGGAATATTTCACACTTCAAGTGGATCTTAATTTTCATTTTAGGTTTTCAGTTTGATTTTTATTTTATATTTTTGAAAATCTGAACCCAGTATCACTGGCCTTTCAGGATATAATTACCTGTTGGCTACCAAGGGGCAGTAGAGAGTAAACTGAGAGTGAAAATGTTACTCTGCCCTATCTTTTTAAGATATTTATTTATTTGATTTGCCAATCGCTTACAAGATAATAGGTATAAGTAAAAACATAGTTATGAATACAAGGATACATATAAGAAAAACAAAGGAACAATAGGACAGGGACTGTAGGCATGTTGATGTGCTTATGCACACCCCTGATTATACATCACTAACCTGAACTCACTTCCTCCTGTCCTTTCTTCCAGGAATACACATACAGAACACACGTTGTTTTATCCTTCTTCTCGTAGATGAAGTGAACAAGACTTTGCCTATTTCTACAATATATATCATATATTTCATTTAGGAGCTGCCACAAAGAAGAGGGAGTCAAGCTATTCTCCAAAGCACCTGAAGGCAGGACAAGAAGCAGTGGGTGGAAATTAATAAAGGAGAGAAGCAACCTAGAACTAAGAAGAAAGTTCCTGACAGTTAGAACAGTTAATCAGTGGAACAACTTCCTTCTAGAAGTTGTAAGTGCTCCAACACTGGAAGTTTTTAAAAAGAGTTTGGCTAACCATTTGTCTGAAATCTACAGGGTTTCCTGCTTAAGCAAGGGATTGGACTAGAAGACCTCCAAAGTCCCTTTCAACTGTTATTCTATTCTATATAAATAAGTTTTGATACAGTCATAATGCCTGCTTTACAAATTCTTGATCAGATTAAATTCCTGACCTAATAAATGCACATACAGAAAACTTCAATCTCCAACAGATATTTCAATGAAGCAACAAACTTGTTCTTATTAAAGCTAATAATATTTTGTGGCAAAACACAGAAGGAAGGAAGATCTTGGAAATATTTATACCCATCTTTGAAGATCCCATTGAAGTGTTGATCCTGAGCACTTTACATTTTAATTCTTATGAGACAACCAATGAGAAAATGATCACCATGTGAATGTCTTGAGAAACATATGAAAACTAAATGAAGAAAGTGAAATGAAGGAAGGACACTTTTAATGATTACTTAAATATTTTTAGTGCTCTGAAATGGCTTTTCATTGCTGAACATACATCTGCAAAAAAAGCAGGATCCCTAGCAAGTTTCTATTCCTCTAAGAGTGTTGTTGTCTTTTGCCATCATTATCTACTCCAGGAAAAACAAACAAAAGTGAACTGTCTGCTTATTTATTGACTTTATGTAATGTTTACAGTTTGAAATTTAAGAAATTAATTGATAACTTATAGTAAGGAAAACCAAGTAAGGGTCTTGGCAATATTGTATAATATTATTCATTTTATTAGATGCATAAAATATAGTTCTGAGTATGCATATACAGAGCAAACTTGAGAATTTTTTTTGGGGGGGGGAATATTTGTAAAAGGAGAATGAGTGAAAATGCCTATTGATCAAAACATAAATTGGGTAGGAGACAGACATATTTGCCCTGAAAAGCAAACATTGTCGTGTGTTTGGGAAATTTAACCTATTGCTGACCATTTATCATGGTTTAAAGTATGCCAGAGAATTGATGGTTAAGTATACTATTTCTGTTTTCAAAATTATGGCCATTTATTTGGTGGCATAGAAATTAGCCAGATTGTCCAACAAGAAGTCTATGTAACAAGAAGATTGTGCTAAATGGAACAGGAAGAAGAATGTTTTTTTGCAAGTGACATTATTTGTTCCTGCAGTAATATTGTGCTGTGAGCTACCCAGAGCCAATATGAAGTTGGGCACCATCCAGATTAAATAAATTCATGAAGAAAAATAGACACAGAAGTGGAATTCTTTTTATTTTTCTTCTGGCTCTATTTTTCAGGAGACGTTGTCTCATAAATTCCTGTGATCCTGAAAGATTATAATAGTACTTTGAGAATGGTATAATTTTATACATTAATTGGGTGGGTGTGAGACAGCAATGTGAATTGACATAATATCCTAGGACATAGTTGTTAATGATGGATCTTGTAGAGTATAAATATGGGTAATAGACAGCTTGTTTCCTATGTATAGTGATGCTCATACTATTGTATAGTTTTTTAATAACATCCAGAGAGTACAAGATAATTAAAGGATAAACATTACTTAAGTCTTTAAAGAAACTTGTGAGAGTGTTTCAGTCTACGAGTCCATATCATAAAGATGTCATCCGTACATCTAAGCCTTGGATGAGAATTTTAGGGACAAGTGATGAAGCAACAGTTGTAAATCATCCATATGTAAGTATACTGTTTTGCCATTTTTATACCCATTTTTATATTTTTTTCATATGATTGAAAAAAGTTATAGTTTTGCAGATAAAGTTATTTTTGTACAGCACACTTCGAGGCCTTCACTGTACCTTATTTGATGTTCTAGTTATTTCAGAAGAAATAAACTCTTACATATTTCCAAACACTGGTTCACAAAAATATTGCTTAATTACTAAGTATAAGAAGAACACAACAAAAATTGAAATGAAAACTTGAGGAAAAAAATGGAAATTAAAGTGGTGGCATGTATTATGAATGCACAATTGAAACCTTTGTGTATTCCCGTTTCATAAGGTTGTCTACTTTTCAATGCCTGTGACAGGATGGCTGTTGAAGTTGCCTATGCTCTTCATTACTTATCCAGTTTCCCTGGTAGAAACCTTTATCTTTCTATTACATTGTTTTTCAAACTTACACATTTAAGATGTGTGGCCTTCAATTTCCCAGCAACACTGGCTAGAAATTCTGTAAATTGAAGGCCACACATATTAAAGTTGCCAAGTTTGAAAAACAATGTAATAGAAAGATAAAGGGAAAATCTGGATCCTTTTAAAGAGTGTTGTGTCCATCCTGAACTGAAAGAGTAATTGTCTATTTACCAATCAATGAATAAAGTGCCAGTGGTAAATCAAAGATGACCAAATGATTGAATGATTGAGCAAGAGAGAGTAGACCCTTTATTCCTTCTTCTGTCCTTCTCATTACATCTAGTAAGGGTATCTTCCTGATTGGGGAGGAGGTGGTGGTCAGATAAAAGGAGGAGAAAGCATAGAAAAATTGTCCAGAAATCAGAATAATAGGAGAATGAAAGATGAGAAATGAAGGCAAAGAGTGAAAAATCATACTATTATAGAAATAAGATTTATAGGAATAGAATGATAGAAACTTCAATAAAAGTTTTAAAGAAAAAATTAGATAACAAAAGCCTAAGGACTCCTGTTTCAGGTTAGACTAGAAAAACTCCAAGATCCCTTCCAGTGCTATGATTCTATGAAAGAGTGAATAAATGTTGCATGGAATAAGATCTTGGTGGATTAATAATAAAATACTGGTCTACAAGGACTGGGAGAATATATTAGTCTTATTAATTTCCAGGCATGTACAGTCATAGAGTTGGAAATGGGACTTTGGTTTAATTTTAAGTCTTTAGTTTTATTTAATTATTTATTGGATTAATATCTTGTCTTTCTATTCTGTAGAGACTCAAGCCAACTAACATTGTGGGAGCTTCATCACTGGAAGCTTTCATGGAGAGATTGGACTCCCATTTGTCAGAAATGGTGTTGAGTCTCCTGCTTGGGAGGGAGGTTTTACTAGAAGACCTACAAGGTCCCTTCCAACTCTGTTAATCGGTTAAATATGTTAAAAA
This sequence comes from Laticauda colubrina, assembly GCA_015471245.1. Lineage (NCBI taxonomy): Eukaryota > Metazoa > Chordata > Lepidosauria > Squamata > Elapidae > Laticauda > Laticauda colubrina. The sequence goes on along the minus strand of BLBF01000026.1, from coordinate 17,271,449 downwards.
AATAAAAATGGAAACAGACCATATTTTTAAAAAAAAAACAGATTAGCCATAAAATAAGTATTAGAATAATCTCATTATGTTTGTACTTGTTTGCTATATTTTAAAATAATTCTAGCAAAGTTCCTGTCCTTGCTATGGAGAGTGAAAAACAAAGGATGAAGTATAATCTTATAATAACTATTTGAATAAGCCCAAACTAAAAGGGCAGGGCACAAGCAGAGTGGTTTTATAAACCTTCCTTTTGGTTATGGGCGCTACCCTCTCAATCAGTTCCACCCACCATTGGTATGCGAAGTGACCCTTATGACATTGTCCTTGTGAAAAATGCAGACTTGATAGGAAAAGAACATGCCTGTCCCTGCTTCATCTAACGAAAGGCATGCAGGGCACAGATCAGCAAGACATTTTATCTGCTGCTCTGGTGGCATTGCCCAGCAGGACACCCTTGGAGGCTTTCCAGGCCATAGCCTCACATAGCAATAGATTGCCTGCAATTGGTCCTTGGGAATATATTTTAAGCTTGCTGTGGAGTGGATCTTGTTTGTTGTAGTTAGTAAAGTTCTAACTGATATCCCAATCACATGATGCCGTTCTTTGAGAGTGGAGCCAAAAACCTCAATGCAGGTGGTTTTTTTCCCCACTTAAAATTAGACGAGGGATTTGACTCTCACTAGTCTGCAATAACAATGCATATTTGTGAATAATGTTTTGGTTGAAGGACAACAACTCCTGTTAGATCACAGATTGAAGAATATGATGCAATGCTCTAAGAAGTGAATGAACCTCTGAATTAAATATCTGTGTTTGCTTGATACTGACATGTTTCTGATCTCATCAAAGTTTTTTTTGCCATTTTTTTTGTTTAAATAATTTTAATTATTGGAATGCACAATTTTTAATATGCAAATAAAATGTTTAAAATATGGAAAAAAGGTTATTTATTGCCTTCGTCAAACATTTCTACTACACATAAGAATTTAGAAGAAAACATATTGTTTGTATATTTGACAGTTAAGATATAGTTCTGATAAAGATTTTTTTTTTTGTATGTCTGTCTACCTTTGACTCAATGTTAACTCCTGGTGTTTGATTTCCTGTAGTTTTCTTGGCAAGGTTTTTGGAAATGGTTTGTAAATGCCTTCTTCCTAGAGCTGAGAGAGAGAGTGATTGATTCAAGATCACTCATAAAAAAAGGTCCTTATTCTTATATTCATGCTTAATGGTGGCTTTCATGCCTCTCTCTAAATACTGTCAGTGTCTGTTAAGGGTGAAATTCAAATTTTTTTCCCTACCGGCTCTGTGGGCATGGCTGTGGGCATGCCTTGTTATACTAGTAATAGCAACCAGAGGTGATTTTTTACAGATTCAAATCGTCCTTACCACCTCTCCTGAGGTGGGCTGAGGTGGTTGAATTATACCCCTGGTTTCTATATGAGAGTCAATTTGATATAATAGTTAAGACACCATACTAGAAATCAGGAGCCAGGGAGTTCTAGTTCCACCTGAGACAGGAAGTCATCTGGGTGACATTAAGTCAGAATTTGGAGATTTTTCATCTTACTTCTACTCTGTGAAGTAATACTGCCCCAGACAGAACTGGTCCACAATTTCCAGAGACAAATAACAAACAAGTTTCTGACAGATTTCTCTTTACTAATTGCACTTCTTCTGGATTGGGAAGCCTTGGTCACAACTCATGCCTTGATCCTTCCTCAAATAGATTAGTGCAGTGGGGCTGCTTTTGAAGCCCATTCACAAGTTTTATCTTTTTCCAACTGTGCTATGGCACAGTTACAGGTAGTCTCAACTTATGACCATAATCAAACCCAAAATTTATGTCCCTAAGTGAGAAATTTGTTAAGTAAGTTTTGTCCCATTTTACGACTGTTCTCACCATATTTGTTAAGTGAATCATTGCAATTCTTAAATTAGTGACATGGTTGTTAAGTCAAACTGGTTTCCCCATTGACTTTGCTTGTCAGAAGGTCGCAAAAGGGGATCATATCACTCCGGGATATTGCGACAGTCCTAAATGTGACTCAGCTGTGAAGCATCCAAACATAAATCACATCGCCATGGGGATGCTGCAAGAGTTGTAAGTGTGAACAATGGTCAAAAGTCACTTTTCTCTGTGCTGTGGTAACTTTGAACGGTCATTAAATGAACTGTTGTAAGGAAAGGACTACCTGTAAAGCTGTAGTATACCCATGCTACACCACTGTTTCATGAGTTGCACTGGTTTCCAGTGTCTTTTGGATGCAATTTGAGAGGCTGGTTGCCTCAGCTATTCATGGCAGGAGCACTTCTGTCCAATTGTTTATGCCAGGCCCTTCAGATCTGATACAGTGGACATGCTCTAGCTTCCTTCTATTGAAAAGTGTCATCTGTGCACCATCTACTATTGTAGCATCTGTCCTTTGGAACATCATATCCCATAAGATTAATTTGACCCTGATTCTACTATCATTTTGTAATTGAGGATCTGGATGTTCTTCCTGGAATGTGCTTCATTGAGCCTATATGGTATTTTTGACATGACTATGGTTATGTGGTTGGAGTTTGATTATCCCAAGCTGGACAGTAATATGAATTGAACAAACATAGGCGTGCATAACTGCACAATTGTGCCTACCAACCCTGTCCTATTGCTCCCAATTATTTGTGCCTACTTCATGTATTTATACTTATGTTTATTCTTATTTCTATTATATTGTAAGCATTTGACAAATAAAAACAAACAAACAGGCACCCTTATGCTCAACTGAATTCAATCACCTTATTTCTGATAAAATAGGCACTGGACTACAGTATAAAGATTAAAACCCATTTTTCAACTAACTTTATTCTACACCACTGTATTTTCTGTATGTTTTTCCTCATCACGCAATCAATAGTGCACTGAACAAAAATGCACAGAAACCCTTGATAATGAAATAACTCTTCGGGTTATATTTTAACCAATTTATTTTATTTCTTTAAATGAAAAGCAGAGTTCCATCTGATCATTTTCATATTAAGAAAACATTATGTCCTCTTCTGTAGTGGTCTCTGAGGCAACTGCCTCTTCTGCCACCCCATAAAAAAAGCCTGGTTCCCACCCATGAAGTGCCTGGGTAGAATAAAGATTCGATACCATGATAATTTAACCTTGAGATAGAAGGTCTTTTTTTTTTTTTAGGATAATGAATTAAGACAGTGATGAAAGGGAAGAATGTGAAGAATCAACAATTTTCTCCAGGTAATTATTTTTGCCTTCAATTTATATATTATGGATACAAATATATGCATCTATCTTATTGTATACATTATTGCATATATTGTTGTATACATTTCTCCTTATTACTCCTTTACAGATTAGCAATTCTAATGATTTTGTATCATAATTTTAATCTGATTTTTTTTTCTACTTAAAAATGTTTCTTCCCCCACAGAGACAGTTTTATTATAATGATACAGTGAATGGCACAAATAGTACTCTAAAGGTATGTACATTTTCAGGGTTTTTTGCTTAGGCATGTATTTCATTTCAATACTGTATTAGGCCTCTCTGTCATAACAGATTTAAAGCAAATCCTCCGTGCGTGAGGAAGCATGATTGCAACAGTAATTATTCCAAAACAGCAGTTCTGTTCCTGTGATTTGGAGGGTGTTTTCAAATTCCTATATAACACAGGTTTTTAGTAAACAAAAAAACTAGAAGTTTTATTTGACACATTTCTTTGAAAAGTTCTATCTATGTTAATTTCAGTTATCTTTTCATATGGGCATTTTTAAGTTCTTAGATTTTTACTCTGATAAAACTAAACATTGAAAGTGAGATTTCAAGTGAGATTATATTAGTACTGAATGGAGATGTTTGTGGAATTCGATTATTTTTGGAAAGTAATCTACAATACTCATTCTGGCCCCGTTAAGTAGACATCGACTGTAATAGGATTTGGTTCAGGAATGTACAGTAAGATTTTTGTCTGAATCGTACAAGAAGGCTTTTTAATATGCAGCTTTTAAAGAAGTGTGAACCTCCTAACACGAATTATACAGGAAACACATTTTTTCACCCATAGTGATGCCTCTAATGGATGACCTAGGCGTATTGATCTGTGTACAAAGGGTAATGGCGTTTTATGAGTTGAATGGAAAACTGACTTTCATTATTGATAATTTGAAGCAAAGCAGAGCAAGAATTTTCTGCATGAAAGCATGTGCTTTGCCACTGAGCTGTAATCTGCAATGGTATTGTCTGAACATGAATCTGGATTCAGTGTCCCACTGCTGGTATTCATTCTTTCCCTTTGGGAATTAATTTTATTTTGATCAAAGGGGGACTCTTAAGAAAATAGCAAAACAGGGAACAACAAACAGCCAGTTTAGAGATAGATAACAGATAATGAGAGCTGTAAGGGACCTTGTGGGTCATCTAGTCCAACCCCCCCGCCCAAGCAGGAGACTCTACACCATTTCTGACAAATGGCAGTCCAATCTCTTATCGAAAGTCTCAGGTGATGGTGCTCCCACAACTTCCGAGGGCAAGCTATTCCATTGGTTGATTTTTCTCACTGTTAGAAAGTTTCTCCTTATTTTCAGGTTGAATCTCTCCTTGTTTAGTTTCCATCCATTATTCCTTTCTGGCCTACAGACGCTTTAGAAAATAGCTTGACCCCTTCCTCCCTGTGGCAGCTCTTCCAAATATTGGAAGACCTCTATCATGTGTCCCCTGGTCCTTCTCTTTACAAGACTAGCTAAGCCCAGTTCCTGCAACTGGTCACTGTATGTTTTAGCCTCCAATCCTCTAATCATCCTGATTGCTCTTCTCTGTACTTTTTCTAGAGTTTCAACATCTTTTTTATAATGTGGTGACAGAACTGGATGCAGTATTCCAGGTGTGGTCTTACTAAGGCTTTATAGAGTGGTATTAGTATTTCCCTTGATCTTGATTATATCCCTCTGTTAATACAATTTAGGATTGCATTAACTTTTTTGGCTGCTGCTGCACACTGCTGGCTCATATTTAGCTGGTTGTCCATTAGGACTCCAAGATCCCTCTCACAGTTACTGATATTGAGCCTGGTTTCACCCACTCTATATGTGTACTTTGTCTTTTCTTGCCTAAATGTAGGACTATTGAATTTCATTTTGTTAGATACAGCCCAGTGTTTTAGTCTGTCAAGATCCATGTGGATCTTGAGCCTATCTTCTTGGGTGTTAGCTGTTCCTGCCAGCTTAGTATCATCTGGTAAGTTCCCCTTCTATTCCCTCATCTAAGTTGTTAATGAAAATATTGAACAGTACTTGGCCTAAGACGGAACCCCACTGCTTACTTCCTTCCATGTAGATTTAGACCATTAAGGACTACTCATTGAGTACGGTTTGCCAGCCAGTTGCGAGTCCATCTAGTGGTAGTGGTATCTATTCCATTTTTTTCTAGCTCACTAAGAAGTAGGTTGTCGTCTACTTTGTCAAATGCCTTGCTGAAATCTAAATCTATTATGTCCACAGGATTGTGGTGTAGGAGTTTACAAAGATGGTGGGCCATCCTCCACTCTTGTTAGATTGTTTTTATCACACTTTTTAAATAACTAAAGATAGGGAAGATAACAATAATCCTTCCTATTTCTCCACAAAAAGCAAATGTGTGAGATGGGTTGGGCTGACAGAGGGTGACTGGCCTAAAGTCCTCCAGATCAGGGGCCTCCAACCTTGGCAACTTTAAGACTTGTGGACTTCAATTCCCAGAATTCCTCCACCAGAAAAGCTGCCTGAGGAATTCTGGGTGTTGAAGTCCACAGGTCTTAAAAGTTACCAAGGTTGGACATCCCTGCCCCAGATGACTTTCATGCTTAAAACAGGACTAAAATTCACATTCTCCTGGTTTCTAGACCAACATCTTAACACTATAACAAGCTGGCTCTATCTTTTAATTTTTTTTAAAGCTGTGTCTTGTGGGTTAACACTAAAGATTTACACTCACTATCTTTTATCAAACTTCACTGGATTTTCTTATTAAATACTATTACACACACACACACACACAAGAACACAATGCCACAATGTACATATATTTGTTTCTTGGTCCTGTTGGTATTTACAGTTTAATATTTGTTAGTCTGTGGCTTTAAATGCTTTTTTTTAATTATGTGTGTGTTTGCTGTGCCAGACAGCAGAAAAATGTCCTTTCAAGCCATTTTCTCTGCATAGAGCTTGCATGATTTCCAGTTGCACTGTATACATTAGCAGTGATAAGGGCATCCCCTAATCTCCAGGGTCATCTCTTTCTACAGTAGTAAAATAACTTTAGCATGTGTAAAGTAGCTTGAGTTATTTCATACAAAGAAAAGACTGACAGTTACATATAGAGTGTATATGGAGGATGGAAAGAGAGGGAGAGAGAGGCACAAAATAGTATTTAAACATTTTGAAAATTTAGAAATCCCAAAAGATAAGAAAAGCCTCAGATTTTTGTACAGAGAAAAAACAAATATGTGTAAAAATACAATGGAAAACAGGCTTAGATTTTGTTTTGTAGGCCTTGCCTGTATGATTTTAAAAATTACAAAGTTGGTTCTTTGTTCTATCAATAAATATTTCTAATAATATGTCTAAAACTGTGCAGGAGTCTTCAAGGGAGACGTTGTTTCCCTCTTTTGATATGGAGTGGGGGATAGTCATCCATGAATCAGGAAAATAATTTTCAAGAATGTGGGCATTTTGTCACTCTGTACTTGCAACATAAGTTTCCATTACAGAAAAAGAATTTGTGTGATCTGCTAATAAGTGCTAAGCGATTGTTATAAACATATTTTTGGGTTTTTTATTTGCAGCATGTGAGAAAATTTTAAGACAAAAGCAAGGCAAAAATATAAATCTGGAGTAAATTTTCAACACCCATTGTGGCTTTTGCTAAGAAAACAGACTCTCAATATAAACAACATCTACCTTTTTTTTTTTTTTTTTGCAGTGCCTTTCTAAACAAGAGTAAATGACTTGGATTTTTTAATCTTCCTGTCTTGCTTCAGTTTTTGCAGAATGCAGGGTTTCCACTGAATACATGGCACAGAAGTTCTGCTATCTTTGCCTCTAGCAGGCTTTCCAAATGTAGATGACTGTGAAATGCACTTTCATTCTCTGGTCTGGTGCTTTAACTTTAGTCTGACTTTAATAGGTTGGGATGATTTCAGCTTATAAATCTTCAACTGGAGGATAAAGTTCAAGTAGATAAAATCAAACAGATGTTGGTGGGAGGATTTCTCCATTACCCATAAAAGTGCTATCATCAAAGCCTGGAATCATTTGTTTTGAATTATTACATTGTTATCAAAAGGCCTGTAGCAGTCTGCTTGTTGAGAAATTGGATCTGTTTATCTGAAAACAGAACCAAGATGCCATTCTAAGACATTCCTGGGAAAGTGTGGTTTAGCTGACAGTTGACACGGTAGGATAGCTGTGAGGCACATTGATTGACAGCTGTCAACCAATCTGGCAAGTCTGCTGATAGAAAATAAGATGTGTAGTGTTTGAATTTTTTTTTTCTTTTTTCTTTTTCTTTTCTTTTTTTCCAGCTTAACATGCAGGGACCAAAAATATCCTTAAATTAAGATTTTCGTATTTTGAAGATGGCCCAGAAGTTTTAAATTGCAACTAATGAAATCAATTACTTATAGTATATAGGTAACTTATAGTATATAGTATATAGGTAACAGAATTTATATAGGTAAATTCTGCATAGAATTATGCAGAATGAAACAGATGCTGCTCTAGTTACCTATTTGCTTCTTGGTCCCTTTTCATCAATTTGTGCTGTGAAATTACATTACGCAACAATTAATGTCAATGGAATTTCTATTTATAATGGTTTCATTGTACAATAATGCAATCCTCTTGGCATTTGATTAAACTACTGTATTTTTCCTTTTTAATGTGTGCATACTGTTAAATTGGGTTATATTAATCAGATTATTTTTTTATTTTAGTTATATTTTTATGATTTATTCTTAGTGTCTCAAGGGACGCAGTGGCTCAGTGCCTAAAACGCTGAGCTTGTTGATCAGAAAGGTCAGCAGTTCAGTGGTTTGAATACTTAGCGTTGTGTAATGGAGTGAGCTCCCGTTACTTGTCCCAGCTTCTGCCAAGCTAGCAGTTCGAAAGCATGTAAAAAATGCAAGTAGAAAAATAGGGACCACTTTGGTGGGAAAGTAACAGTGTTCCGGACGCCTTTGCCATTTAATCATGCTGGACACATGACCACAGAGATGTCTTCGGACAGTGCTCGCTCTTCAGCTTTGTAACGGAGATGAGCACCATCCCCTAGAATGTATGTGCTTGGGGAACATTTACCTTTATTCATAGTGTCTTATTATACACACTCTCTTATTTAATAATCTGGTGATATTTATTATGTACTAGGAGTAAATAATTGAGGACAAAAGGAAATTAAAATATTTAAAATATTGTCTGATATAATGTCCATTTAAACAGAAACCAACTGAATGTGTGCATATTGGAAATATGTTTTAATTTTCTCAAGCTGCTCCTGTCAGTTTCTCTAGAGTTATAATATAAAGCTTGAACGTAAGTGTGATAGCATATATATGAGCAGATGTAAGACCAATACTGAACCCATGTACAATATTGACTAGATGTTTCAATACTTTAACACCCTAGGAAAAAAAAAAGTTAATAAAGTTAACAACCATCTGCAATATTCTTTATCATGCCTGGAACAAAAGCTGTATTATGATACTACCCATTACGATTCATTTTTTGTGTTGCTGATCTAACTCCAAATCACTTTAAGATCCTTTGAAAATAAATGCATCTTCATAGGTACTTAGTTCTTGCTAGATCTAGCTTTAATGCTACAGTACTTTGGCCCCAACCTTCCAGAAGACCATTAGATGGCAACAAAAAGTTGAGTATTCTTCAATTCTTTTCCACCACCTACTGTTAACCTCAGAGTATATGCATTTTTCTACCCAGATTGAATAGCCTACTGATATTCATTTTCTGCATATATGTAAAGAGAATTAGTATATATTGTGTCAAGTTAAACATTTTAACAAAGTTTTTTCTGGTTAAAATGTTTAACTTGACACAATATACATTAAGCTAAAGTTTAGGCCACAATATGTTAAAGGAATGTAGGAATTTTGTGCACTTACATGCAATACACAATTTGGGTATGTGAAATCTTAGAGCAAAACAAGATCCAGTTACATACATAAAGAAATAGATCTCTATTGTTTAAAAACTTCTGCAGTTAGCTTTATCATGGTAAGGAAGGGCCAGGGAGAGCACTCCAAATTACTAAAGAGTAAGGGGAGATTTTTTTTATTGAGATTTATTGTGTGTGTGTGTGTGTTTATCTCACTCCAATATGTTTTCTTTGATTGGAAAGCATATAGAGACAGAGACTGTTCCTATTTGGCTTCTTTTGTCCAACTGCAGTAATATAAATTTTCAAGGATGGGTCTTTCATTTAGAAAGCAACATGTTTAGAAATGGGTAAAGAGTTATTCCAGTTGGGTCATTTATTTCCTAAAGGTAAAGGTTTCTCTCGCACATATGTGCTAGTAATTTCTGACTCTGGGGGTAGTGCTCATTTCTGTTACAAAGCCAAAGAGCCAGCACTGTCTGGAGACTTCCATGGTCATATGGCTGGCATGACTAAACACCAAGGCATATGGAATGCTGTTACGTTTCCACCAAAGTGGTCCCTATTTTTCTACTTGCGTTTTTACATGCTTTCAAACTGCTAGGTTGGCAGAAGTTGGGTCAAGTAACGGGAGTTCACTCTGTTACGTGATGCTAGGCATTCAAACTGCCGAACTGCTGACCTTTCTGTAAGACAGGCTTGCATTCATCAATAGCTTGCCTTTGTCCCAGTTGTTCTCAAGTTGGTAGTAACTTTAAAAGGAAAGCTCTCACAGCCAGAGAGAAGGGAGTTAAATTATTCTCATTCAAAGGTGGGATTCAAAATTTTTAACAACTGGTTCTGTGGGCATGGCTAAGGTGGTGTGCCTGGCTTGATGGTCATGTGACTGGGTGGACATGCTTGGTGGTGGCTGGGTGTGGCTGGGTGTGGCCAACTCAATATCACTCACATCGAAGCATGCATCTCTTCGCCTGGCTTCTCATGACTGTGGGGATGCTGCAGTAGTCATAAGTGTGAAAAATGGTCATAAATCACTTTTTTCAGTGCCATTGTAACTTTAAATGGTCACTTCACATGAGCAAAGTATCAGCAAAGGAGAGGAAAAAAACTCCAGAGAAGTTCCTGAGACAGGAAGTCTAGTCCTGCCAAGAATGTAACAAGGGTTAACGGAGAGGCAGTTTCTGTAAGCAACACCAGAATGTTTCCTTCCTGTCTTCCTTACAGGATCAGGCCAGTAATTTCTTCTAACAACTGGTTCTCCGAACTGCTTAGAATGTTAACAACCAGTTCTAGCAAATAATTGCGAACTGGTAGAATCCCACCCCTTTTCTCATTCCTTATTATGATTTTGTTAATTATGAGTTTCTTCCATCTCATCTCCTGTGCATAGAAAACTAGAAACACAGTTAAATAAAAATTTAACAACGTGACCCTGTATGCAAAGAACACTGTCATGAACTCACACTGTTTCCATGAAATGGAACCCCAGCAGTTTTAGTTTAGCAGTGATATTAGCTCTGATAATCTTACTTTCATAAGATGCCTTTCTGAAAGAAACTGACCTTTAGATTGTAATGTGTGGTGCCTAAATTCTGCTTCAGTCTTTAAACATTAAATAAATTCAGTTGAATTTATTCTCACTGAATATATTTGATTAACTTTCTTTACATCAGACTTCTCTTCAAAAGGAATCTGTGCAAATCAACATAAAAAGGTAACAAAATAATTTCTAGTTCTAGAGCTCCCCTGGGTCATTATCAGCCAATGTATGTTTTTGTACACAACCTTTTCCTATATATGCATTTTATATTTTATATCTATATGTAAATTTTTCTTACATAGTTTTGTGGACAATTTTTACCTAAAATGTGCTAGTTTTTATTTAGCCACCCAAACATCAAATGTAATTTGCATGGGTTTGTTCAAAAAATATTGAGGCAAAAGCAACAATGTTTACAGTTACCCAGCCTTGCTGTAAATTGTGTAACAACCTGTCAATAAATTTAACAATTTTGCTAAATTCAATATTTTTGAAAGCCCTTGGTGTAACATTTTAAATGCTTACTTGCCACTCCACTTAAACATTCAAAGATGAAACATGCATAATTTATAAAATTTCTTAGACTACATCTGGATTTTTACAACAATTAAACAATAGGACTGTTAGAAAAGATGGTTGTAGGACTGTTAGAAAAGATGGTTTTTGGATTGTTTGGAAGTCCTATCAAATGCTCGTCTTTGTTGCCCTATGAAGAAAGCCTTGCCAAATTACAAAAGTATTTCTGACTGGCACTGGATATAAAGGATTATGTCATGCCTTATATCAGAAGTTTGAACTATAGGTTCATATTTACATCTACCTTTGGGAAGTCTTTAAGCGTCACTACAGCCCCAATCAGATTAATCAAACTTATACTTAAAATATAGAGCAGGCAAATATTTATATGATTAAACCATTTAATAAATTATTTAGCACCCAAATAACTTTGAAATACATAGTGCTTGGAGATTAGGATTTCAACTGGTAGATTGGAAGAGTTCTACTGTACATTTATTTATTTGTTTATTAAGCAAATATACATAGCTGATGAACTCACATACAGTGACTCTGTGTTGCATGCAACATTAAAAATCCACAACAAAAAGTCCACAATTTAAAAATCCCCAGGTGAGTCTACTGCATTTTGTCCACATTTTCTATTTGCCATATGAAGACTCTGCGTACCGTCCCATTCTGTTCCTTGGTCACCTCTCAAAGATTCTTAAACAATGTTAACCAACTGAAAAGTGGGAAGATACTGAAGACAATGCTGGCTGGTGAAACTCTGTATTAGCTTCCTTTTTTTAAACTTCATATTAGTAATTCAAATGCCAGGTGACTAGATCAGATTGACTATAGAATTCTTCCTATCTCTAGGATCATTAGCACAAACTCTTCACACCATCATTCAGTTATAGTAATAAGTATGCCTTGTAAACTATATTTGTGTTCTAGTAGCTATTGAATTGGCTGGACAAAGAGAAACTCCTAATAGTTAAATCAGCAGGATTGTAGTTTTACAATGCAATGGTGTCAATCTTACAGTTTCTAACAGTTTCTTCATTTATTTAAAATTCACCTTCAACTCTATTCCAAAAGACTATTAACCAGTAGATATTCTTCCTGTCAGTGGTGTGTTTCAAAAAATTTTCCTACCAATTCGGAGAGCTTGCTTTGCTGCGCATGCATGCATGCAGTGCTCAAAAATCGTACTCTGTATCAATGCTGGAAGGTATATGTTAGGAATTTGTCCACCAATTAGTTGGGTTGGCAATATATAAACCAACAATGTATGTTTGTAGCTTTAAGACAAAATCACTGTATTGATTTATACTATATTCCGATTGGTTGATTATATTGCAAATTACCATAAGAGGGACCTAGAGATTATAGCTTGCTCTCTCTGATATTCAGTCTCTCTGACATTCTGCTGCTATCTAAGGTTCTCTGTTGTATTTATGCTGTGCTTATACTTTGATATTTTTGTTTACTGTAAATGACAAAGGCAACCAGTAAGAAGACTTTGTAATTGGATATTCTTTGCCTGTTTAACATATATGACCTGGACTGTTTATTGGACTGTGCTATTTCTTAAAGTAAACTTTAACTCAATTTAGTGTATCTGTGTGTGGCTGGATAATTATTCATAGCTACTCTCATAAATGTTTCCATGTGCATATCCTTGGTCATCAAGGGTTGTTCTGTACATATCACAACAGTATATATCAACGCACACTGTGCATGTGCATAAAATGTGCATATCACATGCAGCAGGGCTTAGAGACCACCCTATTTATCAATGATGGTGAGCCCACCACTGGTACAAAGGCATCAGACTAGAAACTAGCAGACCTTGAGCTCAAGCCCTGCCCTGAGTATAAAGCCAGATGGATGACCTACACTTTCCCTCAGCCCTTGGAAAGAGGCAATGGTAAGCCACGTCTGAAAACATTGCCAAGAAAACTGAAAGGACTTTTCTGAGAATTGGACACAACTGAACAGAAAAAGAAACCCAGTGACAGGATTTGTGCAGTACTGCACAAATGTCAACAATGCAGTAATTATTTCACTTGCACAGGTGAGTCTCAGGAGAAATTTGGGGGCCTTCCAGGAACAGTGTGTGAAGAGGATGAGCTTACAATCAATCACTCCAGAATCAAAATTATAATTTTCTCTAGTTGCCACAAACATTAGTGGTAAATTTGAAATAATAAAATGGAACAAGTTCCATGCTTCAAACAATTTGGCATAATTTTTGAAGCTTTCAGAACTTAAAGGAAAATACCCAGAACCATTTCTGCCAAAGTTAAACCATAGCACACTTGGGGTTTTGTTTTTTTTTTAATTCTAAAAAGGGGCAGATGTACATCTGCTACCATCAAGCTTTTCAAAACTGTATCCCGAGTGCTTTATGGTATATAAGAATGTTCCTGCAGTGATTAAAACCACTTAGGCACTGTTCAGTCCAGGATTTCAGGCACACTCTTCTATGATGTGCTTCAAATATTTTAATCCGCTTCAAAGCTGGCATGATTCTATTAGAGGCAAAATTCCACATTTGCAAACTCTAGTGGCTTTTTTTCTTTTTGGTGCCTTTGAGTCATTATTGGCTCCTGGCAACCGCTTGCAGTTTTCCTGGCAAGGTTTTTAAAAATGTTTTGCCATTTCCTTCTTCCTACAGTTGAGAGTGTGTATGACTGGCCTAAGGTCACCCAGCTGGCTTTGTGCCTATGGCAGGACTAGATCTTAGTTCTAGCCTGATTCTCTAACCACTGCACCAAACTGGATTTTATAATCCTTAAATTCTTCTAAACCAAACTTTTTTCCCCTGCTAATTGATCCCCAGAATTGTATAATAGAATTTCTCATAATTTCCAAAGTCTCTCTATTATTTTCACTGTTCAAAATTAGCATTCTATAAAAGTGATATGGAACATGTAGTGGGTAATTATTGCACCATTGTAGGATAATACAGATTAACAAGAGTTGGAAAAGACTTTGTAGGTCATCTAGTCCAACCCCCTGCCCAAGCAGGGAACCCTACACAAGTTCTAACAGATGCCTATAGGATACCAGTTGTTCAAAAATCAAAACTATGAAATGATAGTTAGGAGGCCATTTTCTTTTCTTTTTGGCTTTTATTTAATCTTCAAATTTCCAAATTGCCTACAATTGTTCATAAACTAAAGTATTTTTGTTTCTATTGCATAGAAAGAATTTCGTCCCCTTGCTCTCCCTACAGCATTTTGTCTACACAAGTCAACTCAGTAGAAACACAGAGATTCTCTCTTTGGGCAGGTTGTTTTAAAAGTCTTTTAGCAGCAAATTTAGCAGAAGTAGACATTTCATCTGGCCAAATACCTTTATGTTCAGATTATATGGGGAAACCTCAGAGACTGTAATGTTTGTTAGAGACAATGTGGTACTTTGACACTTCAAGCAATGAGTTCAGAAGAGCACTCCAATTTTTTTGTGTTGCAACTTTCAAATAGTTTTGCACATCCCAAACATCGATGCAAATCATGGTTTTCTATTGTATCTGAGTACAATAAAGTAGCTTGGGGAACTATAAGGCATACATTTTCTAACACCTTTTCTCCTTAGCCATCTTTCAACAGCTAGTGCACAATGGTAGGGCCAGTATAAGATTTTTCTCATCTATGCATTAGATTTCTTTAATAGCAATATTTTTTGATCTAGAAAATAACATTTTCACCACCTTTTTCTGCAACCATGTAATATTTTCAAATATTTAGATTATTGGATTTTTTCATTTCTTCTTTATTTCTATTTGACAAAAATCATTAGGCTCGATATTTCATGGGACAGATATAGCCTGCCCATAATATTCCTCAATCAGTAATTCATTAACCCCTTCCCCACATGTGCTGTAAGGCTGGACAGAGACAAGCAATTTGATAGTTTATAGCAGGGGTGTCAAACTCAATTTCATTGAGGGCCGCAACAATGTTTGTTTGACCTCAGGGGGGTGGGGTGGGCATGGTCAGGGTGAGTGTGGCCAGCTAAAAATCAGGTGTTGGGGCACCTCTGGTGGCCTGAATACTTTGCCAAAGAAAATGGGCTCCCAAGTTCTGTTTTCAGCTGCGACAGCTTCCTGCACTCCTCTGCCAGCAAAAACTGAGCTCACTGGTAGAAGCACAGTTGGCCAGTCCTTTATTGTTTCCAGGATGGTTCCACAGGCCAGATCTAAGCACCTTGCCAGCGGCCTTGAGTTTGACATTCTTGGTTTATAGCATAACAAATATCTATTATCTATTTATCCAACTGTCCAAGTACAGTCAAGCATCTAGATTGTACATAGTACTCTGGATCAAGAGTGTCACAAAAGTCCTATGTCAAAAAGTGATGGCACATGGAAAGCCTATTTGGGAAAAGAGGAGTCAGCTTGATTAAATTTGGTGACAAGTGAAGTAAATTAGGAGCAGTCAGTTTCTTATAGGCTGAATGCATACATTTATGTCAAAAACACAGCAAAACCTCAAAATGGAAAACTTCCAGCGTTGAGACCTCTCATTTCATCCTTGCATTACTTCTATACTCCATGTGGCCTTCAGCTGCCAAAATAAAATATAAAAATATGTGATCCCCAGCCACAAACAAATTAGTTGGTTCTAAGTATAGCATATATCAAGTTCCAGGTCTCAGAACTATTAATCATATTCTATAGCCTTGGCTACAGCAAAATATTAACGGAAGCAGAAAAAAAATATTTCCTTCTCAAGGAGAGCATGAGACAAACCAGTGTGAGACAAACAGACACCGAAAGAAGCCAGTTGGCCTGGCAGTCAGTGTAAAAGTTGTGATAATGTTCTCCCACACTTGAGTGCAGACAACTATCTTAAGAAGTATAAGACAGCATAAACTTTGCATACAATTTTGTCTTCCAGTGTGATATTATTTTATGATCTTCAGGATATGCTCTCTCACATAGCTGCTACATGGTAAAGCTAACCATGTTTTTTTTTTGTCGCTAAGGCCACATTTTTTGAAAAAGTGCAAAATTTAACATAATATTCTTCTTTAGGGAGGACATAACTTTTCTTGGCAGCATATCTGTTAGGATAATTGCGTTCATTACAAAGGCATAGAAAAAGAATGAACAATGAATAAGAATATCCTGAAGTGATCCATCAAGAAATAATTTGCAAACTTCTCATTTATCAAATCATATAAAACCTTAAAAAATAAATTTAAAAATGGAAAAAGAAAGTGGAAAAAATATAATAAAACAGCATTAATCATGAGAAAATAAAAATAAAAAGATAAAATATTTTTTAATGTCATCACTCCAAGATTAGAACATCTTATGCCTCTTACAGAAATCATTTTAGGTAGAAATTTAGCACCTGCTTCAGCGATGGTAATTTGCTAATTTGCAAGTAGGAAACAAACTGCCTCCCTTATTTTATTATCAACACCCAGATAAGTAGGAATGAACAATTAAATTTGCACAAAATAAACAATCAAGCATATGGACAATATGCTATCAATATACTACCAATGCAAACAAACAATAAAATAGTATATAACAGTTTACCAAGAAATTACAAAGGAGAAAACAACAGCAAACCGATACAGATGGGACAAGCTACTTTATATAAACAGAGAGCAACCTGACTCCCTTCTAGCATTGAAGATATTACCTAGTATGGCAATGAAAGGTTTGCAAGCAAACAACCAATTTGATTCTGTGTATTTATGCAGGTGTAAGAAACAAAGAAAACCTAAGTGGCAGTAGGTATGAAAACTGTTGCATAAGGGGAATACATTTATTTTAACTTAAGATTGATCTTCTGTACTTTCTCTGTTCAAAGTACACTGGAATGTGACATAGTGCACTTTATTTTACACTATACAGAGCAAAATGTTGATTGAAGGACTGTAATAAAGTCTGCATTGCATAAAATTAAGAACCTGCCATAATTTTCACAAGTTCCCTTTCTCTTCTAAAGCTCAGGTATTTATTCCAACTACCAAAAGGTGTCCAGATTTATAACTTGCAAGTTGACTGATAACTGGAGGAAGATTTTTTTGCAAAGTTCTATGAGACGTTCATTTTTTAAAAGTATCTATCTCAGTTAATACTCCAAATATTTTCATTCTGAAAATGATATACATCACCCAATTAGAGTTTACGAAGCTACCCAAAACAATTGGCTTTTCAAACAAGTCCTTGATAACCTCAATGAGCTCACTCAAGATGATAAAAATAATTTTATGCCCTTATGGCCCTGTCACACTGCCCAATGGATGCAAAACGGATACAACGGATGAGCAAAATGTTCCATCCGTTGTTATCCGCTCTCAAAAGGGGCAAAAATTTGCATAACAAGAGCGGATAACAAGGACGCGGGGAGAACGCAGAGCGGATGGAAAGTGGATGCGGAATGGAAGCCCAGCGGATGGAAGCGGATGGGAGCGGATGGCACATCCACAAGGCTTCCGGGGGGCCTCAGCAAAGCAGACACGGAAGGGAAAGAGTGGATGCACAGCGGATGCACAGCGGATGAAGCGGATGCAGAGCGGAAGCCTAGCGGATGCACAGCGGAAGCCTAATGGATGCCTGGCATTAATTGCGCATGCGGGAGGGATGCATTGCATAAGCCACGCGGATATAAAGGGAAGCAGCTCGCACATGGCCAGCATTTGGAGGAAAGACCTGCTGCAGGATACATCAAGTCCTTGCATGCCCTGCCTGCATGCCTGCATGCCTGCCTGCAAGCCTTGGTGCCAGCCTTCCTGCAAGCCTGCCTCCAAGACTCCTGGCCAGCCTCCCTGCCAGCCTTGCTCTCTGCCTGCCTGCCAGCCTTGCTGCCAGCCTGCCTTGCAGCCTCCCTGCCAGCCAGTCTGCCTGCCAGCCTTGGTGCCTGCCAGGCTTCCAGCCAGCCTTCCTGCCAGGCTTCCTGCCAGCCTTGGTGCCAGGCTTCCTGCCAGCTTTGGTGCCTGCCAGCCTCCCTGCCAGCCAGCAACCCCACAACCATGGGGAAGAAGTGAAAGTCTCAGCAACCTGCCGCCATCCCTGCAAAGAGGGACAGGGCCACCCTCCCGCCCCCTTTCCTGACTCTGCTTCTGCTTGGGCTTCTGCTGCTCGGGTTCGCTCTTCTGGTGCTGGAGCTTCTGCTGAAGCTGCTCCTGGCGATGGTGCTTCTGCTGCTGCGTACTCTGCTGAAGCTGCTCCTGGTCCTGCTGGTCCTGCTGGTCCTGCTGGTCCTGCTGGTCCTGCTGGTCCTGCTCGTGCTCCTGGACTTGCTCGTACTGCTCGTACTTCTCGTGCTCCTGGTCTTGCTCATCCTGCTCGTCCTGCTCGTGCTCCTGGTCCTGCTCGTGCTCCTGGTCCTGCTGGTCCTGCTCGTGCTGCTGCTGCTGGTGCTGCTGAGGCTCCTGGTGCTTACTCTGCTGCTGCTGATCCTGGTGCTGCTGATCCTGGTCCTGCTGATCCTGCTGCTTCTGCTGCTGCTGCTGCTGCTGCTGCTGATGATGATGATGATTATGATCCTGCTGGTGATGATGATGATGATTATGATGATGATGATCCTGCTGGTGCTGCTGCTGCTGGTGGTGTGGAGGAGCAGCCCCTACCACCTGGGAGCCCCTCTGATGAGGGCCCATCTGGTCCTGCCAAAGGGAGGAAGAGGCGTATACAGGGACGGGAGAGGAGGCAATACTTCATCGAGGAGGAACACGAGGATGAGGTGCTGGCATGGCTGAGAGAGAATGACTATCTGTGGCAGAAGGGACACCGACTGTACAGGGACACCAAAAGGAAGCAGGCTGCTTGGAGAGAGAGGGCGGAGAGTATGGGTTACACTTTGGAGGTGCTCCTCGGCTGGTGGAAGCACATGCACACCTGGTACGGGAAGCTGCACCTGAAGAAATCTGGCCAGGCCACGGTTAAGCTGATGGACAGAGAGACCTACATCATGGCCAGGTGCAGCTTCCTGGAGGGTGAGATCCGCCACCGTGGAGCACCAGGAGCCCCTCTGTCTACCCTCTCTCTCCGGCAGCCTGCTGAGACCCAGTCCTCTTCCGGCCGAGAGTCAGTCCCTGTCTCCAGGCAGGTTTCTGTGGAGCGTGCCATGGCGGAGAACCCGCGGACAGGTGTTGTAACCGTGGTGGAGCGCGTTGAGGACTCCCTGGTGCGGTGGGAGAAAGGAGACATCGAGTCCACCACAGTCGTAGCCGCATCCACCCCCCCAGCTCCGCCTCCACAGAAAGGCAGAGATCCAGACAGCAGGAGGGGCAGAGCCACACTGTCCTGCTGAAGATCAGGGACACCATCCGCACCAGTATCGATCTCCTCTCTCAGCTGGTCCACACCGACTCCTCATCCTCCAACCGCAAGCCCTTCCTCACCTATTTCAACCAGACCCTCAAGAACATGGAGGAACCCCAGTACCAGGTGGTGAAGGACCAGATCACCGAGCTACTTCACAACCCTCCAGATCCAGAGGAACCTGCTCCCACCCAGTCCAGGTCTGCTCCTCCACCCCAGGTGATGTCCCTCCCATTCCAAGGCTTCCCACAGCCCCTCACCTACCAGGGCTACGGCTACCAGGAGGTTCAGCAGCACAGGCAGCAGCCCTTCCCAGTCCAGGCACAGAGTCATCGGACGACACCGTTGCCACCGGTTCCACTGATGCCACCGATGCCAGCCACGCCAATGATGCCACCGACGACAGCGATGCCACCCACACCAGTCCTCACCCAGCTGCAGACCAGACAGCCCCACTACACTACTCCTTCCTCCACCCCACAGCCAAGCCCGACCTCAATACATCTGTCATCAGTACTGGGGCTGACACCCCATGGCATGGAGGAAGGACCTCTCAGCATCGCCGGTCTGAGCCAGTTGTCTGAGAGCTTACTCAACACACCGTCCCCTGTTGTCCTCTCGGGGCCAGGCACCCCAATGATGATACAGACCAGCACTCCAGCACCACCCACCTCCACAGCACCTGGACCCTTCACCCCTGAGACTGGGCACACCTCCGAGTGACCAATAAGAGTGCCAGAGACTGGTGGAGGAAGGCGGAGCTACGTCTCGGTGTTACAGCTGCGATCTCGGGGCTCTGAGATCTCAGCTGATATTTTTGCCTCTGGTCGGTTCTAACGGACCTAAACCGTCCCGTAGAGACGGGGATTGTGAAGGGCATAGTCCCAGGATCCCAGAGACATCGCAAAATCTCTGGTTTGATCCGGGAGAAGCCCTTTTGCTGGAAGCAGAAAGGCAGCCTCTAAAGCTGCTGAAGTCGGGACAACTCCGGAAAGAAAGGGATTTAAATGAGTGTGTATCGGTTGGGTGAGAAATTCTTTTGCATTATAAATTGATTAAGACTTGAAAGGACATCCTGAACAAAGAAGAAATCTGTGGCTTTATTTTTCTTTTGACTGAACCTGGGTTGAGCGGCGTTTAAGTGA
>BLBF01000026.1:17218825-17250812 GCA_015471245.1 Laticauda colubrina | reverse complement strand
ACCTGGGTTGAGCGGCGTTTAAGTGATGTCAAATTGAGACTTGGATTATTATTTTTTTCTTATTTTCTTTGAGGACTTTAAGGTGACTTTGTAGGTAACCGGATTGAATTTTCTCTTATATATATTTTTATTTTTCACTTGATTTTTATTTTTTATCTTTTTAACTTTCTTTTTAGGATAGAGGCTCCCTTTGACTATCTTTTTCTTTTGTTTGAGTTCTTTATAAACATTTTTTCTTTTGGCTGGGGGGGGAAAGAGTATTTAGAGATGCTGTAACACTGCCAACTAGAGGCTTGAAAATATTTTATTTGAATTGGGGAGAAAAGCACTTCTTTTCAAGGACATTTTAATGTGATAAGATAGAGGGAGAATACAGTAAAATATTATTACAGGTGCTCTCTTGGACTCTTATCAATATCTCAACATTTGAGGTTTGGCTTTGAAGCTGCTGGAGAAGACAGTCATAATAAGAGCCTTGGATAAAGAAATAAAGTGCAGTGTACAGTGTATATATATATATATATATATACTTTTGAAACACCTACTCGCCAGCCTTTTTGGTTAATTTTAACTCTAGCATTTTTGCTTTTTATTTCAAAGGGAAAGCCTCAGAGTTTTTTCTTTTTTCTTCTCCTTCTTTGCTTCTTCCATCTATTTTAATTGGATTAGGGTCTAGAAGAACCTGAAGACCTTTCTTTTTCCTTTTTTCTTTTTTCTTATTTGGCTTTGGGCTTTTTAATATTGGATTTTTTCTTTTTCTTTTTGATTTTTTGGACTATATTTGGTTACTATACCAGCTGGATTTAAAGTCAAAGAGAGCTTGAAGACTTGGAAATATTAAAATGAGCAGGAAGCCAAAATCATTCGGCGTTTTTGCTTCTACCTCTGCTTCCCCACCACTTGAAGGACAACTTTCAATTCAGACAATGTTGAAGCAAGATAAGGAACAAGAAAAAGTAAATTTACAGATGATTATGCAAGGAATTCAAGATATTAAGATAAAAATAGATACCATGGACAAAAAAATAGAGAAATCTGATGAAAATTTTAAACAAATGATGGGAAAATATGAGGAGAGATTCCAAAAAATTGAGGAAGAAGGAAAACAAAGAGAGGAGAAGATTGGAAATATTGACACTAGATTAACAGTGATAGAACAAGAAAAAAATGGGATGTTGAGGTGGGAGATGGAAAGATCAGAATTTTATCTTAGATTTCAAAATATAGAAGAGGAAAAAGGAGAAAACTTGGCTGTGATAATGATAGAAATATTGGCAGATCTTCTGGAAATTACTGAGGAAAAAATGATGGACGGAGTAGATGAGATATACCGAGTTTATACAAGATATGCGATGAGAAATAAACTACCAAAGGAAGTACATATTAGATTTACTAAAAAATCCATCAGAACACAAATACTACAAGTGGCAAGAGAAAAAGTATTGAAATATAAAAGCAAAGAGATTGTAGTTTTAAAACAAATACCTAGAAGAGTGAGAGAGATGAGAAGAAAATATCGATTTTTGACCAAAATGCTACTGGAAAATGAAGTGAACTACAGATGGCTGATACCAGAAGGACTAATTTTTACGTGGCAAGAGCAGAGACATAGAATTGACTCGATTGAAAAAGCAGAATTTTTTTATGCAGAATTTTTTGGAAGAAAAAAAGAGGAGGCAGAGAAAGAGATCTCATTAATTGAGCTTCTGGAGGAACAACTGGAGACTGAAAAAGAGAAAGGAGTTGTAGGTGGACAGGTAGACAGTAAAGAACAACGTGAAGTGAGAGCTACGAGAGTTGTTAGACCTAAATATAAAGCATAATCATGGAAGAAAAAAAACTGATTACAATGAATATAAATGGACTTAACTCAGCTGTTAAAAGAAGGAAAACTTTTCACAAATTAGAGAAATTAAAATTTGATATAATTTGCTTACAAGAAGTTCATATTAAAAAGCAACATGAGCATTTGTTAGTACAGCCAAAATTAGGGAAAATATTTACTTCTTTGATTCAATGTAAGAAAAGAGGAGTGGTTCTCTATATTAAAGAAGATATTCCAGCAAAACTGATCTACACGGATGAAGATGGAAGAGTATTAATGGTGGAAATAATGGATAATAATAAAAAAATACTCTTGATTGCAATTTATGCTCCGAATGATAAACAAGAAGAGTTTTATAAAAAACTACATATGGAAATAATTAGACTGGACTATGTTAACATAATCATGATGGGAGACTTTAATGGAATTGTGGACAATAAATTGGACTATATAACAACAACAACAAAACAAAATAGAAAGATTCTCCCTAAATCTTTTTTTAAAATGACAGATGAATTAACCTTAAAAGATATTTGGAGGGAAAGAAATGTTAAAACTAAACAATATACTTTTTATTCTAATAGACATTTATCATGGTCCAGGTTAGATATGATTTGGATCTCAACAGAATTAATATCTACTATTCAAGAAACAAATATTGAAATAAGTACTTGGGCAGATCATAGTCCAATGACAATTAAATGGAAGGGACAAAAAAAAAGATCGAGATGGACATTAAACAATACCATTTTAAAGGAGAAAGATTTTATACAATGGATGGAGAAGGAATTAGTCTTTTTTTTTAAAGAAAATAAAAAAGAAGATACCTCAATACAGAATGTTTGGGATACAATGAAGGCATATGTAAGAGGTTTGATAATAGACTATACAAGAAAAAAGAATATTAGGAAAAGACAAACCTCTAAGGCCTTGGAAGATGAATATATAAGACTTGAAAAAGAATTACAGAAAATACCACAGAAAAAAGATATTAAATTGAAACTGGATGTAATTAAGCATAAAATGGAATTAATAGAGAAAGAAGAACTGGCACAGAAAATTAGAAATTCTAAACAGAATTATTTTGAAGATGCAAATAAACCAGGTAGATGGTTAGCATATAAACTGAGAAAGGAGAAGGAATCAAGAAAAATATTGAAACTAATAAATGATCAAGGTCAAGTTTGTTGTGGTAATAAGGAGAAAAAGGAAATTATTCGAGATTATTATGGACAACTATATAAACAAGAGAATATTGATGAGAAAAAAATTAAACAGTATTTACAGAATGCTAACTTACCGAAGATACCTAAAGAGACTGAAGAAATGTTAGAAAACAATATAACAATGATGGAACTAAATGAAGCATTTAAAAGACAAAATAATGGGAAAGCACCAGGTCCAGATGGACTTCCGGCAGAATTCTATAAAAAATTTCAAGAATCATTGAACACTCCATTGTTAGAAATTATGAATGAAGTTATGTTAAAAAAGATGACACCCAAAACATGGTCAGAGGCTTATATTACACTTATTTTAAAGGAAGAGGCTGACCCGTTGCAAATTAAGAACTATAGACCTATTTCCTTATTGAATGCAGATTATAAAATCTTTGCTTCAATCTTAGCAGAAAGACTGAAAAAATATTTAAATAATTTTATCCATCCAGATCAAAATGGATTTCTACCAAAGAGACAAATTAGAGACAACATGAGAGTAATTTTGGATACCTTGGAATATTATGAGGCTCATCCTGAAAAACAAATGGCTTTGATATTCCTAGATGCTCAAAAAGCATTTGACAACGTGAACTGGAGATTTATGTTATTACTATTGGAACAGATGGGCTTTGCCAGAAAATTTATTCAAGCAATAGAAGCCATATATAATAAACAGACAGCAAAGGTAATGATGGAGGGAGAATTTACAGATCTTATTAATATAAGAAGAGGTACAAGACAAGGATGTCCCCTATCTCCTTTGTTATTCGTATTAACTTTGGAAGTGTTGAATAGAAATATTAGAGATGACAAAAATATAAAAGGAATGAAAATTAAAAAGGAAGAATTTAAACTACAAGCTTTTGCTGATGATTTAGCTTTTATTCTGGAAGACCCGTTAGAAACCGCTCCAAAATTATTGGAAAAGGTAGAGACATATGGTGAGATGGCTGGCTTGAAAATAAATAAAGATAAAACAAAGATTTTGACAAAAAATATGTTGTTGAGACAAAGAGAAGAACTGACAGATCTTTTGAAAATTCAAATTACAAACAAGGTTAAGTATCTGGGGATATATTTGACAGCAAGATGTAGCACATTAAAAGAGAATAATTATATTAAACTTAAACAACAGATAATTACAGATTTGAAGAAATGGGAAAATTTACAATTGTCATTAATAGGGAGAATTTCAACAATTAAGATGAATATTTTACCTAGAATTTTATTTCTCTTTCAAACAATACCAATTAGACTTGGAAAAGACTATTTTGAAGATTTAAATAAAACTATGTTGAAGTTTATATGGCAAGGTAAAAAAGCGAGAATAAAGTTAAAACTTTTGCAAGATGCTAGAAATAGAGGAGGTTTTGGCCTGCCTAATTGGGAATTGTATTATCAAGCTGCAAGTTTGATGTGGGTCAAAGAATGGATAACATTAAGAAAACATAGATTGTTGACATTAGAAGGACATGACTTACTGTTGGGCTGGCATGCTTTTTTATGGTACAAGGGAACTAAAACACAGGGGTATTTCAGAAGACATTATATACGGGACTCTTTGTGGTTAAATTGGGAGAAGATAAAAAAACAATGTTATTTGAAAATTCCAATTTGGTTATCGACTATTGAAGCATTTTCCTATCCTATGATTTATAAAAAGGAACAAACAGTTAGATATGGGGAACTGTTGGATGAAAAGGGTGGACTTAAAACGATCCAAAATTTAGAGGAACAAGGTATAAGGATGAATTGGTTTTCATATGCGCAAATACACTCAAGATATCTTGAAGATTTTAAAACGGAAGGATTCTATGATAAACAGACTGATTTAGATAAGATATTGATGGGTACTGATGAGAAAGTGATTAAAAAGTTATATGGTTATTTATTGGGAATTAAGCTAGAGGAAGAACAAGTTAAAGAAACTATGATTGCATGGGGGAAGAACTTTGGATATGGAATTGATTTAGAGCAATGGCAAAAATTGTGGTCTCAAAATTATAAAATGACAATGTCAATAGCATATAAAGAAAACTTGTATAAGATGTTTTACAGGTGGCACCTTCCCCCGACAAGAATAGCAAGAATGTTCAAGAATAAATCTGAAAAATGTTGGAAATGTCATCAGATACCTGGCTCATACTATCATATGTAGTGGACTTGTGAGAATGCTAGAAAATATTGGACTAAAATTCACATGTGGTTGGAAAAAATGACAAAGAAACACATAGACTTGAAGCCAGAGATCTTTTTATTGGGAATTTTACCTGATATATATAATAAAGACTTGAAATATTTGATTGTAAATGTATTAACGGCGGCTAGGATTGTATTTGCTAAAAACTGGAAGAATGAGAAAATACCATTACAGGAAGAAATTATTAAGAAAATATTGGAATGTGCTGAGATGAGTAGATTGACATTTGAAATTAGAGAACAAGAAGATAAACAATTTTATGCAATTTGGGGTTTTTTTTATCAATGGTTAGATGATAAAATACAATAATAGAGCATTAATATTATATATATGAAGAGTTTTTAGGATTGATTTGTTATGATTATACGACAAATTATAGAATAAACTGTTTGAAGTATTGTTATCTCGCAAAGCATGAATGATTAAAAGTATAGTCAGAAAAAAAAAATTTTTTTTATTTTTTTCTTTAGTAATATTAGAATATGGATTGACAATATGAGTGGTTATGCAATATAATTGTAATTGACACTATAAAATGAATGCACAAAACTGATGAACCAACCGATACACCGGAAGTATATATGAGAGTAGATGTTTTTAATGTTTTGTATGTTTGTTTGTTTGTAGAAAATTAATAAAAACTTTAAAAAAAAAAAAAAAAAAGAGTGCCAGAGACTGGGTAGCTGGCTACCTGTGGACTTTATTTGGACACTTGACTTGGGTCATTTTTGTTTTACAGCTTGTTGTTCAATAAAGTTTATCTTTGATTCACACACTTGCTTCATTTCTTTTTTTGAAATAAAGTCTTGGTGGAAACTTTTAGAATTGGTTTAAGCCTTTGCATGCTTGTGGGATGGGTTAAGATAGCAGTGGGGTGGGCAGGGATACCTTTGGGATGGGTTAAGATAGCTGTGGGATAGATAAACCTCCAGTGCAAGCATAGTGGGACTGTATGGTCCACCCTCCCAGCTGCCACACCTTTGGCCCTTTATTATCAAAAACAATGTAAGCATTGATCCACACATTTGAACATAAACACAACTCTTTATTAAATGCCCTGTTCATTGTAGGCCCTCCCAACATACATGGCACAATCTCATCAGTGTGATGAGACAGGCCGAAGGAAGCACCCATTAATCATCTATCATCCTGTCTTGCCACTCCACTGCTCCAGCTGGGGAGTTGCACCAGTGTCTCAGGAGGTTGCGTTGCTTCTTCCCTTCCCGTGAGGCTCTGTTGGGGCCTTGCACATCCTCAGTGTCGATCAGGTTTTGCCCTTGCCTCCATTCCCCAGGCTCCATGTCCCCATTGCCTTGTTGGAGGTCCACGAGCCTGTTCTGCAAGACTGGGTAGCGGGTGCCCATGAGATTGTGCAGGATGCAGCAAGCTTCCACGATCCTCCTCACGGTCTCTGGGCGATGCTGCATGGTGGTGAGAAGTACCTGGAACCTGTTGGCCAGGATGCCAAAGGCGTTCTTCACCACCCGCCTTGCCCTGGACAACTGTAGTTGAAGATCCTCTCTTCACGGGTGAGGCATCTGGAAGTGTAGGGCTTCATGAGGTAGGTTGTGAGGGAGAAGGTGTCACCCCCCACGATGAAGTAGGGCACATCTTGCGTGTCATTGGGCAGGGGGTCTGGATCTGGAAAGTCCATGATGAGGTTGCCTTCCAGCCCCTCCTTGAGGTCACTGGGGTTGTATACCTGGGCATCTGAACATGAGCCGTTGCCTAAAGCATCGATGTACATGAACATGTAGTCAGCATCGACCATGGCAAAGAGGATGATGCTGAAGAAGCCCTTGTAGTTGTGATAAGTGGAGCCCGACTTGGGTGGTGCTTTGCAGGCCACGTGCTTGCTATCTATGGCTCCAACTGTGTGGGGGAAGTTCCACTTCTGATACTACTGCTCTGCAACTTTCTTCCATCCCTCATCAGTGGAGGGGCACTGGAGGAGCTCTTCCAGGTATTCTTTGATGATGGCCTGCACCACTTCTCTGACCACAATGCTGATGGTGTTGTGTGGCACCCTCCAGCTGTACTGTATGCTCCTGTAGGTGGTCCCTGAGTCCAGCTGGCGCAGAGTGAGTGCCACCTTGAGCCCAGGTTCCAGGCTGGGCCAGAAGTTGGTGTTTGCCTTGGTCAACCTGGGTGTCAGGCGCTGCACAATTTCGTCAAACATGGCTGGAGGCATCCTCATGAAGTTCTGGAATGCCCGAGTGTCTTCGTTCCTGAGCTCCACCATCAGCTTGTTGTACAGTCCGTCCTCTGTTCTTCTCCTGATCCATCTTCGGACCCAGACGCTTCTTGGCCGCCTCTTTTTCTTCCCGTAGTAGAATTCACAGAGCCTGTAGATGGCTTCGCACTGTTGCAGAAGGATGGTGGCTGCCAAAAGGATTGTGTTATGATCCACGGTGGACATGACTGGATGCTGTGGAAGAGCAAGAGTCAGATGACGCATTCCTCCCTCTCGTTCCTCTTCCTCCCTGCGTCCGAGCAGATGCGAGTTGCGCAGATGCGGAACGGATGCCTAGTGGATATAGCGGATGCGTAACGGATGCAGAACGGATGCGTTGCGGATGCAAAGCGGATGCAGAACGGACGAATTGGATACATTTTCCACGCAAAAATTTTGAGCAGCTCAATACTTTCTGAGCAGATGAAACGTCAATAAACGGATGCTGGACGGATAGAGAGGAAGCAAAATGGAGGCAGTGAGTACATCGCGTTTTCCAATGGATGGCAAGCTTTTTTGTCCATTTTACATCCTCTTTGTATCCGTTGGTGCAGTGTGACAGGGGCTTTAGTTGCTGGTGTATTTAAAGGAGCATGATAACAATGAAAGGAAAAAATAGATAACCAGTTTCAAATGTCCAATCCACTGTGAATAAGTTTGGTGAACTGTTAAAATCCCAAAGTAAAACTGAAACATCCAGCTTCCTTTAACTCTAATCACCTAATGGCTTTCTAAATAGAAAGTCAAAATGGCAAGCTCACTCTGGGCTGAAACTTTATTTAAACATGTCTTTTTAAAGTAAATTATAGAAAATCAAAGTTAATGATAAGGAAACAGATTTTCTTCTCCAAATCTGTAGCCAAAATTTAAAAGAACAATCAAGCAAATTTACTTGCTTTTTTAACTGAATATTTATCTAAGATGTCAGTTTTGCATTCTGTTAGTTCCTCTTTTTCAATTGTAATCTCACTGCGTTCCATTTCTGAGTAAAATTAAATTTTTGTTTTAAAAATATTATAAAGATTTGTACACATGTTTTGAAATGCGATTTTATCCATATTCATGTAAACTTATGATTCTGGGTTGATAATATTTTTTCCAATCATATAAATATTCTGTTAAAAAAAATAGCCCTGGGAATGTTTTATTTTTAAAAAAGCTATACATCTCTATTAAAGACAGTAGATTTTTAAATAAACTACAAAAGAAATTATCAGTTTAGGCAAAAAAAAGTAGCTTGAAGTAATATGTTAACTGATCTTCAGATAATCAAGATAGAGTTTTATTTCTTTTCTCTTTCTGCCCCAAATCTTATCTTCTTGTCCTATTTCTTCCCCTAGTTTTATTTTTTATTTTTATTTTCTTTTTTAAAATATTTTGATAAACTAATAAAACACAAATGTAAACACAAATGTATCTGTCAACTCATAAAACATTTTTTAAAAATTTTTATTGGCTTTTACGACGAACATAGACAAACAAAACATAAAAACATCAAGCCATCTTCCATATATATACATACAGTGTGTCGGTTGGTTTAAAAATTGTTCTGTGCTTCCATTTTGTAGTCTTCAATTACAGTTACATTGTATGTATTCTCATATTTTCAATCAAGTATTATTATTCTACTCATTTCAGCACATTCCAATATTTTCTTAATGATTTCTTCCTGTGATGGTATTTTCTCATTTTTCCACTTTTTATCAAATACAATCCTAGCCGCTGTTAATACATTTACAATCACGTATTTCAATTGTTTACTATATATTTCAGGTAAAATTTCCAATAAAAATATATCTGGTTTCAAATTTACATGCTTTTTTGTCATTTTTTCCAACTACATGTAGATTTTAGTCCAATATTTTTTAGCATCCACACAAGTCCACCACATATGGTAATATGAGCCAGGTGTCTAATGACATTTCCAACATTTTTCAGATTTGTTCTTGAACATTCTGGCTATTCTTGTTGGGGGAAAATGCCACCTGTAAAACATCTTATACAAATTTTCTTTATGTGCTGTTGACATTGTCATTTTATAATTTTGAGACCACAATTTTTGCTATTTCTCTTGGCCAATCCCATATCCAAAATTCTTCCCCCAAGCAATCATAGTTTCTTTAACTTGTTCTTCTTCTAGTTTAATTTCTAATAAATATCCATACAATTTTTAATCACCTTTTCATCAGTACCTGTCAAAATCTTATCTAAATCAGTCAGTTTATCATAGAAACCTTCTGTTTTAGAATCTTTATCATAGCTTGAATGTATTTGCGCATATGAAAAACAATTCATCTTTATACCTTGTTCTTCTAATTTTTGTATAAATTTAAGTTCACCCTTTTCATTCAATATTTCACCATATCTAACTGTTTGTTCCTTTTTATATATTATAGGATAAGAAAATGCTTCAATAGTCGATAGCCAGATTGGAATTTTCAAATAACATTGTCTTTTAGTCTTCTCCCAGTTTAACCACAGAGACTCCCATAAACTCATAAAACATTTATATGCCTGTTTTAGAGTCGCCATGAACAGAAGGAGGAAAAGAAATTTGAAAGAGCAGTGCAGCAGTTTGGAACCAAAAGTGCATTCTGCTGTGCAAATCTCTAATTGGAGAATGTGATTGATGACTCTTGGCTATGAATGTGTTTCATTGGAGAATATGAATTATGATACACCCATAGGGGTGGGGAAAACTAGGGTCAAGTGTGACAGTGAATTACATGTCTCAGAATCGCCTTCATACAGATCATACAACATGTTCACTCCTAATAAATCCTTTGAAATTTTTGAAGCTTGGCTTGAGGCTTATGGTTTAATTACGGCAATTGTCGGAATCCTGACAGTATCCTTCTACAATGGATCAATGGGAAAAAAATCAAGTTAATTTTTTTATTTTGTTTTGCATATTTGTAATCTCTCAAACAAAATGAAGGATGAACATTATATAGTATCATTTCAGAATGTTACGAGCCAGTTAATTTATAAAGGAAAATTGGTATTGGACATGCTGCATTTTGTAATAAAGGGTACATTGATCATAAGGGTGTGACCACCATTTTGACTTTTTGACAGCTTCCCCTGTCCCCCAGTCATCCTGATTAGAAAATACCTGTCAACTTCAAACCGAACCTGGCCACAGCCATCTTTCTGATCATAAGTTACTACAAGAGGGGAAGGGAAGAAGGAGGTTGGAATGCCTTATGAAGAGCTTTCTTGAGAGGAGGTCATCTCTACTGGCAATGGATAAGGTCGGAGAAGGAGTGCCTGAAGAGCCCACCAATTAACTCAATTGGCCAACATAATCTATGACACTTGGGAATAGGTTTATTTCCTAGTTTGATTATATTGTAACCACAGGAAAGAATTATAATTGGTTTTCCATTTAAGCTGTGCTGATATGATGTCCTTTATAAAGTGGACCTTTGAGAAGGAGCCAGATCTCAAAGTTCTGATTTGCTTGGGTTCATTAGTCGAAGCATTGACAATACTATTGTATCCATGTTTACATGAACTGATACATTTTAAATTGCAGCTTGAAAGTTGGCAACTGAAAGCTTTTTCTCCAGGAGAGATTTCACATATAGGATGCTACTAAGCATAATTGCCTAAGAACAATAAGTTGAAAAGAAATCTTTAAAAAATCCATTAAGAACAAAATCTGCTCCAGGACTGTAATACATTGTGTGCTTGGTTTGACAACAAGGAAATACTAAACCAGATGGAAGGAAAGGCTGATATCTGACGATGGCTGTGTGTTTGGGATCCTATTTAGGATCCTGTTTGTATGGACAAATTCCACTTGGTTTTGTACATATGTAAATAATGTTTTAAAGTTGCTGCCGATGAGTTCTCAAGTTAAAAGGTTCCATATTTTCCCACAGCAAGCTTAAGGATACCTCAAATGTGATTGACTTTTCCCAGGTATCAGCATCCAAAATTTAAAGGAACAAAACAAAGAATATGAGAATTGTATTTTCCCCCTTATAGTTTTTTGGTCAAGATAGTGCTGGAAATAAGACTACATAATGCTCCTAAAGCTGCAACTGCATTTCTGGGACTAGGACCCAAGAACCTTGGAAAACCTGTTTCTGAATAAAATTACCAAGAATTGTGTTCCAGATCAATTTTCTCAGTCAACCCCTCAGTTCCTCAGAGTTTTGTGCACTTTAGTTACAGAAGCATAATTGGTAAATGCTCATGAAAAGTTGTCACTGGAGAACCTGTGTATATAGTATGTTGGGTGAAGAAGGAGACATTTTGAGAATGTTTTGTCTCCTGTTTTAATGATGCTTGCATTCTTTACCTTCTCATCTTCCTTTATCCCAGCTTGTGGTGTATTTTTCTAATACCCCTTTCAATATATCTTGTGTAGTACTATATATAATTCTGTAAAATTTCCATAATAAGGTTGGCTCTTTTTCTTTTCATGAATTTACCCTGAATATTGCAGAAAAGCACTTCTGGAGATGAAAGATCATAAATTATTGTGCTAAGCACATATTTGTGTTTACATAGATTGGATAATTAATTTGAAATGTTGGATTATCAGTTTTCTTTCAGGGAAGAGCATTGTATAAGCAGTAATATATTGTTATGGAATAAGAGGAGTGAAAAGAAGTCTATTAATCCTGGTTTGGTCCAAACTTCATGTTATGAGATAATTGTATATCAAATAAAGAAGAAACCTCTCATTGCACTGTTGTGTTTTAATCAGATAATGTTTTAAGATCATGTTGTCAGGCAATTGAAACTCTAAATGAATTCATATCTATTCCAACTAACTAGGGACCCAGAACTGCAACCCTCACAGTCATTTTCTGCAGCTCCTCAGTACTCCCCATCATCGCTGTTGAATGCCAACATTTTATCCTGCTATTTTGGTGTAGAAAACTGCAGATAAACTTTAAAATAAATTTAGCCTTTTAAAAAGATCTTATGACTATGACATGACTGCACACAACCTGAATCATCGCCCTGTCTCTTGAAATTCAAAATACATTGGGTTGCTTATGCCTGGAATAGGATAAATACTGTTACACATGTTTTCCTTATTCTTGGTGAACATATAAATGGATTAAGGTGAAATTTTTAAATGTTCTGATAACAGCAGATACATTTAATTGAAACTGGGATTGTGTGGAATAGGCTACACTAACTCAGTAAAAGGGCACAGATCTTTAAATCATTTATTCTTGCAAGAACTATTGTTTCAATTTAGTATGCCAGACACAGGCAGTGATGGTAAAATTAGTCCTCAGAGACTGTGAGATACAGGGGTATAAAGCACAGAGGGACAGGAAAGTCCTTTATATATTTGCTTTTATGATGATATAATTTTTTATGAACTGCAAAATGTGTTGGGTCTTGCAAACAAAAACATTCCCAGGTCTAAGTATCACTTATTTTCTCTAGGAAAAAAATTAGCATTGCTGCCCACAGGCTATATCGTAATATTTTTCACATTTAGCATTATTTTCATAATGTAGTTCACATAGCCATCATTTACAGCAAACCTAGATGCTTTGGACCAATAATTACTACATTTTATAAATCATTACTAATTTATATTATTCAAGAATTATGAAAAAATATTCAAAATGGCATCTGATTTACTTAGTTCACCATTGTGGGGATGAGTTTGTACGGTAGAGAATGTTTGGTTCAAATTTCAGATAAAGAGCAGAGTGTGAAAGATGAACATAAACTCCATCCAAATGTGTGTAGGAATGATGTACAGCTTGTTGAGTGAGGAGCCTTGTAACTGGCAATTAATGCTTCCCTGCTCAAATCCCAAGAGAGATGTCACATTAGTCTCTACTAACCTTAGTATGTTTGAGATGTGCAAACTTTACACTCCTAATTCCTTAGACAATATGGCTATTGCTTAAAATTATGGGACTTTGATCTGCACATCTGGACAATACAGAACCTGGGAAGGTTGTTTACAAGATAACCCAGGATTGTTCAAATGGTGAAATCTCCGGGAAAACAGCATTAATTGGCATTGTTCAACCTGAGACCAGAGAATTTAAAGAAATGTGGGAATTATGGGAGTTGAAGTCCACACATTATAAAGTTGTAAAGGCTGAAATATCATGCCCTATGGATCACTCATCTAACAGTACCTGTTTCCATTCTGTTATTTTAGATTTTGATTTGAAATGCTGGATCTGCATTAAAATGGAATTGTGGCTTTGAATTTCCAATATTTTTTTTTTCTGGAGCTATTTTCCACTGATTTAGTGAAACATTTTATTTTGAGGTTGTTTGATTATGGGCAGATTAAAAAATCATAACAAAAAAGTCTCCACACAACCAACAAGCAACAGCACTGACCCTCAGCTAACCCTCATAATCCCTCCAACCAGCACTTCACCTCCCAATGACTCTCACCTAATGCGACCTCCCCATCACAAGACCTACTGATCACACGAAGCCCTTCCAAGCATAAAAACATCAACACTGACATTCCCTAAATTCTCCTGAAGATCAGAGGTTGTATTCAGCAGGTTCTGACCAGATCTGGAGAACCGGTAGTAGAAATTTTGAGTGGTTCAGAAAACCTCTGACTGGCCCCGCCTCATCTATTCTCTGCCTCCTGAGTCCCAGCTGATTGGCTGGATCTTCTTTTGTTACACCCTGCACAAGAGAACAGAGCTGGAAAGCAGGTTAATGTGGTGGGAAAGGAATGGGGTTTTTCAGTAACCTTCCCCCAGGAGTGGGTATGGAATGGAAATTTTGCAGTATCCTCCCCCTGTCACGGCCACCACACCACACACACCACACCACGCCCACAGAACCGGTAGTAAAATTTTTGAATCCCACCACTGCTGAAGATGTTACCTAGCCTGGTAACTAAACATTTGAAAACCAACCCACAAGCTTGGGCAATGAACTTATTTCCTCAATACACTGAGCTACAGATACACACCACTATCGCAAATAAAATTTCCTTTAAGTCAGTCCTTTGTACTTGTTGTTTTACCAGAATGCAGAATAATTTGGCAGTGCTTTTGCTTGATGGCTTCTAAATTACACCCTTGGAATAGGTGAGTCTGCTAGCCCAGTTATATGTTTGAGATCAAACGAAACAAACAAGCAAAGAAATGACTAAGAAAGACAAATTAAGGATTGAACCTGAGTCCTGTTGCTCACTTACATGCAAGTCATTGAAAGTAACCCATTCAATTAGGGGAGACGTCTTGAAAAAATATGGGCATATTAAATACAACACAATGTGTTTCTTTCCTTGAGCATGAAATAAATAATAACAAGGTTCATTGTTCAAATGTTGCTCTAACCTTACTTTGAATTTGAAGTGTGGCAAAGACCAGAAAAATTAAGAATGCAGAATATTGCTCAGAATCATCCTTGTATGACCCTATCCAGCCTATTTTAGGGCCCTTCCAAATTCATGATATCCAGTGGTGGGATTCAATATTGTTTTTTACTGCCGGTTCTGTGGGCATGGCTTGGTGGGTGTGGCAGGGGAAGCTTACTACAAAATCCCTATTCCCTCTGCACCCCACTAATGTGCTTTCCAACTCGGTTTTCCTGTGCAGGGCAACCAAACAAGACCCAGCCAATCAGCTGGGACTCGGGAGGCAGAGAATAGATGGGGGTGGGGACAGTCAGAGATGGTATTTGCTGGTTCTCTGAACTACTCAAAATGTCCACTACTGGTTCTCCAGAACTGGTCAGAACCTGCTGAATACCACTTCTGATGGTATCACACAACCAGAAAGAGGGACAAGGAAAGTGAAATTAACTATTGGATTTATTTATTTTCACATAAGAGGTTTTATGTTAACTTCAAAGGGAAGAATTTGACATTAATATATAATTCCTATATAATTTATTTCCTGCCAAATATTATCTTAGAAGACATAACATTGCATTCTGATAAAAACAATCCATTCAAAGCTTTTCTTGATGAGAAAATGTAGAATTAGATTGTTCTTACATTGCTTCATTTATGAAACAGCAACTGTTAACATTCCTCATGCTGACTGGGGAACTCTCGAAGATGAAGTCTACAGGTCTTGAAGTTGCCGAGATTGAGTACCTCTGTGCATGAAGGGTTCTGCAAGCGATTTCAACGCACAGAACCTTGGCAGAATTATAATAGAGGTTCAATGCATACAGATTTAAAACAAAATATCATTGATTAAAATAGGCCTTCCTTGTGTTAAGAGTGATTTACAGAAAGTGCATGCTATGAATGATGCTGTCACGGAAAAAATGATTATGGCTAGATAAACGTACAAAAGTCAAAATTCATATTTGAATATTTAAAATGTTTAAAAATTGGATGTTTAAATTTGAACATCATCTCATTTATTTTCGCAACAGCCATTTTAAAATTAAATGTAAAAAATTATAATTCAAAATGTCCACAGTTATATTATAAACCTCAAAGATGAAAAGCAGACTGTTTAAATGAAAAATGTTTAGGCTGAACTATGAAATATGTAACATGAGTTTGTACATTATAAAAGAAGTATACTTGGATTGTTATTGTTAATCAGAAATTTCTGCAGATCTGGAAACTAAATCATTGGTATTGGAATCTTGTTTTACCATGATTTCCCAGAAAACTAAATTCTGCTTAATTCTCAAAATGAAACATTGTATTTTCCTATTAATAATCACTATCAACCTTAACCCTAACTCCACTTTTTCAAAAATGAATCGTGCTCTTTTGCACAGTATATCTACCAAAACTTGTATATGTAAATTTGTTCTTAATTCAAGCTTGTTCTTATTAGTTAGAAAATGCTGTTGGAAAATAACAGTAAATATTACTATTTGT
Organism: Laticauda colubrina; assembly: GCA_015471245.1. Taxonomy (NCBI): domain Eukaryota; kingdom Metazoa; phylum Chordata; class Lepidosauria; order Squamata; family Elapidae; genus Laticauda; species Laticauda colubrina. The sequence continues at coordinate 17,234,516 of BLBF01000026.1, read as the reverse complement.
GCATATACCATAAACAATAAAATAGATAAAGTTATACTGTGATTATCCATTCTCAAAACTTTGTGAAACAAAATATAAATTTTAGTCAGTTAATTTTTGGATGGGAATGTTTAATGTTGTTTTGGGTTGCCTAATCATTTAATTTGGATCTGGAAGAAATCTTTAATACAATTTTAGAAAGAAAAGGAGAATATCTATGTTGTTTTTAACTTCTTGCTTACTATCTAAAGCTGCTTGCGAAAATTTTTGCCAAATATTCAAACTGGAAGATGCAAAAAAAAAAAAAAAGATTCTTCAATTTGGAAAATCCAGGTTATATAGTTACTCCTTTTCTTCGTTTCTTTCTCCTTCTCCTCCTTCTGAAAAAAGTAACAGTATTCGCCTCCATGACTGTTTTCAATATGCTGAAGTGTCTGCACACATATTTTTGGATTAATTCAGCTTGCTTTTGAATGTAATTTTTTTCTGTCTTCTACAGGACTGAGTCAATTGCTCCCCAATGCATATTTTCATTGCAAGGGAATTAAAAAAACAACAACCTAACAACTATAAATTTATTCCTGACCGACTTCTCAGAGATTCAATTTTGTACCTGTTGAAGTTGACAGTTTTAGATCTCTTTCAATAATTATTTGAATGGGAAGTCAGCTCTTCTGCCTCTTCAATCAGATCTGACAATGAGAAGACTAAAACTGACATACAGGAATTGTATGTAATGAGAGTAAATTTGATCTAGCAAATGCTTCATTCACTCTGACTTAGCATTGTTTTTTTTCTCTGTAATTTCACATGGACTATAGGATGACATTATTATTTTGAGAAAGATGATTAATTTGGAGAAAATAGGACCAATATAACAGTTGCCAGAATTGCAAGAAATCTTGCAATATTAAACAATACAAAATAATGTTGCTCCTAAAATGCCATGAACTAGAACATTGTTCATTTACATTGTTATTCTTGGTGATAATATTTATAATGGTTTATCGCACAGCCAGCCTGATTTTCTAATTGGAGTTGGCATTTTTTTTAAAAAAGATTGTATTATTTTTATTTAGATTTATCCTCTCTTTAAGACATCAAGGATAGTTTATGTGAGACCTTCTTTTGTTTTATTTATACAACAGCACTTTGAGGTTATTTGGTCTGAGAAAGACTAATTGGCCAGTCACATAGTGGGTTTTTATAACTGTTTTATAATTTCCCTAATCCGAATCCAGCTCCTTGACCAATATTACATGCCATAAAGATGCAGCTCTAGTCTGTACAAACAAAAAGCTGAAGTTATGAAATAAAAAATAAGGAAAAGTTTTATAAGTCAAAGAAAAAATAATAACAAGCCTTCACCATCACTCATATCAGTCCTAGCTCAGTTTAAATGTCAGTTACATGATTTATATCCAGTTTTTTTGAGAATCTCCATTTTAATAACTGATAATATTTTACATACTTTTAAATAGCTAACATATTAGGTATTTCTTACAAGCTTTGTTCAAAGTCAATTTATAACATCATATGAACAGTGAGTTCAATTCAATTAATTTAGATACATACACCTTGATCCAATTATATAAAAAAAACAAATTAAATATTAAGAGAGAACATTTTCTATTGTATATTAGAATATTTTTGACATTTTATTGGATACTAGTTCACCTAATCTGCTGCTTTGCAGTGTTTCAGAATGTTTTGTTTCTGTAATTTACAAAGCTGCTGCTTTATTTTCATTAAGTTAGTTTTAAAGCAAATCATTTTGTTTCAAAATTGTCATTTGGTTATTTCCAAACCTGCAAAATAAATATGACTAAACACAAAGTGATTGTAGTTCGCATTTTAAGTAACAGTATTAGTTACAAATATTGTATTTTTTCATAACAAAATAATGGATAATGGATAATTGCATGCAATAAATCTATGCATGAATTGTATTAAGCACAGATTTATTAAAGTGGACCTTGGTTAATTATTTTTAGACAGTAAATACAACTCAGAATTCTCAGAATTTGAAAGCAAAAAGTCTGTTAAATTTGACTTTCCAACATGCATGTGTAATTTTACAAAATAACAATGTGTTTTAAACTCAATTTCCTTAAGTCTGTTCATGTCTTTACCATGTGGTGGAGTTTGACATTTGGCCTGGGAGGTTCAGAATAAAATCACCAAGTTCAGCACAGTTTTAGGCAAATTATTTTGCTAGCTAAGCCCATCTCCCTAGCTATACAAGAAAACATTTGGGAAAAAATATTCCCTTAAAATTCTTAGTGACTTGATCATTGAGAAAGCTTGCTTGGATTACATTTATGGCGGTCTGGAAAACCTTTATAGAGTTTCTGCATAAAACAAAAAAGTACGCTTATGATTTGTGGTTTTGATGATTAGAAAAAAATGGATTATGGAGTTGTTTTTGTAATCATAGAGTAAGAGATAACTTTATAATCATACTCTTTTATTTTTGGAATTGGAAATTGGAAGCTTCTTCCTGGTTCTTTTTATGTTTTCTTCCTGCGCTTTTGACTTTTTTCTTTTCTTTGTTTATTCTGTATTAGTTTGTATTAATTTTTATGTTCTCTTTAAAACTTTTAAATATGTATGTATGTATGTTTATGTAAAAACCTGCTTGGTAGTGGTTGTAAATCTAAGCATTTTGGATAATCTGAATCTGAATGTTGTGTTTAAAATTTCTTTGTAATATATTGCCGACACTAAGTTACTATTTATTATATACACTGATCCACCCATACACCTCATAGACTAACCCTGTTAAGCTATACTCTTGAATGAATATAGTTAGGACAATAGCATTGTTAAGCTCTCATCTCTTTGGAAAATAACACATGTAGAAAAATATCATACCTTATATATTGTATATCATCATAACTGTACAAAATGTGTTGATTATTTAACATGAATCTATATTGTGATTATATATATATCTTTGTGTTAAAGCAAACATATAATAAAGAAAAGTATATAACTATATTCAGCCTGTATGTTGTCCTGTATTCTAATGTTGTAACCATCTTTTCATAATAATTTGAACATTCTGGAAAGTTCACTGCAATAGTTCATTGTTTTAATTGCTTCAAAGCACTCCTGCAAGGCATTTTCTATGAAGTTTAATGAAAAATAATAGCATTTTCTATCCAAGTTATATGCTATCCTGTATTTTAAACAAAATTAATATTTTCCATTTATGAAGTAACCCCTCTCTTGCACGATACTTACCACAATGTGTAGAAATCAAAAAATAAGCCACAGCCTCTGAATTTAAAAGAAGTGAAGAAAATTATTAAAATTATTGTCTCAGTAAGAATAGTTTAAGTGCATGTTGAAAAAAATTGATTGTATTCTGATTTGCTTTGAACTATTGGTTTCATTAGCATTGTTCAGCTGAATAAACACCCTGGGCACTTTATGCTTCTGTGGAACAGCCAATGTTAGTGGAAACACTGAATTTTGCAATTGTTTTTCATTTGTTTTGTAGATGCTAAATGATTGTTTTTGTTCTTTCAGTCTATATATTTGCTTGTCGGAAATAAAGGATACCTTTGAATCCTGAGTAATTTCCTCTGCTAATGTCAGTTTTGTTTTCACATGACTAGAAGGCTCTTTTGCCTTTCTTGCATCCAGTCAGAACTGCTATGATCTTTTTTCTTTGAACATTTGCCCCTAATTAATTCGCAAGAGAAGTATTTTCAAAATTGTAATCACTTTGGTGTATCATAGCTTGTTTTGGCAATCAAGAGACCTAGTCCATTATAAAATGCAATTGTACTTTTTTTTTCCTTTCAGTAATTTACCTTGATGTTACAAGGTTTTAGAATGGAATGATTCAAAGAACATTTAAATCACATTTTAATTTTTAATTAATAATACAGATTTGCCAACAGGCGTTATATCTGTTTTGTAAGTATAGATGTAAAACATGCTGAAGTTGTACCATTGATTCCCTCCTCCACCCCCATCCTTCTTTCCAGACTAAAGGCTTGCTAATTTATTATCTTGGACATGAGAAAAGGACTTTATATTTTTCTGTATGCATCCCAGAATAGAAATCAGACTTCTAAATTATCACTGAAAAACATTATTCGCTTTACCAACATATAATAATGTCATATTTTTTAGTAATGTTAAGAATTTCATTCCTTTCAGCAGAGGAAATATATTTCCCAGAAAAAAATATAGAACAAAGGATAAACTGTTACAGTGGTAGATGAGAATAAAGATATGATTAAAAGTTTATATCATAATTCCAATTTGTGAAGTGATATTTTCCAAAGATATTCAAAGTTATTCATAAAATTAATTAAGCAGTTTGCTTGTTTTTTTAAATTTAGATCTTTATCATTTAAAAATATAAAATGCATGAAAATCTTCTGTGTTGCTAAAAAATGTGTATGTGTGTCTTTATGTCACACACACACACACAAACACACACACATATATATTTATATAAATATATTTTATTAAAATATATATTTAATTCTAACTATGTTTAAAATAATTCATTACCAATTATTATAAGTTCCTTTAACTATGACCAATGATATTTGGTGTAATATACTCATAAGATTATTCATTAGATTAACAATATAAGATATCAATTTATGCAGTTAAAAATCTTTTCAGTTATTCATCCATAATATACTGAGAAAATACATGAATATTTAAAAAAATATAAATTCACATTTGATATATGAGAGTAACAATAACACCAATAATAACAATGTGCGGGTCTAAATAAATTTAATCTGAATGTGTGTGCCTCATTTTTCCTACTTTTTAAATATTTTGAAATGGTTGCTAGAGTGTGATAATCTTTAAACAAATTTATTGTCAATTCCTTTGTAAATAACAACATTTAGAATTAAATGTTCTTATTCAATGTGTACTTTAGAACATAAAAGGCAACAAATGACACTCTATTTTAAAGCAATTATTTTAAAACAGTCTGTGCTGTGAAGTCTAGCCGCACCATCACCATATATTACTATATATATCTAAAGGAATATTATAAAATTTAACTATTAAAAATATTTTTTTGTGCTGATGCTGTTCCTGCTACTTATCCTATTGTTCCTAGAAGCACTCTCGCTTGTTATTGACTGTATAGGTTTGCATTTGAGAGAGTTTATGTAAGTTAGGAATGGCACATTTATTTATTAGTAATTCGAAGTTTTCTATTATGAATACCCAAAATATTTGTTTAGAACAAATATGAAGAATGAAAGGTCTTCATTATTGAACTGATTAAATGCAAAACTGGATGATGTGGTGCCAAGAAAGAACTTATTTTATCAGTCACTTTCATAACCCTTAAGGAGCCTTAAATAGTACATATGAAAAACAATTCATATCAGGTTCCCCTCAGGGAATTTTCTTTGGTTTAAGAAAATTTTATTAAAGATTGGCATTGCAAATAACATTTTTCATAACTATATGTAGACCTGTTAAAATTTTTATTAAAACTGGAGTTTGGCCTGTTCTTTTTCATCATTCTACCAGATATTAAACTCTAGAAGCAGCTGTAGGAAATAGAGAAAGGGATTTTCAAAGGGATTTGAGCTCCCTGTCTCAGTGCCTTTAGTGATCATATTATCATACCTATCACACATAACAAAGCCCTAAATCTGTAATTCAGATAAAGTCATCAGGACTGTGAAATACAAAAAAATCCAAACAGATGCTGTAACAACTCTCTCTCTCTCTCTCTCTCTCTCTCTCTCTCTCTCTCTCTCTCTCTCTCTCTCTCTCTCTCTCTCTCTCTCTCTCTCTTTCTCTCTCTCTCTCTCTCTCTCTCTCTCTCTCCTTCCTTCTATACCGGTTCTTGTTACACGGGATTTTGTACACCTGAATAGGCATTCTGCAGATGCTGTATAGCAACCTACATTTGACCATACCTGCAGGAGTTCTACTCAGGGATACCTAGAAAAGAGTTCAAGTAAACCCTCTAAAGATTATTATTATTATTATTATTATTATTATTATTATTATTATTATTATTAATAAAGATGGAAGGTGCTTGCTTTGAAATGAATTACATAAACTAAACCCAGTCTAGAGACAATATTTGTGCATCAACAGTAGGAGATTTTACTTCATGAGGTTACAAGTCAACATAAGAGATACGCCAAATGTATTTTTTTGTAGTATTTAGTATTTATTTGATTTGTCAATCGCTTACAAGATACAGGTATAAGAATAAATATAGTTTTGAATGCATGAGATAGATCTTATAAGAAAAATAAAAAACAATAGGACAGAGATGGTAGGCACGAGTAGTGTAGTTTTGCATGCCCCCTACAGGTCTTTTAGGAAAGGTCTGTATATAGGCAGTGGTATGAGGTCAATAGTAGGCAGTCGAAGGTTAAAGTTTTTGGGGTTTGGTGAAGAAATCAGAGAATCAGGTAGAGTATTCCAAACATTGACCACTCTGTTGCTGAAGTCGTATTTTCTGCAGTCAAGTTTGGTGTGGTTAACCTTGAGTTTGTATCTATTGTGTGCTATTGTGTTGTTATGGTTGAAGCTGAAGTATTCATTTGCAGGTAGGACATTGCAATGTATGATTTTATATACTATATTTAGATCGGACGGGAGGTGGCGTAGTTCAAGGTTTTCTAGGTCTAGAGTTTCAAGTCTGGTGGCATAAGGTATTCTGCAATCAGTAGAGGAGCGGAGAACTCTTCTTGTGAAATATTTCTGGACTTTTTCATTTGTGTTAATATCAGATACATGATATGGGTTCCAGACTGTTGAGCTATATTCAAGTATAGGTCTAGCAAATGTTTTGCCAGAGAAGAAGCTACGCAGGATTAGATTAACAACTCTTAGTGCCTTTTTGACTATGTAGTTACAGTTGGGCTCTAGCACTTAGATCATTTGAGATGAGTACTCCAAGGTCCTTGACAAAGTTTGGATCCTCAACAAGGTCTTGACTATTTAGCTTGTATTTTATTTTCTGATATTTTTCTGCCAATATGTAAGACAGAGCATTTATTTGTTGAGATTTGAATTTGATTGACTATTCTGATACATAGTCAAGGTCTTTTGGGAGGGTAGTAGTATTGTCTGTGGTGTTGAATAACTTTACATCATCAGAGAAGAGAATGCAGTTGCTCTTAATATGATCACAGAGATCATTTATGTAGAATATGAAGAGAGCTGGTCCTAAAATACTTGGGAGACACCACTATTGACAGGGTAAGTGTGGATACAATTCTCTGCTGAATAAAAAGAGCAGCATGTCAAAAGTTGATGAAGCAAACTCTGAAGGAGAATAGAAAAGAATTTAGCTGCAGGGATCTTGGAATCATTTCTCTCAGATTAATTACATTGACATGGTGGTTTAGAGATTGGGTCTTGAGAGGGGATCACTGTCATCTTATGAGAAAAGTTAGTCAAATATCCAGTATCAATTTCAGCAATGTTCTTCTCCATGCCATAGACAGACAGAAAGACAGATAAACAGACACACTTATTTCTTTATTTTTTTTATTTCTTTATTACTATTTATTTATTTTAATAGGGCCTTCTGGTGCTGATTTTTTGTGCTGAAGTAAAAAATAATAATTATGTGCATATTCCTTTGAACACAGCACTGTTCAACATGTTTATATTCTGAGACTGATATACACATAAAGCTGAAAAATGTGTTATGAAGTTCACTTTCCAAAGAAAAATGATAAAGCTCCCATTTCAGGCTGAAATTTGTTAATACTTTTTATTGCAACAATGAAAGTTCAATTCACTTGATCGTTACTTTTTCAGCCAAATTCTTTAATCATATATTTTAACATTAGGGCAAAATATTCCATTAATAGAAAATAAAATTACAATGAATTTCTAAAAAAAATAATTTTGCAAAGAAGTAGATATATCTGTAAGGATAATTTTAAAAGTTGGACACTTTATGATACATTTCAATAATACACATAGATTACAATTAATAAAATAGAAACCCACTAAAGCACCATATATATTGTATTATTGTACTATATTGTATTGTGGTGCAGTGTTTAAGGTGCTTGACTATGAATGGGAATGCCCAGATTCTTCCTTAAAAATAAAAGTCAGCTATGTCACTTTGGGTGAGCCCTTTTTTCTCCCTCCTTTATCCACCAATTTGTACTATAGTGGATTGAACTATGTTCATAATAATATCTAGTGTGTGTGTGTATAATGCTAAATATTTGATATGATAAAAACTCAAGACAAACAATTGAAATACAGTAGACAATCCTAAAATATTCAGTGATATATATGTGTAACAGTCTGTCTGTTTGTCTGTCTGTCTATCTATCTATCTATCTATCTATCTATCTATCTATCTATCTATCATCTATCTATCATCTAACTATTTATATATATGAAAATATTTGATTATGTATCACAAATAAGAAGTAATTGGAATGGTGAACATCAGTTATTTGGAATCTAGTATCTTTAATCAGAAGTTAAATATTTGACTGGAATTTTCTTGAACTTCAAAAGTTATTTACCCAACTCAGTGAAAACACAGGCAGATATATCTTTTGCAAGTAACATTAATGAGTATGTTGTACAGTGTGGGAAAAATTATTTTATTTTATTTTTCTTGAAGAAGTTAAATCCTGCTTTGGTTGCCTGAGGCAACATTTTTAAACACCTTTAATGCAGCCCAGTTAAAAACCAAGTTATCTGACAAAATGCATTCCACTTTATTACAAAGGATTACTTTAAAAAGCACAATTCTGTATATAGTATGGGATAATTGAAGCACTAAGAATCCCCTACTGTATGCTATATGAGAAATAATTACACATAAATGCATACTGGAGTAGCATTTTAATGAGCCCTTTCTTGAAAAGGATGAACATGTAACCACCTTCATGAAATTTTAGGCTGCCTGTTTTGTAACACCAGAAGAATCCAATTGCAGATCCATTGATATTCCATCTCTGAAAAAAATCAAAGATTCACAGACTCTTTTCCCTGAAAAGATCACTAAAGATCTCAAGTGTCCCTCAAGGTCTCAAGTCTATGAATCTTAAGTCATTTATAATCAAAGTCTGGTTGAACCTGATACAGTGTGTGTGTTTTTAAAATGTACAGCAGCTATGTTAGGTGTGACATTAATTAAAAGGTCACTTTTAAGGTAAAACACATAATCAATCTTGTAAATGAGTGTACATGTTAAAACAGCATCTCTGTTAAAAGGTTGTATTAAAGATGGATAAACTTCAATGAATTCTACTAAAATACATTGAACAATCTGAGAACAAAATAAATATTTAATAGATTCAGTCCTTGCTTTCTAAGTGAAAGTGTTTAGTGGCACATTATTAAAAGTCTTCTTAAATTAGTATAGAAGTGTCTTTGAATTTATTGGCCATGTCAGCCCAATATGGTCTTCAGCGATGCTTAAATCAATATAGTTCATTGCATTATTAGTGTGTTTAACTTTATGGCTATTCATCCAAAAATATTTTGCACACATTCATTGTACGTCTCATTGTACCACCATCCTTCACAGCCTAGCAAACTAAGGCATGCCTCTGTGTTCCAACTTTTTTCTTTTCCAGGATGCTTATAGAAAAGAATTGTGGTCAGCTTGTGTCTCATTGTTAACTTAACCATATTGAGCCTTACAAAATTCACATGTGAGCTGTTTATCAATTTGTATTCAGCTTATGAGAAAGTTGCAATTCAGTTCTTCAAGATGCCAACAAACAAACACCAAACATAAGGCGTAGTGTTCAAAGTATGCATAAAATGTGTATATACCCACCACAGCAAAAGCAAATGGATCATATGTTATAAAATATAAAAAATATCTATTTTATAGTAAATATGTCTGAATGCTTTGATTCACCTTTTTTACTATAAACCAAAAGACAAACACAAATAATGAGAGTCAAGGATTGCAATATTAGCAATAAATTAATCCACCCAAAGTAGCCCTACAGTGAGATAAGAGGCAAATAAATTTGACAAAATAAATAAAGAGCAGCTGAAATTAGCTATTTAATCATCTTTGTTGAAAGGAACATCCTTATTTTGACATAGCTTTGAATTTTTGCAGTGACTATTGGCTTCATTTGGCTGAGATTAGCTGAAGAGGTTTATGAACACTTATGCTGAAGTATGGAAGATGATGCAAGTCTATGTACTTGACATTGTAACAATGGAGTAGCACATCTAAGGTTAAAGTTATTGTTGTAAGTTTAAGTACCAAGACCCTACTGACTTCTTCATGACTCTGACACAATGTTAAGTCTACTGTTATTGAGCATTTCTGATACTGTGAACAGGCATAATTGGTTTCAGGGTATCTGTTCTCAAAGAGCAAAACGGCATGATTTCTCCCATCACTGTTTTTCATTTGCCAGGATGCTTTCTATCACCACAACTTCCTTTATATTTTTCAATATACTGCTGGGCCCAGTTCCAAGTCAAGCACAAAATATTGCCATCACTTCATGCAAGCAACTTAAAGACCAGAGGTCTTTGAATATACAGATATATTTTCAGAGAGAAAGCGAAGGAGATTCAGATATATTTATGCCATAAAAAGATTACCCCTCCATAATTATATGATCTTTTATTTATTCAACCACGCAATTATTTTTTTCATGTATACTTTCTTATAAATTATGCATTCAAAAAGCCAGCTGGATGACTTTGTGGCCATCATTCTTTCTCAGCACAATACGCCTCACAGAGTTGTGGAGAAAATAAGAAGTGAAAGGTATGTTGGACATATTTGCCACCTTCAGTTATTTGTAAATATGGTGTATTGGATATGTTCTCCCATATTCGTTGTAACAAAGGAAGGATAGAATAAATAAATAATTTAAAATTCATTTTAAAAATATACTTTTGTACATTAGCAACATCTCAGTGCATAACAGTTTAGGACGGCTAACTTTGATATGGTCCTATCAAAACATAAACTGAAAAAAATCCTTTCCTTCTTTGTTATATTTTAAAGCAGTTCATGATAATCCACTGTTATTCAATATATCCATTTGTCCCTTTGAGTATTAAGGTTTTAAAATTAATAACAGGCACAGAAAACTGAATACCACATATCCATGTTATGTTTTTAGAGAAAATTCCCTTCTTTAATGGAGTACAGTTTGATGCAGGAAAATCCATTCTTGTTCTCTTGCACATTTTCTGCTCAAAAATAATTCCGCCATTAGTGAGCTTCTGTAAATCTGAGACACTGTTTTGAATAAATCCCATAAGATTTATTGAATGTTCTCTGGAGATTCAATCCTTCTTAACCAGTTGTAAGAAACAATAGGCTACCAAAATTATTTGGATGCCTGCCAGAAATGTAGAATACATTCTAGGATAGAGATTATTTCATATTTTGTAAAAAAAAATTAAGTGTATATGATCACAAAGGTATTCCACAAATGTTGCTGAAGAAACTTTTCATCTACAAATAATCTTTTTGAAACTTAATTTGAAAATGAGCAATAAATTGCTCTAACACTGCTTTAAGTGTACTGAGCTTTTTCAAATGAAAGAAAGATAACCCTATTCCTTTTATATTTTAAAAGGAAATTCAGGGAAAGTGTAAGCAATATTTTTTCTCTTGGTGTTATTTCTTTTTCTATTTTGGATCTACTGGGAATGAGACATTCAAATTTGTTCTTAGCAGATTTTTTTTTAATGGCTAGAGATCAAGTATAAACCGTGAATGTTTATTTTAGTTATTTATTTGCTAGATTTATATCCTCACTTGTCTTTAACAGCTCAAGGCAGATTACCCAGGAATCTCCATTTTATCCCAACAATTACAAACAGAGTATTTGGGATAAGAAAAAGCTACTGGCCTAAAATCATCTGCTGACTTTTCTTGGTTGAAACCAAACTTGAATTTTTAGCTGCCTAGACCTATTCCAATACCTTAACCAGATTATCATGCTGCTGGTTCAAAATTATAAGTTCTGCCATGCTTCAGAATTTTCAGACTTTCTTGTGACACAAAGGCATTTATATTGGCCCATATACTGGGATTCCACTGAAGCATTTTTAAAAAACGTTTGATCTAGTTTCATTCACATATTATCATCTTTTTTGTACTTCCATCCCAATTCAAGAGAGCTCATAACATAATGAAAACAATGCAGTAATAAAAGACAAATATTCAAACATAATAAAATCATGTCACAACAAAATAGTTACATATGCACATATCAGCTGCCCTAAACCAAGATCTCCTGCTTTTATAATATAACCCTTCAAAAATCAGCATATAATTTAAAGCAATCTGTCTTAAAAGTTGCCATTCCCTTGATATTTGTTGTTGGACATCAACATCCTCAAGAAAACTATCTTTATCAAGAAAACGATCTTTATAACCTAACAAATGTTAATAGTGATAATTTGTTCCAGAATGAGAAGTCTGTAATGAAGATCCTACTCCTTACATTTTGATATCCCAGGAGTGGGCTTCAAAAAAGGTGGTTTTTTTCAAGGGACAGCTGGACTTTTTGGTTTGTCTTTGAAGATGTTTTGCAGGAGGAAATCCAAGAAGCTTCTTTAGCTCTGACTGGATGGTGGGAAATGGAAGGATTTATACTTCTTTCCATTCCCCACTATCCAGTCAGAACTGAAAAAGCTTCTTGGATGAGATGCAAAACATCTTCAAAGAAAAACCAGAAAGTCCAGTTGCCTCTTGAAAAAAGCACCTTTGGGACAACCATGACCTGAATGACTGAGAATCTCCATAGACAGGAGTAAGCTTGCTATCTTGTTCCTTTCATGCATTACACTTAGATTCTACATGAGCAGATGGTCTTAACATATCTAAAATCTAAGACAAAGACAATCTTCTAGGTGATATGCCTCAGCCTGAATTAGATCAGGAAACAGACTGAAAGGTAATTCATCTTCCTCAGTATTTTTTTTTTTTTTGGTGAAGTTTTATTGATTTTTAAAGACAAACAAAAACAAACAAAACATAAAAACATCCAACTTTCTTCCATAAGTGTACAAATAGTGTGTCGGTTGGTTTACAATTTTTTTGTGCATCGATTTCATAGTCTCAATTACAGTTACATTACATAATAACTCATATTATCAGAAATTGAATATCCTAGAATTATTATTAATCAATCATTTGACTATAATTTTGTTCATTCATACTTTGCAAGATAACTATACCTTACTTCGTTTATTTTATAACAATTCATATAGTCCTTCCAAATCTATCCTAAAAACATTTTATATATATAATAATAATTAAAAAAGAAATACATCTTTATATATTCATTATTTTCTTTAATTCTACATATTCTATTACTATATTTTGTTATCTAGCCATTGATAGAAAAGGTCCCAAATTTTGTAAAATTGTTTATCCTCTTGTTCTCTAATTTCAAATGTCAATCTACTCATTTCAGCACATTCCAGTATTTTCTTGATAATTTCCTCCTGCAATGGCATTTTCTCATTTTTCCAATTTTTAGCAAATACAATCCTAGCTGCTATTAATACATTTACAATCAAATATTTTAAATCTTTGCTGTATGTATCAGGTAGAATTCCCAATAAAAATATCTCTGGTTTTAAATCTATATGCTTTTTAGTCATTTTTTCCAACCACGTGTGAATTTTAGTCCAATATTTTTTTGCATCCGCACAAGTCCACCACATATGGTAATATGACCCAGGTATCTGATTACATTTCCAACATCTTTTGGATTTATTCTTGAACATTCTTGCTATTCTTGTCGGGGGAAAATGCCACCTGTAAAACATCTCATACAAATTTTCTTTAAATGCTGTTGACATTGTCATTTTATAATTTTGAGACCACAATTTTTGCCATTTCTCTAGATCAATCCCATGTCCAAAATTCTTCCCCCAAGCAATCATAGTTTCTTTAACTTGTTCTTCTTCTAGTTTAATTTCTAATAAATATCCATACAATTTTTAATCACCTTTTCATCAGTACCTGTCAAAATCTTATCTAAATCAGTCAATTTATTATAGAAATTTTCTGTTTTAAAGTCTTTTTCATACCTTGAATGTATTTGCCCATAAGAAAACCAATTCATCTTCATACCTTGTTCCTCTAGTTTTTGCATCGATTTAAGTTCACCCTTTTCATTCAAAGTTTCCCCATATCTAACTGTTTGTTCCTTCTTATATATTATAGAATAAGAAAATGCTTCAATAGTCGATAACCAAACTGGAATTTTTAAATAACATTGTCTTTTAATCTTCTCCCAATTTAACTACAGAGACTCCCGTATATGATGTCTTCTAAAATAACCCTGTATTTTAGTTCCCTTATGCCATAAAAAGGCATGCCGTCCCAACAACAAATCATGTCCTTCTAATGTTAACAATCTAGTATTTCTTTATGTTATCTATTCCTTAATCCATGTCAAGTTTGTAGCACAAACTTGGGAGTTGTAATACAACTCCCAAATGGCAGACCAAATCCTCCTCTAATTCTATCATCTTGTAAGAGTTTTAACTTTATTCTCGCTTTCTTACTTTGCCATATATATTTCAGCACAATTTTGTTTAAATCTTCAAAGTAGTCCTTTCCAAGCCTAATTGGTATTGTTTGAAACAAATGTAGAATTCTGGGAAAAATATTCATTTTGACTGTTGAAATTCTCCCTATTAATGACAATTGTAGGTTTTCCCATTTTATCAAATCTAGTGCTATCTGTTGTTTAAGTTTAATGTAATTGTTCTCTTTTAATGTACTAGATCTTGCTGTCAAATGTATCCCCAAGTACTTAACCTTATTTGTGACTTGAATTTTCAATACATCTGCCAATTCTTCTTTTTGTCTTAGTAACATATTCTTTGTCAAAATCTTTGTCTTATCTTTGTTTATTTTCAGGCCGGCCACCTTGCCATATGCCTCTATCTTTTCCAATAGTTTTGGTGCTGTTTCTAGAGGGTCTTCTAAAATAAAGGCCAAGTCATCTGCAAAAGCTTGCAATTTAAATTCTTCCTTTTTAATTTTCATTCCTTTTATACTCTTTTTATCTCTAATGTTTCTATTTAACACTTCCAGAGTTAATGTAAATAGCAAAGGTGATGGTGGGCAACCTTGTCTTGTACCTTTTCTTATATTGATAGAGTCTGTTAATTCTCCCTCTATCATTACCTTTGCCATTTGCTTATAATATATGGCTTGTATTGCTTGAATAATTTTTCTGGCAAAGCCCATCTGTTCCAATAATAATAACATGAATCACCAGTTCACATTATCAAATGCCTTTTGTGCATCTAAAAATATCAAAGCCATTTGTTTTTCGGGGTGAGTCTCATAATATTCCAAAGTGTCCAGTATTACTCTCATATTATCTTTAATTTGTCTCTTTGGCAGAAATCCATTTTGGTTAGAATGAATAAAATTATTTAAATATTTTTTGAGTCTCTCTGCCAATATTGACGCAAAGATTTTATAATCTGCATTTAATAAAGAAATGGGTCTATAATTCTTAATTTGTAAGAGATCAGTCTCTTCTTTTGGAATAAGTGTAATGTAGGCTTCTGACCATGTTTTCGGTATCTTCTTCTTTAGCATAACTTCATTCATGACTTCTAGCAATGGAAGGTCCAGCGATTCTTGTAATGTTTTATAGAATTTTTCTGGAAGTCCATCTGAGCCTGGTACCTTCCCATTATTTTGTTTCTTAAGTGCTTCAGTTAACTCCATCATGGTTAT
>BLBF01000026.1:17189200-17208161 GCA_015471245.1 Laticauda colubrina | reverse complement strand
ATATATATATATATATATATATATATATATATATATATATATATATAGTGTGTAAACAATGAATTCAATATCTCTATGATTATTATAGATAAGAAGGAAGTTGGTGAAAGAGTGCTTTTAATTTGTATGAA
Organism: Laticauda colubrina; assembly: GCA_015471245.1. Lineage (NCBI taxonomy): Eukaryota > Metazoa > Chordata > Lepidosauria > Squamata > Elapidae > Laticauda > Laticauda colubrina. The sequence continues at coordinate 17,208,030 of BLBF01000026.1, read as the reverse complement.
GTTTTGGAAAGCAGGATGCCAGTGTTTTTAATAGGCATGTAATAGGTTCTGTGCAACTAATTTTCCCATCTTCATGGTATATTATTTACCTCAGGAAAGGAATTAACTGTGTCACACAAGTTTTAGAAACATTGTTCAGAGAAAGGAAAAAAAGGGAGCTTCTGTAGGTTGCTACTTTCTTAAATGGATCACATAATTGCAGATTTTCAGGAAGGTTGTTCCTGTAAATTCCATAGGCGATGTTGTTACAATCATTCTGGGGCATCAAGCGGTATTTAACAGTTCAGATTGTCTAGGATGACAGGAATGCTGTTATGTTGAATCCTTCTACCACCAGGAAGAAATGAGTTGTGACATATCAGGGAAGATTAAATTTGTAACAGAGCACATCTTAAGCACTAAGCCTATGATTTCACAGTAACATTAAAAGTCAGTATTTAAGGAATGTGACAGTTTGCTTGTCATTAGGATTTGATTGTCTGGAAAGAGCCATGACAATGGCTTGTGTGAACTAAAGACAAGATTTGGGGACTGTTTGCTTGCTAAACTCAGATCCTTAAAGAAAGTGGCCAGTTTTGTTTCCTCTCATTCATTATTGGATGGCTGCTTTAAAACAAAGTAACAAATGAACATGCACATTTTGATCCATGAAAACAATTTCTACATATTCATTTTTATCCATATTCATATTTATACATGATTTTCATAACAAATGTTTGTTTTTCTGCATGAATATTAGATGTAAATATTGCTGTTACAACAGTCTGTTCTTATTATTGAGTTGTTTCGTTCTGGCCTGTACATAGTTGTATCTTCTACTTTTATTTCCTGCATTAAATTATACAAAATGAGTGACATACTGAAAGGTTCAAGTGGGTAAATATACACACGGTATATATATTTATACATTTAGCTAGGTATGGCTGTTATGGTCCTCTCCAGAGTGTCTTCAGCTACATACAAAGACAAACTTCATTAATAAAAATTATTCTTTTTTTGGTCTCCTCATAATCACAAATCTACTTCTGGTCTTTGGTGGTTATGATCAGATTTCTTAGGCCAATGAAGCAGAGGTGATTGTTTCATAATAGCTATTGCATTTCCACTCTGTTTCAACTACACTGTGTATGTAATGGTGCTTATTACACCATATTTTAATGTTTGTCACTGATAAAAACACAACTTTATCGATGGATTTAGTTTTCTAAGGATCAGGTCTGAAAGACTCTGACAGATCTAGAGACTATGCTTACAACAAAGGACATATTATAAAATCTTATTTTTCAGTTGTAACATAATGAAAGATAGATCAGAAAAAACTTGGTCCTTTTAAATTATGATGCTGGAGAAAAATATTGAACAATTATTCAATACTAGATAAAATAAAGCCCAATTGCTGACAAAGCACCAATAATGAAGCAATGGCTTAATAAGGAAAAACAACATAATAAGAGAACAACTGTCAATGGAAAAATCTTGATGCCTGGAAAGAGAAGTGGCTAAATACAATTACTACGGTCATAGGCAGGAACTTACAGAAACTCAAAGCAGTGATTTGCTGTGAAATGTTGTTCATCAGATCATAAAAAGCCAGAAGCAACTAAATAATTCAACATTGCAGCAAATAATGTAAAAGTACATTACAATCTCTAAATCCAAAAATTAATTCCAGTTGATGAGATTTATACATTGATTTGTGGAACTTGTTGTAAGACTCATTTAATGATTTCTTCATATGTTTAGAAATAAGGTTTTTTTTAGAAATATTTCACATTTAAAATAGTTTACTGTAAAACTAAATTTTGGCTGGAAAGCAATAGGTTAAGTTTTCTTTGTGGGTAGGGTTTTATGTTTATATTTTCTTAGTCCTGGTTAGGAGAAATGAGCTTGTGTTCTCTTTGTTGTGCCAAAGTGATAGGGTTTCATTTGTTTGAAAATCTAGCTTACCCCAAGAGGTTACCGTAGTGTAGATTTTGTTTGCTCTGAAATAAATTGCTTATTGTCACAAACTGTCCAGCACTGCTGGGTTTTGAAAAGACCCCTAAGAAGGGTTTTTGTTTTTTTTCCTAGTGGATGGGTAGAAGTTTCCATATTGCAAGGCTTTTCAGTTCTGAAAACTGGAATACAATTTGCAGCTGTTTGGCTCGTGACAGTGATATGGATCTGACTGTACATAGTATGCTAAGGAACCATGGATGCAGCTGGAATAGAGGTTATGAAAGTTAAAAGCAATGCAAAGGTTACCCATTAATTGGCTGCTAATAAAAGCAAACTCAACTGTTTATAACTGTGGGAGCCAGTGCTCTGTATCTGATAACAACAAGAATTCATACACATCACACAGTTTGGCCATTCAGACCACGACTAATTGCAATGTGCGGCATAGTGATCAAATTTAACTCTACCAGCATGCACTCTGGTTTGGGACTTCATGGCGACAAGGTAGCATTTATTACTTATTCTCCATAACATAGCCTGATTGAAATATCTAGCTACATTGTCAAAGAAGCCCAGCTGGGTTTTGGAGCAGCTAATTAAGTCATTAAACCAAGGGGGTCAAATAATTTACTCCTACATGCTGAATGATAGCAAATCCTGTATCCTGCTATCCAAGATATTAAGGTTTGAATGTTTACAGAACTGTTTGGCTAAACATATACTGTTTTTGGAATCTGTTGAAAGGAAGTCTCTGTTCCTAAAGAAATGTTTCTGAACCTGTTTTATTATTTTTTAATGTTATAAATATTTTATGGTTCAGGTATTACTATAAGCCAGGGATGTCAAACTCATGATGTCACCGCGGTGTCATGTCATTTTCTCCTTCGCTAAATCGGGCATAGGTGTGGCTAGTGTGTGACACATCCGGCCCATGGGCCAGGAGTTTGACAGCCTTGCTATAAGCCATGAGTTCCTTGATAAAGGCTATATGAAAAATATTTGGCTAGGTTTGCATAATATACTAGATTAAACTGTGATCTATAACTGCTAGATTTATACAGCACTCTAATTTATGGAAAACCACAACTAAGTTTTATTTATGACTATTGGTGATAATATAATGAAGATTTGGACATTCCTGGAAAAACAGTGCTGAACTTTCAAATGGAATTTTATTGCCCTGGAAAGTAAATATAATATGCAGCCATCATCACTGTTAACTATTGATACTCCAGTCCATGATGATTGTTTAATTTCCTTTAAATATATTGAATTATGCCACAAAGGAGAGGAAATCAGCCTATTCTTCAAATGCATCTTAAGGCAGAACAAGAAGTAATGGATGGAAACTTATCAAAACGAGAAGCAACCTAGAATTAAGGAGACATTTCCTGACAGTTAGAACAGCCTCCAGAAGCTGCAGGTGCTCCAACACTGGGGTTTTTGAAGAAGTCTTTGGACAACAATTTGTCTGAAATGCTATAGGATTTCTTGCCTTAGCAGGGAGTTGGACTAAAGGGATCTCCAAAATCCCTTCCAATTCTGTTATTCTATTACGACAGTCTCAGAAACAGTGTTTTATGGTTTGTTAAGAACTTGTAAAATGACCACACTTGTGTGATCCTGATTTAAGTGCTTGGCAACCTGTAAATCTGTGGGGAAGCCAGCAGGGAAGGTTGCAAACTGTTGCCACCTGACAAGAGAAACTCTCTCTCTTTTCTGGGAACTGGATGAAAGAACTGCCTAATGAGATGAAAGTATTAATATATTTTCTAGAAATAAAAGCGGTTGTGTATTGTCCAATACGTTTCTGATATGTTTCTGCCATATCTATGTTGGCCACTTCACTTTCAAAAACATCTTCATGTAGAATTCAACCGGAGACTTCCAGAACATGGATAGCTATAACAACAAGCTATATCATTAGGTGTATTTAAACATATTATAATAGAAAAAAGTCAATATGATTGTTCTGTTCAACTGACACAGTATACTTTTTATGGAGGCAATATATTTTCCCATTTATAAAGCTGAATCTATGAACAGTCTCAAATTTCAGAATTGGTCCTTAGTAGGGCATGTAACTTTTTAAAAGGAAATTGAATTCAATATAGCTAAAAGAATGAAGCAGCCACCAAAAGCAACAGCACTTTATTTCACCTTGGATTCACTTTATTGACCTCTTCCTATCTAGTAAGTCACCACAGTACAAAAACAGCAATAACAGGGACATAAACTTGAAACTAACTAAAGGTCTCTTGAAAGGAAAATGTTTCAACCTGCCTTAAGAATGCTGAAGGGAATGGCCCAAACCCCATGACATGTCTTAGCTCCGGGGCACCACTGATGTTATCCTATTTCTTACACATGCTCTAAGTATAATGAAAACAGAAGCAGGCCTCCCTCAGCTCATCCTCAGTATTATAAAATACATCTTCATAGGGAGATTTAAGCAATACATATTTCAATAGTGGCGTTTAAAATAAATTATCCACTCACGTGGACTCGCAGTTGCTGAAGAAAAGTTATTAGAATGGATAGTATTATGACCTCCATCATCTTTGTTATTTACAAATTTTAGAAAGAGAGAATATGATATAAAAAAATGGACATGGTGTGTGAAGGGGTGAGGGGACATATATGAACCAAATAATAAAAATAGAAGTTGACATCCATATAATTTTGAGATTGCTGGAGAATGTACAAGTAATTCTACTGAAACATTTTAAAGAGTTGAAAAAAACAGCTCTATCTACCTGTCTATCTATCTACTATCAAAATCACAGCCACTATATTGGGTGAATATTCTAGGAGGAGAAATGTTTTGATCTACGGTGGCCCAAAAAACCCAACTACAAGCAGTTTGATAGCCTTTTATTGATTAATCCATTTTATTAAAAGTCATAAACTTTCATGATCTACAGCACAGTTCAGATGCATATAATAGACAATAATAGAATATTCTAGGGTTTTAAGTTGTGATGGGGGAAGAAAAGAAGACAGTGTGTCAACTTCTTGCTGAATAGAGCATGTAAAGCCCCATTTTTCCAAATGCTATACAGATAGTCCTTGACTTATAACCACAATTGAACCCAACATTTCCGCTGCTAGTTGAGATATTTGTTAAGTGAGTTTTGCCCCATTTTATGAGCATTTTGCCACAGTGGTTAAATAAGTCACTGCACTGTTATTAAGTTAGTAACATATTTGTTAAGTGAAACTAGCTTCTCCATTGACTGACTTCCCAATTTGTTTGTCAGAAGCTCACAAAAGGCAATCACATGACCCCAGGACACTGTAACCGTCATAAATATGAGTCAGTTGCCAAGCACCTGAATTGTGATCACAGGGATTTTGTAATAGTTGTAAGTGTGAAAAACGGTCATAAGTTATTTTTTCATTACCATTTAATCATCATTAAATGAACTGTTGTAAGTCGAGGACTACCTGTAGACCACTGCTTTTCTTTTTCTGCTTTTCTAAAACTGTGTACTGTAGCCCATACATAGATGATTAGAACATCAGATACCTATCCTGCCTTAGATTCTCAGAGTTATGTATGACAATAACTAGTTACCATTTGTTTCTCTTACATATATAATGCCTTATTTGTTATGTTTGAATATCCATTTCTAATGTACAGATTTGTTGGAGTGTTTCTGTGTGTTTGTTATCAGCTCATTTTAACAAATCCAAATCAAAATAAAAATTATCTTGATGTCAGATGACATTTTTGATTTATTACGAGCAGCAGGGTGGTAATTTTTTTTTAAAGCCAGAAGCATAACACAAAATAATTTTTAACAGCCAGAAGCATGACACAAAATAATTTTCAGTAACATGAATAAATGTCATGGAATATATTTTTGAAGAAACTAGTCCTAACTAATAAATTATGTCCTTTTAAGATAAAAACTTTAGATTGGTGAATGAAATGTTATCAGTGTTTGAAAGATAAAATATATATGTATGATTAAACATATAATTAAATACCATTAAGAGATCTGTTTCCATGCTGGTTGTACAGGAAAAAAAACTATGGAAAATTGTCAGGTTTGTTGTAAATTGTCAGTTTGGTTCATGACCTTAATAGTAGTATATGCTTCCCTCTTGCTCCATATTTTCCCAAAGTGCCTTATGCATTTTGGCTTTGTAATGTGATGACAACCATAATTTGGTACTACTGGAAAGAACATGGATAAGCTGCTACAATTATGAATTAGTCTTTCCTCACCAATGTAGCCATTAGGACAAGGGTGGGGAACCATGCAGTGGTTGGATTCAATTTTTTTTTTACTACCGGTTCTGTGGGCATGGCTTAGTGGATATGGCTTTGTGAGCATGGCTTTGTGGGCATAGCAGGGAAGGATACTGTAAAATTTCCATTCCCACCCCACTCCAGGGGAAGGTTACTGCAAAATCCCATTCCCTTCCCTTCCCCTCCCAACTAACCTGCTTTCCAGCTCTGTTCTCCTGTGCAGGGCAACAAAAGAAAACCATGTGATCAGCTGGGACTTGGGAGGCAGAGAAGAGATGGGATGGGGGCCAATCAGAGGTAGTATTTGCCAGTTCTCTGAACTACTCAAAATTTCTGCTACTGGTTCTCCAGAACTGGTCAGAACCTGCTAAACATCACCTTTGGAACAATGGCTCTTTTATAACTAGTGGATTTCAACTCTCACATGTCATAAAAGGGTCATGGTTTCCCACCCAGCAGAAGGAGGATATTACAAACATTCTTGATTTTGCCATTACTAATGTATGAGCCAAGGTGTGGTTAATTTAATATTATGGATTTAATTATCAATAGTTTAAACTAAGTACAGTGGTTGATAGTGCATACATTCAAACTGAAATTAAATTAAGTTGGAAACCGGTTTTTCTTGTGTCTCTCCATATTTCATGTATTGATAATCTTACAATAGTAATCCATGAATAATTCATGTGTGTTGAGCACACATGACTTAAACCCCAATTTGGATTTTCTTGTTCTGTGAAGAAGTTTAGAATTAGGCAAAGTAAACCCATGAAATGTACAAAGTGCAAGAGTATGAAAATCTGGATAGGCTTATTATGAGTAAAATTAGCTATAGTCACTCAAAGTGGGGTAATATGGTATGTACCAGGGTCAGTGCATTTCTCTAGACTGTTTAATGTCTACATGAAATGGAATAAATCATTTAACTTCCATTAATATATGAATAATATTTACTTATACATCTCTGCTTTCTCTACCTGGGAGATGTGGAGGAAAACATGAACTGCACCCTGGAGATTATTCTGCCCTGGCTGGAGAAAAAAATAGTCTCAGGCCAAAACCAATCAATGCAGAATGATTTTTGGTTCAGAATCCAACTGATTCTGGGGTAGGATAACTGATATCAACTCTGTCTTTTGTGTTCCCTCTGAAATTGCACATTGGTAGACCTACTGTATTTAAGACTCTTTGTCAAGTTCAAACTGAATCTGGCAGAAGCCATTTTCTTGTTTCTCAGTTGCCACACAATCTGATGGGCAACACTGGTCTATCCCATGGGAACTAAGGTAATCTCCACAGGTGTCGGATGTAGACGGAGGGGAGTGCCTATGAATCCTGCCAATTAACCCAATGGACAATGTGACCTGTGACTTTTGGGGAGGACATTATTTATTTTTTAATTATACTGAAAGTGCAGGGAATATTTAGAGTTGGTTTTATATTTGGTGGTGCCTATATAATGTATCCTATAAAAAAGTTCTTTGAGGAAGAATCTGATCTCAGAGTTCTGATTTGTTTGGGTTTGTTAGTCCAAACCTTAACAGTCTTGGTAAGAAAGCAGTGGGTTGTCATGGCCAATTAACCTTATTTATTCTTGATATTTCACATTTTGATGGAGGCAATTTGCCTACTTAGATCTGATCTCAGGGACAACTTTGAAGTTTCAGTTAGTATAATATGAAATTGCTGTATTCTTACTGGAAAATTATAGTATGATCATATAAGACAATTACTACAATGGGTCCCTCAGTTGTTTATTGTTTTCCAAATGCTGGTTATTACTTATTAAGCTCCTATGTAGTCCAGAATTAGAGATATTAGGCACCACCTATCCCACGTAAATTCTGTTCACATGACCAAAGGGCATAGATAACATCCATGAATATTCCCTTACAGGTACAACAAGGTTACTTCGTTAGAACACAGATCTTTGTAAAAGCTTATCCTGAGGGAAAAATACCCCATTCTCATGCCTTTCCAGTGAATAGTTAAAATTTGGATCTTCCAGAAGATCTTTGGAAGTAAATTCTGGAATAAGTTCTGAATTAATAAAGATATGGCTACTGCTCTATTATTTTATTTGACATTTTATAGAATACAATCTCAGTGCTATATTGAGAATTTTCCTTGCTTGGTTTGCAGCTTTACTTGTTGCTAAGGCTCACTGTATCTGTGTAGCTGAAAGCTATACCATCAGTAGACTAATTATTGGCAGATTCTTCAAAGATGGACCGATCTGATTTGACTATGACAAACCACCCATTTGGGCAGTAGCAATATGAGACAGTGTTGGAAGAGTAGCATCACATTTCTTTGACAACGGCAACAACACTGGAGTCTATTTTAGGTTTGCCATGAAACCTAATGGATAGTTACTATGAAACAAAATGTGATCAAGTGCTGGAAGATGAGCCCTTCACATCAGAAGACTAGAAGTCTCTGGTAAAGCTCTGAAGAGAGTTTGTAATAAAACTGGTGTTTATAAGTGAAGCAAACACTTTGGTTATCTGACTGTTGATGTAGCTATTCATGAAATGATGATCAGAACCTCTTAAAGAAAGTACGGAAAATACAAATAATCAACCAAACAAAACTAGGCTCTGTTTTAGATTTTTAAATTGAGACTAAAATTATGGAGTCAGAACTGCCTGAACTGCAAGCAGAGTTCAAGAAAAGCCAAAGAACAAGATACATCATTGCTGATGTGAGATAAATCTACAAAAATACAATTGAACACGATAAGGATATTTACCGTGTTTCATTGACTGCAGCCTTTGACTGCTAAACCATGAAAGGTTCTGAACCAAATTAAGAAGCATGAATATACCAGAACATCTGATAATTTTAATGTACATTTTTACATTGATCCAGAAGCAGCAGTCCAAACAGAATAGGAAGCAAAAGAATGGTTCAAAATCAACAAATACTGCATACTTTCCTCATACTAGTTCAATTAATGTTTATAACAAATCATTGAAGAAGCAGGACTGTGTGAAGAAAACCAAGGTGTGACAATTGATGGAGACTGACAACAACTTTTCTATGCTGATCATGCACATGAGTGGCTGAAAGTGCAAGTGATCTGAAGCATCTCTTATTAACACCAGGGAACATTGTTTCAAAGCTAGAGTGTAGCAGAATAGTCAGAAGACAAAGATTCTAAAAGCTGGTAACATCAATAATTTCAGCCTCGACAGAAGAGAAACAGAAATTAGCTGACAATTTCAGATTGCTTAAATCAATAATCAATAATGAAACTATCCATGGCCAAGAAATCAAAAGACAATGCCCTTGACGGAGGGAAAAAACTATAAAGGGCACAAACAATATCTTTAAATACAAAGTGGTTTCTTTGTATTCAATGATCTGACATTCAACCCAGGATATTTTCATAATATTATATGGATATGAAAGTTGTATACTGAAGAAACAAAACAGGAGGGAAAAGATGCTTCTGAATTGTGATGCTGGAGAAGAATGCTATGAATACAATAACTGCCCAATGAGCAAATTAATCAGTATTGGAGGAATGCAAGCCTAAACCTGTTTTAGAAAATGAAAAGACAGGCATATCGTTTTAACATTTTAAACACTTCAAGCAAAGAGAAAGATTATTTAGAGCGGACACTATGCTTGGCAAGGCTGAAGGATAATGTAAAATACTAAGACCGTCAATGCAATGTATTGATGGAATAAAAATAAGCATGGATACCGCCAGACACAGTTTAGAACAGCTATATATTTGATGGCTACTAATAAAACTATACTGAGAATTTATTTAGAGTCTTTGCTACATTTTGATATAAAGAAACAAACAATTTGGGTTTTGTGTTCACTTTTAGGGTTTGAATCAGTGGTGGGATTCAAATGTTTTTACTACCGGTTCTGTGGGCATGGCTTGATGGGCGTGGCAGGGGAAGGATACTGTAAAATCTCCAGTCAGAGGTGGTATTTGCCAGTTCTCTGAACTACTCAAAATTTCCACTACCGGTTCTCAAATTGATCAGAACCTGCTGAATACCACCTCTGGTTTGAATAGACTGAAACAATAAAAACAGTAGAAAAAGACATGATTCCATGTGGTCAAAGGTTTGAATTAGGAGCCTGAGTAAAAACCACAGAGTAAAAATCTAAAAAATAAGTACATAAATAAAATGTCTGGACTGTGCTAATGTTTTTATTCCTTGAAACCATGCTCTTTATCTTCTGCATTGCATGCTCAGCTATATAGTATGAAGGAACTTCTAGTTTACCCAGACCACAGTTTGCAGCATATGATTTACAAAAGCATTCCAAAACAGGACTGTGAGCCATATTAAAAGTCTTTCCTTAGGAATTGCAGACTCATGTCTCAGATGTAAAATTAAATTGATTAAAATATGATATTATTTGGTGGCTTAACTGCATGACAGTTGGAGTATAATTGCAAGGATAAGGCCAATTTCCTATTCTTTGTAAGTCAACTGAGTTTTGACGGACTAGATGTGAAAATAAAATTATTGGCATTCATTGCTCCTTATTTTTTTTAAAGAATAATTCAAAGTCTAAGCTTGTAAATAAATGCAAATATACATTACCAGGCAAGCACATGGATATGAATGCTTTTTTAAAAAAAATATGTATTTTTAGAATTCATTCCTTTTAAAGTACCAAGAAAGAGAAAAACATGAAGAAAAAGGCCTCAAAACCAGTCTGCCAATTTTGACTGGTATAAAATGTGGTTGAAACAAACTTTGATAAACTTTCAGATTCTGCCCCTCTTTTTTAGTTACTCTTGCTTTCAGTTTTTAATCCTAACAACCTCAAAGAGACCAACAATTGATTTTATTTCAAAAAACCTTTGGCTTACAATTGTATATGAATTATTATCATAATGAAACAATTTCCATTATTATTTTAACTGCTTTGTTTTATACTTGTATCTAGGACTACTGTAACCTGCATGAGTTGGAGAAGCTTATAAATATTATTAAACAAACAACAAATTGTTGCTGTTATTATTCAACGGGCGGAAAGTATCCACCACTTCAATATCTTTATTGCCATTTTTAAACTGGTTATTCTGTCTGTTGTTGTTAATTTGCTCTTCATTATATTTAACTTTAGTCCTATTTTTTGACTGAATTCTTTAATTTATACAACTAAAGCCTGTAGATCAGGGGTGTCAAAGTTGTGGCCCGTGGGCCGGAGGTCACAAAATGGCCTGTCCACCACCAGTTTAATGAAGGGGGAAAAGATGTGATATGTCATGTCCTACAAGTTTGATATCCCTGTTGTAGATCTTTGCATACACATACACATGCACATATACACACACACACATACATAGAGAGAGAGAGAAACATACATACATACATACATACATACATACATACATACATATATAAATAATACATACATACATATATGAATAAATAAAATAAACAGTATATAGCCTTGTTGCATTCCAATCCTTTGCCAAGTCTGGAGCCAATCTGTTTTACCATATTCTGTCTGTACAATGCCTTTGCGACCTATGTATCAGTTTTTCATGAAGATGAGACGTTTTGGGATTTCCATTTTTTCTGAGCACATTCCACAGCTTGACATGATTGTCACTATCAGAAACTTTTCTATAATCAATGGAACATATAAGGACTTCTTTCATGTATTATTTGGCTTTCTCAGTTATTCAGCACGCATCTGCAATAATATCTCATATCCTTGGCCCAGTTTAAACATCTGGCATCTCTTATTCCATGTAGACTTCTAATCTGCATTTGATAATCCTAAACATTTTTGCTAACATATAATATCAAGGGTATTTGTACAACAATTTATATAATCTTTTAACTTTCTTTTTCTTTTTTTGGTATTGGAATGTACACTGACCTCTTCCAATATGTTGGTTACTATGTTGTTTTTTAGATTTGCTGGTATAGGTTGGTTAGAAGAGGAATCCGGAAGAGCAATGGGTGATGCCTGGCATGCTCGGAGAGATGACTCCACATGCTACTTCCGGCACGCATGTCATAGATTTGCTATCACGGGCCTAGAAGTAGAAGACATTTTTGAGGCCTAAAACCAAAGGTTGCTATTAAATTATATTTTTTGGTTGGACAGAATGAGGATATTATTAAATGTATATCAAGAAATAATGTTAAAGATTAGGAATTAAATATTTAAATTCAAAAGCCAACTGTCAGCCAAGTTCCCAAAATATTTCATATTGTTGGCTGCAGGACCTGCATATCACTTGTATTTTTTCAACATTTGTAAATTACAGAGAAATACAGTAAACTACAGTTAATTACTCATTTTTGGACCAGCAATTACTTTCATGTTTAAACATAGATTAATTATTGTAACATCCTGACAGATTTAAACAGAATTTGAAAATGTCTATATGTAGCCCTGCAGGCCTATAGACACTTACATGGTGTAAAAAGTAACAAGCTCAAAGACATGGATAGGATTGTATCACATAATATACACATGTAAACATTTTTTCAAGAGTTAAATGCTGAACAAAACATTTTTTGAAGTTTTAAGCCCCTTCAAGAGAGAAACTGAGTGGCTGTTGTAAGAGATGGATGCTTATATAATTGCTGATAGTCAGTGATGCTCTGAAGTGTTTTTTTAATCCAGTTGTTAGATATGCAAATGAAAAATTGCCAGCATGAACTTTTGAAAATTAAAAATTGTGATACTGTTTATGCCCTGTGAATAAAAATATAATTTTTTTCATAGTTTACCGTACTTCACTTGATGAATCTTTAAAAGTCTAAACTGTTAAAAATAAACATAATGAAGTTTTAGAATAAAACTTGTACTTACTTGAAATCTGACCCAATGTATTTAAACCAATTCTATTTTATTGCATTATATTTCAAAAGTTATATTGTTTACCTGTCATTCATAAATCATTTAAACAAACTGAGAATTAACTGAAAATGTGAAAAATAATCTGTGGCACTTTTTAATTATACCATATTTAATTTCCTTAATTCCCTTTTATTATCAGTTACTTGATAACTATCCATCCAGGCTTACCATATTTTATTTATGACACTTTATTCGTGTTACTATAACTTTTTGTTTCATTGTTGTAAATGACCAGAATCAATGGGAGTAATGCATCATACAGGTTTAATTATTATTATCTATAATTTATAGGAATACTTAACTAATGCTGTTGCATAATAGTGGTAGTAATAATAACACAGGTTGCAAAAATTGTCCATTAGAATTTATGCAGAAAATACAAGCTAATTGTTTGCAAAAATCGCATGTGACTGAAAAAGTTTTATAAAATAACAAAGTTAAAATGTTGTGGGATTTCAAAATTGAAACAGGTGATTAGAACAAAATATATCAGATATTACTATGATTGAGAAAAAAGTGTGGTTAATGACAAGGCAATAGTTAGAAATAATTGAGTTACAACTGGAGAAAATAAAATGCTGTGAATTACAAAGTTAAAAACATTGAATGGTTATGAAGTAAAATGATTGTTCTACCAATTTTAATTTGAGATATTGGTTGCCAAATATTTTAGGAAATATTTAGAAATTTTAAACTTCCTCAACTTGATATTAACTTTTCTTAGTTTATAATATATACCTATCATTTGTAGCATTGTGCTACACTGTGTATATGCATAGTATTTATTATAACTGGTAGCAATCAATTAAATTAAAAAAACCTCAAAGCAGATTTTTTTTGGAAAGTTAAATGTGGTGGGAATGAGACATAAAATCATGCAGGTTGTATGCTCTTTATTTGAGTATTGCCTATGCTCATAGCTTTCTCAGTGATATCTGGTACTTACGAATCGCTGCAAAATTTTTGTGCTCAGACATCATGTTGCAAATAAAGCAAATATAATGTGTTTCTATTCCATGGGCAATGCTTCCTCAATCATATCATAATCTAACCTGTGCCTTTATTTCAAAAGAGGCAAAATAATTTTCTCACATATGAAAGAACAGTTTACATGTTTATTGTTTAAGAGCAGGACTCAAAATATAGGATAGCAAATGCTGTGCAAATAGGTATCTAGAATTATGATATACAGCTCTCTTGTCAACAAGAGATTTCTTTTAATTTTAGTGTGAGAAGTAGAAGGGAGGATGCATTCATTTGAGTGCTATGCAGTGGTGAGATTCAAATGTTTTTACTACAGGTTCTGTGGGCATGGCTTGGTTGGCGTGGCAAGGGAAGGATTACTGTAAAATCTTCAGTCAGAGATGGCTGGTTTTCTGAACTAATCAAAATTTCCACTACCGGTTCTCCAGAACTGATCAGAACTTGCTGAATACCACCTCTGGTGCTATGTTTTGTAATATGTATGTAATGGACATCCATAATGGTCTATAACAATAAGAGACACAAAATAAAACTTGAGAGCAAAAGTGTGGGTGATCCAAAAACATGGATTAAAGCTCCCAATTATGTCCAATGTTTTATGACCAAATTTTCAAAATGACGCAAGGAACAAATGATTAAAAACACAAGTGGGGAACAAAACAGTGAAATTTTTTCAAAATAGGTTTTTGTGTGCATGTTTAAAAGAATGTGCAAAGCCATAGCAGAGAATAATAATGCTAATTAATTATAAATAAAATTATATGTAAACAAAAAAAAATCAAATTTAATTTGTTTCAGACATCAAATTATTATTTTTTTAACCGGATTCCATTTCTAAGCCAAGTGCACTCATTAAATCTTAATCTCAGTTATTTATCTTTTCAGTATGGAAATGGTTAGACCATTTTAAGAGCCTTAAAATTGTAGAATTACATTGTTTCAGAATCAAGTTAGTAATATATGGAAGGTTATCATTTTTTACTTAATAATTTCAAATACATGCATTCATCACTAAAAATGCAAAATTCTTGTTTTGAATGTATAGGAATGAAAGTAACACTGTGACTTGTAGAGTTGTTGTTGTAGTATCTGTTATTATTGCATTGGAGGATAATTTTAAAAGCTAAGGTTGTTGCAGTTCAATAAATATGTGCCCTAATACACCCAGAGTATCCTATTGTGTGTAGTCTTTAAGCATTTCTATGCCATAGTGCTTATTTCATACAGTAATTTTACTGAAGAAAAGTTTCAGATAATTGCAAAGAATGTATTCTCTTTTAATGAGGGCAATCTCTTATTAACTAGGGGTGATTTTGGTACGTTCCTTATTTATTAGACTAAAGAGCTAATCTAGAAAAACATTACCAAGTTATGCAAACCATAACCTTATTGAAAAGTTTCTTTTTCCCTTGCATTAAGAATGATGGCTTACACATGGAAAAATAGTTGCCCCAGCAAAAGATAGAAAAATGACACATTTTCAAGGCACTTATGAATTGAAATATAATCCTGATTAAAATGCATGCGTAAAACCCTTTTGAATGAGGTGCAGATCTGACAGTGTATTCAGGATTATTATTTTTTTACGTGAGAAAAGAAAGCAGATGGTCTCCTAATTCTTTTTGTCATCATTTCTTGAACATCTTGTTTTTTCAGGAGAAGTGTCTAGCAATTGCAATTTTTCTGGAACCCAAAGCTGGTAAGACCAATGGATTAAATTTTGGAGACGGGTGGAAGAATAAACAAATCAGCCAAGATATCCATTTTTATTGACATTTTAAGAAAGTAGTGAAAGGTTTGATGCTGTTTTGAATAATCATACTTAATTTTAAATAATGATTCTCACCTGGCAATTATTATAGTCTAAAATTTATATTCCCACCTCCTGCCTGTCTCCTGTGTACCTCTTAGTATCTCGATTCATATGAAAAATATAAATCACTTTTTGATTCCAGACAGAACAATGATAAATATTTGCCGAGTATCCTTTTTGGTGACACAGGGAGGGGAAAATAATTTCTGATGAATTATGATGTTGTATATCATTACTATAAGTCAGTCAGAAAAATAAGAAAAGAAACAAAGTGGGGAAAGGACTTGTTTCCGCAGCTCCCCTCAAAATCCTGTCTAGAGTCGAGTGAAATAAATGAAACACTAATTTGGTCTAATTCAGAAACTTATATCATAGAAGATGTATCAGTATTTGTCGAAGCTTTTACAAAGCTTAAACATTTTTCATGCTGCAACATAAATAATTTTCAAAAAGCTGGTATTGTGCTACCTTTGATTATTATTTTGTCAAATGCTTTAATGACACTTCAGTAAAAAACAAATCTAAGTATCTTACAAAAGTAATAAATGGTAAATTATACAATGCATAATATTAAAAGTACAAAACCAAAAAGCAGTGTTTACATAGGTACATCCTAATTAACCATTTTTTCAAGATCTTATGTGGATCATGTTCAAAATTACTGTGTGTTTGACAGACCATAGGAAAATCCGCCCATATATTTATGGTATTTTTACTTCTACCTTACAGAAAAAGGAAATTGTCCAACATGATCTGTTAGAGAAACATAACATTGAAATGAATCATGTGTTCTTTCTTCTGTCCAATTGTGTTTGATTGTGGTTTTGTACCTGTGGTTCATCAATACACACCAAATTTTTCAGAACATGTCCATTGAGATCACATTTGATAATCCTTTGAGGATTTTTGTGTGCTGTGTTAAAATGAGAGAGGGGTGTGTGAAGATCGGGTTTATTATATTGCCTTATGTTATAGACAGTCTTTTCCAAATCAGGACAAGTTCTGTACCTTAGCGAATATTGCTAATAGTAGGGGATTGTGGAAGTTTTAAGCCAAAACACCTGAAGAAAGACTGGCTCTTCTTTGCTCTTGAGTTTTGAGTCAGTTAAAACTAGTTTATTGACTGTTTCTGTCAAAATGAATAAATGTTTGTTTTGTACTACATACCTTTTCTTTTCCTTGGTTTTCTCACTGTCTGCTATTCCTATTTAATGATATGAGCTTCGCTACTGATCCAAGAGAAGCTATCACCGGTTGCCACACAGTATACAGATCACAAACTCTCTTGTTGCTCTTTGGATTATAGTAGCCCTCTTTCATTTTTAGGAGTTTATCTTTTACTTCTTTGGTGTTCTGTCAGCAAATAATTTCAGTCACATGCTGGATTCGTTATTCTTTCATCTCTCTGCAGAAGACTGAAGACATGAGTTGGAATGTAGTAGTACAGCAACCGATCTGCTATTTTGTGGAGCGCACATTGGCAAAATTTGGAACAGAAAGGATTGTCAGGATTTCTGTATGATAAGCCTAAATGTTTTATGTTTGTGAAACAGACTGACCCTTTACTTGTTGCTCATCAAAATAATATAATTGCAGAAAAGAAACTTTGTATTAAATATAAATTTCTGCAACTTACATAAAATGATACAGATAAAATACGATAGCTTTGCTGAGTTCCCTTTTTTTACTGACAAATTTACTAACTACTCATAGTTTCCTTTTGCTTTTAGCAGGCAATTAAAGAATAAATGTAGATATGAGTTTAAATTGAAGTTTGGGAAATGGATGACTTCCACAATTTGCAATTAGACTGAAATCTGTTTGTTACTTAGTTTTCTCTATCATTATGAAGATATCCCAGATGAAAGTGGAAGAATTCTCACAATTCTGAGAAGTTTAGTGACTTAGCTAGCCTGGTCATGGCCAAGTTAATTTATTGTCACCTGGATCTAGGAACTGCAGCAAAAAGGATATATGTTGAATTTACTTCTCATTTAGTGTAATTATGCTATTTGAAGTAGTTGACAGCCTTTAATTAACTTACAGAGCTAAAAGAGAAAGGAACAAAGGGAAATGGGATTTATTACTTGCAATTTAATTTTAGTGAGTTATGCAGGTTATAGATTATCGAATGCTAGAATACAGAGGTACATATGTGGCTAACATAAACCCTATTAATTTAACAAATTTCTAATAATAAATATCTGCATAAGAGTCAATATAGGAAGCACAATTACCAAATATTTCATATGAAGTATAGCAATATTGTATTACAGTGTGTGCATGTGAGTATGTGTATGTGTGTGAATTTATATTTGTCTCTATGTAGGAAATGCACACATATGGCTGTATACATGCATCCTCAGCCATGTTTACTTAAAGCAAGACTTTTAAAATATTTATAGAGTTCAGCTACTGATACAAATTTTAAAATATTATACCTGCCTACCCAAGATACACAGTTGCCAAATACTTGTCAATGAAAGTTTCACTTCGGGCACATGGCACTAATGTAGCCATGGCAAATATCATTATGGACAAGTCAAACTTTTATAAGAATAAGTATAATTGCCACACT
The DNA here is from genome assembly GCA_015471245.1 of Laticauda colubrina. NCBI lineage: Eukaryota > Metazoa > Chordata > Lepidosauria > Squamata > Elapidae > Laticauda > Laticauda colubrina. The sequence goes on along the minus strand of BLBF01000026.1, from coordinate 17,189,595 downwards.
ATTGTACCTGGGGAAACATATTCCTATCCTTCCTCAAAATTTGAACATGTGGGTCAGAATTATCTTCAAGAGGATATTCCATAAGAGAACGTTAGGATTAATGTTGTTTTCTCCAATCCTGGAAAACAAATTTAATATAGAATAAACTGATGAGAATTAGTTGCAAGATTTCAGATGGAAAGGATGTACTGGGAGTAATGAGACATTAACTAGCCCTGTGCCATACTGCCTATTTAGGCAAAATTTTAGTAGTCAAAGTTATTTTATTTTCATTTTTAAAAGATTTTTTTTTTAAATCTCAAAAGAAAAATAACCCTGAGGAAAATAATTTAATGCAGCATGAAACCTGGCATAATTTGGGATATATATATATATATATATATATATATATATAT
>BLBF01000026.1:17156287-17184200 GCA_015471245.1 Laticauda colubrina | reverse complement strand
TTTTTTTTCTTGTAGTCATCAGAAATAATTTTTAAACTGATTTAAAATGTTTTAGTTTCATACGTATGAATACATATAAACAGTCAACTAATTTTTTTTACAAATTAATGAAGAGTAAAATTAAGGGGAAAATGAATTTATGCTCTCAGCTAAGAAAAAAATACAGTGTGCGTTTTAAAAATATATGTTGTTGTTATTATTATATTGCTGATGGAATTTACATTGCACACAATACAAAACTGCATAATTTACAATTAATTTTAGTAAATATGATAATTAGGAGACAAGGAAATATTAGATTAAAAATAATCTCGAATGTCTTAAAGAAATATTTTATGTGAGAGGGTTTATTCAGAATGAAGAATTGTTGTTTTAACATGTTGCTTATGTTTAATGTGATCTATAAACAAATTCAAGTCATTACATAAGATTCTAATTCTAATGGTTGGTTGAATGGTTGGTAGCTAATTTTTTAAATTTTATACCAGAAAATAGGTGTATTTTTCAAATTAAAAGCATTTTTGTGCAAGATGTAGTTTCCAATAATCTTTAGTAGGAATAAACATGAATTATCTTTATATAGTTTATCTGTTGTGAATACATTTGCTTGCAGTTGCAGCTGACATTTGTAATATCAAAGCTAGTTATTACTGAAGTAAGTTGTCAATTATTCAAAGTATAGCTAGTTTTTCAATACAATTGGCAATTTTAAAAAAAGATTAAAAAAAATATTCACAGCAATAGCTAGAAATTAAACACAATATTTTCCCATAATCTTGTAATAAAATGAGAAACTGTATGAAATGAATATTTTCATTTTCTTCCCACAATGCCTCAACCACTCTTAAAAGGAAAGGGAGTGATTCTGTGTATATTGCAAATAAGGGTCAGACCATTTGGGTTTTGATTAACCTTTCTAGCATGTGCTATGGAGCTTGGTCACACATCGTAAATAGCTTTATACACCCACCATTTATATAATAAAATTTCCAAGCCAACATGTTTGGTCTTACTCTTAACCAATATCTATTGGGAATGATGTGGCAACCTACTTAATCGCCTACAGTCCTTAGTTAAATCATCAGTTTGTTAACTGCTGTTTGCAATCTAAACTCTCCCTCTGGAATGAACTTCTTTAAAGCAAAATGAAATAAAATAAAGGTAAGTAAAAGTAAATAGATTTTCCTATTGAAAGTTATTACCTCAAGAATGAAGAAGATAGATATTGATCTGGCCCATCCTTTGCCATTACAATCAGGTTCACATAGATAGCACTGTTACTTTATTTTAAGCAAACAGCCATTTTCTCTTCTGACTTGGATTCCAGTGAGAATTGGAAAAAAAAAAGAAAGTGAAACATTTTTCTGTCCTTCTTACAGGGACAATTTAAGTTGAAGTAACAGTTTTCTGAGATACCTGCACCTGTTATTGATTTATCTCTTCTATGTCATGAACAATCTCCTGTTTCATAATACCCTTGTATACTGGCTTGAAATAGTTAATTAGAAATAGTTTTTACTGTGAAGAATGTTAGGAGAGGTAAAAATAAAAACTTTAGAATAAAACACACGTGCTGTATGTGTAATACAGCCTGTGTTCCTTCTTATACTGCATGTATTTGCAAAAATAATAAATGGAACAGTATCATGACTTCTATAATACTGAAAATGACATTCAGAATCTGAGTCCCCATCCTTCTGGAGTGTACTGCTCGCTAAACATCACAAGATGACCTTAAAAAGCTGTAAAATGAAGAATAAAGTATCAATCCTCTAAAACTTGTTATATTTCTTGTAACAATCAATGTGCTTCAGATTTGCATGACTGAAAGGGATATAAGGTTTGGTCTGTGTAAATTAACAGCTACTTTAAGGGAGTATTGTTGATTATCTATTTCCACAGAAACTTCCTTGTTTGTATTCTATTGTATTCTTGTTTTGTTGTTCTCAATCTAGAGTTGCGGATGAAGACTTGAACTCATATTTCTCCCAACTATCCTTCTTTCTCTTTTTATCATATCTTTTGACATTTTAGTAAATAAATTTTGACAGGAAAGGACATCTGCAAAAGATATTATCATATGTTGTGTTTGACCGTAGTGCTAGATGCATATCAGGTCAAATTACAGTAAAGACCAGGAGTTCATTACAAGTTCTTTCTCTCTCTCTCTCTCTCTCTCTCTCAAAGAAGATGTGTTTGTGTTTGTGTGTGCTGGTTCAGTTTTTTTTCCAATGTTTGTTTTTAAAGCAAAATTTATCCAGTAATACTCACTTTGATACATTTTATTCCCAATCTGTATATTATATCAAAGAATACACAAGCATATTCTATCTCATTTCTCCAGAGTCCATTTTTAATTTTTAGACATACAGGTCAGCTTTTGCCTGACTTAAATCCCTTAAAATAGCTTTTAACTTGAATAGACCTTTAATTCTGGACAAAGTATCCCACTTTATTATGTCTCTCTTTTATTCTGTATTCACCCAAAGAACTGTGTGCATTATGTGTTTCATGGATAAAGCAATAGAGACAGAAATATGCAGTTAGTCATTTATGTGCATATCACATTATAAATCACGAAGATTAAGGGGAATCATATTTGGAAGCACAGCAATTTTGCAACCAAAAGCACTTAAATAATTACCTTTTTAAGCAACTTTTATTGACTATGCAGGAGGATCAAAAGTAATCTTACTTGTTTTAAATGGTATAAAGTGCCGAAATGCCATTAACAGAGTGTTACAATTCTTATTTTCGCTAAGATTCTTGAAGCTTATCAGAAAAAGATAAAAAAATGTATAAATTCAGGAGCACTGGCTAGTAATATCCCAATTTCCCAAACCATTGTCAGTGGACTTCTGCTTTCTCCTACCAAAATATGTGGAAGCATGCATGGATTCTACTAGATTAGTAAAAGGGGCTTGTTTCCGTGGCATTAGCCAGGTATCTTAGCAACAGGATCATACCAGATTCTATCAGTGCTCTGTGGTGGTGCATGTAATATCCTGGACATAATCTGTCTTTTAATTTTCTTTGGATTGTCATGATATTACAGATACATGTGTTCAGTTATAGATCTTTATTTAATAAGAGGAATGCTTTAGTTGAAGATTTGTACTATGTCAGAAGTGGGCAACTCACAATAATGTTATGGGAGCTTTAGCCTCTGCACAGCCTTGTCACACATAGCAGATTGACAGGAAAACTTACTCCCTTCATTAAGATGTGCCTCGTAGTTCATATCTTTATGCTAGAGATGAGCATGCTGCCTGAATTCATAATGTTGATAATGTTATTTAATGTCAGATAGAATGCAAATTGCTTGTACAATTGAAATGTCATTTGAAAACATGCCACCGTATGCAACACCACTTTATTATAAGTCACTGAGAGCAATAGCTTAAATTTGGAATTGCACTAATCCTTCATCTGCTTTTATTTACTTTTCATCTATAATAGAGATGTTGAATTTTATGCAAACCACATTTGCATGGTTTATCTGCTAGCTGACATGGTACAATATGAAAAGGGAACAGTGGGCTAGGAACTTCCCTTTCATTTTTCAGTTGTTTGTATAATGCAAATTAATCACACATGAGAAAAATACAAGTTAAAATGCCTTGTCAAATCTTTTAAAGGAATAAGCTTAAGCTTATATATGAGCATTTCATTATTTAAATTTGTAATACAAATTTGCCATTGGTTTATTGGTAATTGATTTTCCTGGTAATTTAGTCTCATGCAGTAGCTTTTTTTAAAATTGAAACAATAATAGGGATTTTGAAAGATTCAATATGAAATAAGTAATGTATTTGAAATAGTATACATGTCTTATGTGGACACACAAAATGCATGTACAGAAACAATTTTATCCATGATTTTGAAGGCACATAAATATATATTCCATGATTTGCCATATTTGCCACGTGGCAAATCTTGTAATTAAACAATGACTTTATAACTTTGCATATAGGAATAGGTAACTGGCCTTGCTGGAACAGATCAAAGCCCATATTCATTCAGAATTTTATTCTTCCCAGTGACCAACAAAAACACCTCTGGAGTGCTTGCTGAAAGGAAATGGAGACCTACTCATTTCTAATTATTATTCCCCTGCCACCAAATATGCTCTATTTCAACAAATCTTTGAAGACCTGTTTTTTTAAACAAATCTTGGAAGAGAATAGCTTGTGAACTGGCTGATACAAGTTCTATACCATGTTGGTAAATAATGCACTTTTATCCTACATACAATTTCATAATTCTATTTTCAATTGTTATTCCTTGATTTTTTAAAATCCTAATTATTATATTATATAAGATGCCTAGAGTTCTGGGCTTCCAGTTTGAGTTCCTTCGGTGATAGACAGAAATCCGTGATCGGGAGCGGTTTTGGTCTGGGCTCGCTGCTGGAGCGCCCCAAGGTGGCTGGTTTCAGGGCTAAGCAACCCCGGAGAGGTGGTGAAGAGAAGGGAGACTGCCAGCAGGGTTGAGGAGAGCCGCATCTCTCCTCCTCAGCTGGCCATTACTCCCTTTCCTGAAGGCGGTTGCAGTGGTGGTCAGAAATGGCCACCTCAAAGAAGAGCTTGACCGGAAAAGAATGTGCAGGAGGAAGATAAGAAGTGAAATTTTTGGCTGATCGGGTTAAATTGCAAATGTAACAACTAAGACACCCTGGAATTTAAACTTACAAAAAAATAGCATCGCTCCCAAAGAAGAGTCGGAAACAGCAAAGGAAAGTGAAAAGGGAAAGGTTTGGGGTTTTTTTTCTTCTCTTCCTTTTCCTTATACTGACAACTAAGAGATTTAAATAAGAAATCAGAAAAATCCGCTTTGACATCAACAGGCAATTAAGCTGAAAATAAAACAAAATGTCAAAGGGATAATAAAGATTTCTGGACACTATTTTTCTTTTTTTTATAAGCAAGAAAGGAGAGAAAAAGAATAAAAGGGCAGGATCTGGAAAGAGGGAATTGCATGGAATTAAAAAGAATCTACAGTAAAACTTCAACAAGACTTCTAAAAAATACATTTTAACTGAAACTTTGTAACTAAACAGTAGAACCCCAGGAAGAGAAAGTGAAAAAAAAAAAAAGAGCAAAAAGAAACAGCTTGGGTGTATTTGGATTACTTGGTGATCTTTGGATTCTTGGTTATTGCATTTGAATGACTAAAATTAATCAGGTGGTTGTTTAAAAATTTATACAATGGCACTACTTTTGGATGAATTGAAAATGGAACTTAAAAGGTATAAAGAAGATGCACAAGAAGGGAGAGGATCTTTCGGCTTCATTTTTCAATTCTTAGAAATGGAGATTTGGAACTATGAGAAACAATAAGAAACGTCTGCAAAACAAGAAGACTGGGAATAAGAAGAAGCCATCTTTAATGAACAAGTAATTCTATGTGGGGAAGAAAAAGGAAAGGGGAGAAAGAATGGAGAATTTAAGACTTAAAAAAACAACCAAAGAAAAGAAAAATAATTCAAAAAATAAATATAATACTGGAAAGCAACAGAAGTGGGGAATACAGAAGAGAGAAATAGAGGTAGAGAAACAAGGGGGTAAAAAGGGGAGAGAGAAAAAGGGAGGAAAGAAGGAAAGGAAAAGAAGTTACAAAGGACTGGAACAAGATATAGAGAAACATGACCTATTTAGAGATAATGGGTGTAAATTTAACTGAAAAAGGGATTCTGTAAAGGTACATAAGATTGTATTGTTATATTAGTAATAGAAATAACTTTAGAAAATTGGAAACAATGTATGATTAAAATGAGGGATAAAATAGTGTAATTTAGTGAAATGTTTGTTAATAAAATAGTGAAATAAAATAATTGAGAAAATTGAATTAGGAAGGGATGGGAACATTTTAATTAGTTAACATTTTATAAAATATAAATGAAGGGGGGGAAATTAATTATGGAAACTTATAATTGTTCCCATAGAAGTATGATATTTAATTGAAAAGTAACATTTAAGAAGTTAAGATTTTAATGAATATTTATATTAATCATAGAATTGAATTGGAATGGAATGCATTGTTTTAATTACATATATTTATATTTTTTTCTTTTTTTAAGAATATAGTGTGTATTTTAAGAATGTACCAAGCAGAATCTGAATGGAAGTTATGTATTATATTGAATGTTATAACTTTAGGGAATATATTGAAGCCTAAATAAGAGTTCAATTGATAAACTTAAAAGATATAAAGGTGTCATACTCCAATCAGTAAGTAACTACAGGAGAAACTTTATTTAATGAGAAAAGATAATAGATAAATGAAACAGGACAGACAAAAAATATAAATATAATTATTTGAATTGAGATGAGAAAATTAAAATAAAATTGATAAAATTAAAAGAGGGGAGAAGCTAAGCAGAAAATGTAAAACAGTTATAAGATATGGAATAGAACATAAAAATGAGCATGAAATTGAATTTGTGTCTATACGAAGAAATGTAACCCCAGATTACGCTACTTTCAAAAAAGATGCTTTATTTGTTTTTTTTTTTTTTTTGTGAAAACTCAAATAAAATTTACAAAAAAAAAAAGATGCCTAGAATTCTGTTTATAACTTATATGGGTGGTTGTGATATAGCAAGAGTTAACACAAATAACCACTGAAGGCCAAAACTAACAGCCCTTGACAGGCTTGGCTTCCATGAATCTTGTTTAAACATGTCTGTGCTGATCATCATTCCCTCAATTTTGTCTTAATAAATTCAATAGATTATGTGTTGTGTCAGAATTGCTTCAGTTTGCCTGTTCTAAATTTCCTTCTGTCATCTTCATTGGATGACCTCTGTTCCAAGTGTTTTGAGACATACAAATGTGCAGCAGAAATAGAAAATGCAGACTGACAATATTTTTAATTCTAGGGGCAAAAAACAAAACACAGTTCACAATGAAGTAATGCCTCACTTCTTCCCATGGTATTTATATTTTGGTAGCAATAATGGCTCAGGATGACACAATCCTTATAGGATTACTGCAGTAAGTTTCTTTATGATAGTTGTGGCAAATCCTATCAGGGTGATTTTCTATTTTGAACAGGTCAAAACTTATCCCTATTTGGAAAACTTGGGGTTTTTTTGTGCCATAATTATGAAAGAGGGAATCTTAGCTTCTCTTCACTATCTACCAATACATGTGATAAATCCTATACTTTCCAATTTGCTTTGAGACAAAAGTAATTCCTCTGGTCAGGGGTGATAGAGACTTGATAATGAAATGCTGGAGTCATATTAAGAGAGATCTCAGAAGTGATTCAAGACTGCTTTTAAAAACTTTTTGGTGTATGCATATATTTTGGGGAACTAGAAGAAGGCAGATAGTAGGTGAGACCACTTGGAAGAAACAGAAAGAAGAAAAAAAAAACAGAAAGCAGTAGCAGGATGCAGGATGCTTGGAAAGAAAGGGGGGAAGACTCAGGTGAAATTATAGAAGAATGAAGGCATTGTAAGACAGTGAAGTAGGAGAAAAGAAGAACTGAAGGATGGAGGGTCCAGATCTCTGAAATTCTGCTGTGAAGTTTGAAGAGATATTATCAAATACACCTAACACTTTATGAACCGGATATGATGCAAAGTTTAGTATGTGATGCAAAGTTTAGAAGTTTGTTCTTGCCTTGTTTAATTATGAGTTGGTCACTGATTTATGTTTTCCAGGCAGAAAAATCACAATTAATTTCATTATGAACCAGAAATTTGATGATGTGTTGACATAATGAACATTTGTTTTTCTTCCATAATCTTCAATGACATCTTGAGTTAAACTGAGCCACCCAGAGGCATCTATAAATGGGCAGTCATATTAATTTAATATTAATGATAATAATCCAGTCTAAACATAGGGCTGACAGTGTGACCAACCAAATAATATATTAATATTCTTTCAATGTCTCTTTGTTGGATTTAGTAACTCGTCCTCCTTTGTTCTTTTCTCTATTGTTCTATTTTTTCTGAATCCAAACTTCCCAATATCATTAGTATTAGAATGAGCTGCTTCCGAAGACCTTTGGCCAGTGGACAGCAGCAATAGATAGAGATAATTGTCACTTGTGTCAGGGGCACCTGTGGTGGTCTGAGTACTCTGCCAGCAAAAATGGGCTCCCAAGCTCTGTTTTTGGCTGTGACGGCCTCCTGCAACCCTCTACCTGTGAGGTCCACACGTGGCCTTCCCAAGCTCCAGTTTCACTGGCAGAGGCACCACGCACTGGCCTTTCACTATTTCCAGGGCGGCCCTGCGAGCCAAATCTAAGTACCCTGCGGGCTGGATCTGGCCCCTGGGCCTTGAGTTTGACACCCCTGATAGTGGAAATACAAGTGGAAATACATATCCAATGCTTTATAAGAATTTAAGATAATCTCACTTAACATGGCAGTTCTGCCTGTATTTCTGTCACTAAATGATGCGTTCATACAGAATAGCATCATGTTAATGCATTGCTTAGGGATGCAACTTTTGGCAAGTTATGGCATGAGCACAGCCAAGCTGGGAAACTGAGCTACTTTCAGCTGGGGGAGGGTGCATTGATGGCATGGATCTTTTCATGTATCTATTTCAGATGTTCACATGTTGCAGATGCAGGAGATGAAGGCAGAGACATGTTCTGCTTCAGTATATAGATGAAATCATTCATTTTCTGTAAACCAAACAAAAGATATGGGACATGATATTTAATTGTCTACATCACTGATTTATAAGCATTTTAGAATACAAATGTGTCTATAAGCAAGCAGCAAGTTAATTATAAGCAGAAGGTAACAACACTGTTCTTTTCAGCGATGCATGTTTTCTTCTTACATCAAAACAATTTTAAACAGCATAGTTTGTACCAAATAAATCATTTGCTCAACACTGGCTATTTGACACGGACTGTCAGTGAATGTTGTTATGTCCTGATATTCGCAGCACACCTGCTGGACTTTGTAAATCAATGTTCATTTTTTCCCAAGCACTGTTCAACAAATACCAACCTAAGAAGAGGTGACCCTTTTAATTCCTTAATATAGGCTAGAGTTTGGCCTGATTTATGGAATCTGAGTGACCTATTCATAAAATATGAATCTGCAAGATGCAGTTTATGAGAAACTTGGCTTTTGGGACACATTAATTCTAAGTGGAGATCCAACTTTCATGTTTTATAATATAACTTTGACAGCTGTAATTTCAGATTAAAGATTTTTCATTCACGTTCTCATCCTGATTGCTCGGCATGGGCCTTGTATTACCTTAATGTCAATAGCAAGTGTTAGTCCTACAGGGAGTCATCTAATAAACAGCTGCCATTTAAAGTGGAGACAGAATATTTGTTTCACCTGGCTTATCTCAAGGATGTTGTTCTTTATAGGAAGCTGGTAATTCTTAAAAAAAAAAAAGGATGAATTCTTACTTTTGTCTTCTTTCTTTTCTTTGCAGAACCTAGTTAAAATAAACACCAATGCTCTTGAGTTTTTCAGAAATTCTTTGTTAGCTATGTCTGTGCATCCAAATTGGGCATACACACTGTGTGTCCACAGACCAAAACTTTCATATCTCTTCCTGTGTAGGAGTTTATGCTGTAAATTTTATAAAACCCTTTTAACACTGATATATAGATAATTAAAACAGTTTTACAGCTTTTCACCAATCATTTACTTCATTTACACCCACTTGCTTTGTTTCTGGAAAAATGTAGATTCTGCCTGAATCTAGTAAAGAAATCAAGTAATTTCAGAAAGGCACTGTTAGAAATAACTTCATATACCAGATTTTATAATAAATTTTATAAAAGTCGTTTCATGGGGGAGAGGGTAATGCCTTTATTAAGTAGTTGCCTTTTAAATTTTCTTAATGTGACAGCAAAGGATTATCCTTTCTGACTGTATTCTGTAATGTGTGGGTTTGTGTATGTATATACAAGACTGGAAGAAATTTCAGGACTAATGGTCTCTTTCATGGATAATTAAACTGCAAAACAAATCAATCAGTTGAAATAGCTGATGAATTTATTATATCTTCAGCAGTTTTCTTCATCCTGATGTTCTTGATGTGCACTAAAATCTTCAAATTATCATTATTACTGTATAGCATGACTATTTACATTTAAGGTTTACATCTATCTGAAATATTGATTGGCCGATCCTTTATAAGGAAACATAGATTTATGTAATTTTCCAGTTCTAAATGCAAAAGCTGTAAAAAATTTTAAAAGCTGACTCTATTTGTTAGACCTTTTTCATTTAAAAATCATTGTATGTATTAATGCATGGAACAATAACTTAAGAAAAATATTGCTATTATGACAAAGAGTATAACCAGCAACACCAGAACCATGTGTTCATAAATGATTTTCCTATATATCATTTGCCAATTTGGAAATGCTCACAATGCTTTTAAAGGCATCTATTAAGAGAGCTCGGGAAAATATTAAGAGAGCGCAAAAAACCCAGTTTTTATTGGTTACAGCAATAAATATAAACTGCAACATTTGTATTTCAAGTCTGGTTCTCAACCAGACTTGAGCCTAGTTATTTTCTAACATTGGAATGCTGTGGTCCTATCTAGAACAACATATAATTTGTTAGTTGGTTTAAGCATCACCACACTTTTAAAAAGTTAAATATTTTACAGATGAGGAAAGGGACTTGATAGCCATGTGGTTCTGCATTTCTATGGAACTTAATAGATCTCTATTGAGGCAAATATTTGCTGTAAAATCTTATATCCAATTGTATTTTTCTCCTATGTATTTTATTTTAAATTTGATATATGATATAGAGCAGTATTTTTCAAATTTGATAATTTGAAGATGTGTAGATTCACTCCCAAAATTTCTCAGCGACATGTTTGTTGAATTCTGGGATTTGAAATCCATTTATCTTAAATTGCCAAGTTTAAAAAACACTGATACAAAATCTCAATGTGTGTGTGTGTGTGCGCGCGTAAAGAACTTGATTCCTCTGTATAGAGGCTACATAGATTTCCTGAATCCTGTCATCTTCAACAAACCTCGATCTTTATTTTACCTTAAAAAAAATAAATCTGACCAATTCAGTTTTTGCGAACATCACATGATTACATTACAAATCTAATAAGGTGTTGGCAGTTATATCAGATAATTGCTTTTGAGAATGCTGAACTTGCCATTTTTTTCTTTCCTTAACATCAGATACCTATTTGCATAGTTCTATTCACCATCATGTTGTGTCTCACATGGCAAAGCTAATAGAGAATAAAATCAGGAGCTCGCTATGTAAATAACTTAGAATATGAACATCTACATTTCAATTATGCTTCTGTGTGAAAAATAAATTATGTTGTCTTCATTACAGTGTTGTCCTACCCAATGTAACTAAAAGAATGAATCAGCTTAAGGTATTAACACTAAGTATTTTAGGAAAAATAATATAAAGCAGATTTTGTGACTATGTGCATGGAGAAAAACAGACTTTCATTTAATAGACTTGTCACAGTTCTCAAAGATCCATATTATATAGGATATTGTACTTCTTAGACTGTGTTAAACATTAATAATTAGAATTACAATAATTTTTGTCTGAGTCTCAGTGTTCTGGGTACAGTGAAAGATACATGGTGGAAACTAAATTCCAAAGCTACTATCCAAAAGCATCAACAGCAACTGCACTTAGACTTATATACCACTTCACAGTGCTTTACAGCCCTCTCTAAGTTGTTTACAGAGTCAGCATATTTCCCCCAATACTATGGATCCTCATTTTACTGACTCAGAAGGATGGAAGGCTGAATCAACTGAGTCAAGATTGGTGAAATTTAAACTGACAAATTGCAGTCAGGCAGAGATAGCCTGCAGTACTGCACTCTAACCATTGCCCCACTGCAGCTCATTATATTGTCCATACATGTGACCTCAAGGTATCAGTCAGTTAAGACACCAGGCAAGAAACTTTAAGAAAGTGACTGCTATTCCCATCTTAGTCACTAAGAAAGCTAAGTGGCTTTGAGTCAGTCACTCCCTCTCAGTCCTAGGAAGGAAGCAATGGCAAACAATTTCTGAAATCTTTCCAAGAAAACTACAGGGACATGTCGAAGCAGTTGTCAAAAGTCAATACTGATGCAGATATAAAATGGAAAAAAAAACCCAGTAAAATCCTGTTTTCTCCTTATGTTATATGCATAAATAAGGAACATCAGTATTTCAGGTACAGGTATATGGATAAAAACCATGCAAGTTACTTATCTCAGCACTATATTACTTATCTCAGTGAAACTTGTTCCTCTAAGGAAGCTGTTGAAATGAAATTCAGATATGATGCTAAAGATATCAAAATTCACTAAACATTAACTTCCTAATTTATATACAAGGAACAATTTTGTAAATAGCTTAAAATGTTACTACAGCTTTTTTTTTTTTTAGCTCATTATGAATCTATTTCAACAAATTCATTAACCAAATTTTGGTGCATTTGACTGCATCCCATTTCAAAGGTGAATACTTAGTGATTTACAGGGAATGAAAAAAAAGACCCACATTTACTTAGGAATGTAGCTATAAGTCTTAATTGATTTAAGCTGTAGATTAATTAGCAAAATATTTGGCTGGCCAGCAGGAGATCTGTTTTAATAGTTGAATAAATGATGAAAAGTAAGACTAGCAGTAAAGTATAGCTTGTTTCTCCATATACAGAATGGAAGAACTATTTTGGGGGAAATTCAAAGTGGAAATTATCATCCCTGTGGAAGTAAAAAGGTCCTATATGAAGAATTTCTCAAAATAGCTTCCTAGCAAAGCCAGTAGAAACAACTCATGTTTTGAAAATTAGTCTCCATGTAAATTAAGCATAGATTCAAAAGCTCACGCACTCCCTACTATAGACTCTTAAGTTTTTTCCATCCCAGTTCTGTAGTGTTTTAAAACAAAAATCTTGTTTCAACTACAATTTAATGAAGTTATTTCTTTTTTAGCAACAAGCATAAACAATGGTCAAATCAAATCAAATATCTTTCCTTTGGTCTTTGACCAGTCTATACAATAAAAGAGTACTTTCAAAGCAAAAAAAAAAAAAACTTTAATACAGAAATTATTTATTAGAGAGGGGAAAAATAATAGGACAATAAAACAGCATATCTAATTAAGATTTTTGTGCAGTTCTGTCACTTGATGAAAATATTTGGCTACCTAATATGTGATTATAAGATTAATGAACCTTAAAAATAATAATTATAATTTATCTGCAAGATCCTTTAGAAATGATTGGGACAATCAGAATATGTCTTGGATCATCATAGAAAGGGCACCTTATGAGGACCTGGGTGAAAGTTTCTTCCTCCCTGGAACCACAAGGGCAAAGTCTCTATAAACAAAGGATCCCATAAAATCTTCACTCCAGTAGAGCTGATGGGAGGCCATCAAGTTGGGTTCTGGAAAATGCCTGTCTCTATTTGCTTAGCATTAAATTGTATAATTACCTTGCATACTTATGACTGTCTAACAATTCAAGGGCACTGGTGATATAATTTTGGCCATCAGTGTCTCCGATGCTCTTTTATTATTGATTTGGTCTTCTCCAGGGTTAGTTGGCCTAAATATTCAGGAAAGAGACCAAAACTGTAAAGTTCTGCTATGTAAGTGCAGTATCAATGGTATTGATAATTATTTGACAGCAGCAGACACATCAAGCCTGTAGGATCAATGATGATTCTAAGAACTGAGATTTGAGGCCTTGTCCAGGCCTTAGCCTGAAGACATATTAGCTTCCAAGCTCAGTACTGCATTGAAGGTGCATTTTGGGGTGCCAAACAAGATCCTGAGAAAATTTGAACGATTTCGTAAGCTTTCAGGTTTGTGTATGAGCAATGGTCAAGTATCATTGTATACTAATGCAATTTCCTTAGAACTGAGTGAAATTACATTTCTACAGTTATATACACATTTATTTACTAAAATTAATATCTAGAAACCTTATTTTATCCATTCTTGACAGAATAAACCAGTAGAATATTAACCTTAGAATTAAATGAAACTGGTTAATATCTATTAATAATTCTATATGTGTAAATAACAATTAAAATACTGTTTATATTAATATTTATTAGGAGACATGTTAGTTGCACAGGCCAATTCTAAGCAGTTATGGACTTAATGTGTTATGAATCAAGGATTCATTTGAGGATCCTTCCGTTCCTTTTGGAATAGGACCTGTAAATAACAATAATTGGATAATTGATTAATAATATTTATACATTTTTACTATCTATATACTTTGGTAAGCTATTTTAGATATGAAAACTTATATAACAAAGTTTTTTTCCAGTTCAGTTTAATTATACCATGTGGAAAACAACAAGGTATTCCAGGAAAATTGGGGACAGAAATCAGTCCGGAAGAGGCAAAATAAAGTGCTGAAAAATTAAGAAATTCCTGAAACTCATTATTTCTTGAAAATGGAAGAAAGCTATATTTTAAGTATTTATCCTTTTATACTTTCTTTTTAACATTCATACATTTCTTTTAATGCATACATGTTAAAATGATGCAAAAGAAGTAAAAGAAAAAATTGAAGCTCATTTGCAGCAAACAATCATCATCATAATTTTAAAAGTTTCCATCCATCCTGGTATAGTCAGTGTTTCAGTATTCACCAGAAACAGATGTAGAAAGTCTCTGGGGGCTAATAGGCTCTTGATTGGTGTTTGTTCAGCACAGCAGGGTCTGGTGTGTGATAGCTCTGCTTCTGCGCATTGATAAGTGTGGGCTGATGACGGGAGGTATAATTTGAAGGCTGGAAGAGGCTTGTTAGCTTTCTGTTGCTGGATGGAATGAAAGACACTTGTTTATTTAGAATTCTTAAGGCTTCCAGGATCACTGTGAAATCTGTTAGTAGGATTTTTTTCCCCTCCGAATTTTCCTTCATGTCTCTCAGTGGAAGTATCTGGTGATGAAAGAACTAACATGATTTATCTGTTCCAGAACCTACAGACAGATGCTGTTTTTCTCCTATCTGCTCCCCTCCTTCCCCCTCCACTGGCCATCCCTCTCCCCAACCACCTCACTAATACTCAATAAACTAAACAACAGATGAAATCAGGCGGGCAGTTTTAATGTCTGTAAAGTTAGCTGAAATACTGTTTTTACAAAGTAACGTTATTTTAATACAGTCTCCCAAATAATGAATGAAATGAATGATAAATTTATCGAGGTAGTAAACAACTCTACATCCTAATTGCTACAATGTATATCTGGGTAATATTAATTTTTCAATATAATTTTAATTTTACAGGCTTTTGACAATTTTTTTAAAATGACAACAAATTTAGAAGTTAAATTTCACTGTGTTTCTACTCGTTGTTTGATGTCAGACAAATTTTGAGAAAATTAGAGTATTTCCTTGTATTATACTTCTCACTATCGCATTTCAAATACCATATATGACTGTAAGAAGATATAATTTAGTATTCAGACATCCTCACTTAAGAAAATTATTCACCCATGGTGAGATTGTCCCCCAGCCTTGTGTTCTTCTGGAAGGTCCTCAAAACTTTGTTTTCCATTGGGAGGGGAATCCTCCAGAAGTGTCCATTCAGTTTTGTGTATGTGTCTAGGTTTAGATTGAATTTTAATTATGACAGGTTTTCAATTGTTTTATTTAAATTGATTTAAATGTGATTGTTAGCATGTGTTTTTATTGTGCATACTGCCTCAGAGTTACATGTAAGTGAGGAGAGCAGCTATATTAAATAAACAAATAAATAAATAAAGTGAGATGCTGTGTTATAGATAACACAACTGTTAGATAACAGTTGGTGTTATCAGAATAATCAGACAAAGAAACTGTTCAAATACTTGCGTTCCTGTAAAAGAGAATTGATGTAGCTCAAAGTTGAACTAGGAATCCTTGGTGCTTTCTAAGCTTGGATGTTTGTTTGCAAACACTTCATAATCAGATTAGATAATATCTTCAATGCTACAAATGCTAATGCTGAAGATATTATCTAGTTGGGACAAAATGTTTGCAAGCAAACAACCAAGCTTAGAGAGCACCAAGGACTCCACGTCTGTTTTGATCCATAGGATCTGGAATGTCACATTGGTATTATTGAATTGGTACTATTCTTATTCATTATTCTCAGCTGATGTAAATTGATGCAAGGAAGAAATTGGAAAATTGAGAAAGTTCAGGGCTAGACGAACTGTACTATAGCAGATCTAAACTACAAGTGAGGAGTCTGTATAAGGAAGACATGCCAAAAGACCAATTGAATATGAGGTATAATAAATATATATATTGAAAATAGTGATGTCACCATTAGAATTTTCTTATAAATAAATGTGTGACAGCATCAGGAATGTTCTGTTCAGTTCTGGTCACCATGCTTCCAAAATGACATTGTGGAACTAGAGAAGGTTCAAAGGAGGGCAACTAAGATGATAAAGGTGATGGAGCACTTTCTGTATGAAGAAAAAATGCAAAATTAAAGGCATTTTAGTTTAGAAAGGATGTGTGAACTTAATTGAAAGTATTCAAGCAAAGCAAACTCATTTCAATGAGTCTTAATACTTAAAATATAACAGTTAAATACTTGATCAGTTTTGGGGAATACATTCTGTAGTTCTCCACACCCAATACTGTATTCTACCAGAACTTTTTTCTTTATTCATATTGAAGTTTGTAATATAAGAACTTATGGAAGAAATCTTTCTTTTTTTAAAAAAATAACTAATTTTAAAAGTAGTAAATACAATAGCTTGAAGGCTGATTTAAGGCAATCTAGCAGCTTTGTCAAAATGTCAGGTAGATTTGCCCTCAAAGACCATCCCATTTTAGTGAAGGCTTGTTGACCTTGTTGATATAAACCAAATGTCTGCAACTTAGTTCATTCAGGCAAAAGTTTGTGACCCTTAACCACCACATTAACATGTCTAATTGTAACTGACAGGGCAATTTCCTGGTGACTGTTGTTTGAGAGAAGCTACTAGCAATCTAAGACCTTTGACTGTCATATTAACACTTCTAATTCTAATTGACAGAGCACTTAGGTAAATGCAATCCAAGGACTATTGGTAGACAGTTATATTTATCATCTGATAAAGCAGAAACACTAAACTAAGAAAATACCTATAGATACACAAGCTCCTTGAACTGCTTATTTAATATGCATATGTTCCCTTGATAGTCCATAATTTAAAACTATTTTAACTGACACCTTATAAGCAGAGTTAGTTTAAACAGTTCTTTCACCAAACCAATAACTTAAAGCAAATCTTGACAAAGTGAATTGCTTCTGCTTTACTCAAACATCCTTCTAAAGGAGAGAGAATACCTTGTTTTCATTTTAGTTGCAACTGTTTCTTTAGCCATGTTAAATGAAAAGTTCCATATATGTTACTTTTTCCTGGAAATATCTTTTTATTGCAGTCAGCCAGTTTTAACTTGACATAATTAAAAAAAGTATTTAAAAAATAGAAATATTTCATTTCCAGAGAAAAAAATGATAAATACTATTTGATTTGTCCTATAATTAAAAATAAGATAGAGACATGTTTTATTCCAGTTGATGAAAGATAATTTGCTTTGAAAAGAGAAGAGAATTTGGCAAAAGTTCATCTTCAGAATGCAATACTTTTGTACCTGTATAGTCTTGACTTTCACTGTATGTTCATATCTCCAGCCATTTGAAACTATCTTGGCTTTACAAGCTTAAATTTCAGCTTTTGCTTTAGGTATACTTTTTATCCTACCTTTATTATTTTTAGAAATAAATTAAGGCAGCAAATAGATCTAATACTCCTTCCTCCTCCTATTTTCTCTTCAACAACAATCTCTGAGGTAAGTTGGGTGGACAGGATGACTGGCCCAAAGTCATCCAGTCTGTTTTCAAGCCTAAGGCAGAACTAGAAGTCACAGCCTCCTGATTCCTAGCCTGATACATTAACCAGTATACCAAACTAAGAAGCTTCCTTGGTTCAATTTGAGAAGCCAGGAAGGTTTCAGAGCAATAGAAAGATCAGCAACTGAAAATAATATTAATTGTCATATCTTCTATCACTTTTGTCAATAACAGATAAAAGATAACAGATAATCAGAGTTGGAAGGGACTTTATAAGTCATGTAGTCCAACGCCCCCCTGCCCAAGTGGGGGACCCTACACCATTTATGACAATGGCAATCCAATCTCTTCTTGAAAGTCTCAAGTGATGTCGCTCCCACAATTTCTGAAGGCAAGCTGTTCCATTGGTTAATTGTTCTCACTGTCAGAAAGTTTCTTCTTATAAATAAAATGAACTACAAAAAGTCGAAATACAAAAAGTCAAAACAAATTCTCAAGCAGAACAAGAATAAGGTAGGAAAAATGAAGCTTCTTTTATAGGAGTCTAAATTTTTTGAAACATTGCAATGTAAATTTTGGTACAGTACAGGGAGTCCTCAACTTAAAATCACAGCTAAGACCAGAATTTTGGTTGCTAAGTAAAGCAGTTGTTGAGTGAATCACATTTGCTTACTGGTCATAAGTTACTTTTTACAGTGCTGTTGTACTTTCAATGCTCACTACATGTTTCTAAGGTAATTTCCCATGTATTTGTATTCCATTGAGTATCTTAACAGAAAGCCTTCCTAATAATGCAAACCCAATAAAATCCTTTGTCTGTAAGAAACCAAATACTGAGTAGGTCAGTGGATAAACTATCCACTTAAAATGAAACAAAATTATCACTTCTGTTCACTCACGTAACCCCAGTCATTTTAAAAGAACTAATGATTCTAGATCACATTTCATATGCAGAAGTACTAATTTCAGGTGTAATAAACTGTGTTATTAAATAGTTGTTTCTGAAGTTTCTCTTTCTATAGAAGAGTATAAGATGAAGAGAAAGAAAAATAAGAGAAAGAAAAAAAAGAAGAGAAAGAAAAATACTCTTTCTATTATTCTTTGAGTTTTAGCATTGCTTATTCTGGAATGGATCCAAAAAAACTTGCATCTTGGTGTTGCATTTGAATGTTGAACAACAGCTTTCTATGGCATATCTTTTTTTTAAATGTGTTCCAATCATAATACATAATACAGTATCAACTTCTACAAGTCAAGCCACAGAAAATACTTTGTTATTAGTGATTGGATATGCAACCCATTGAGCATATCCAACATTGATCTTTTTAATGGTTTAGGACATGAAGCTGACAACCACTGCACCTATTATAATGCAGGTTCCCAACTCTTTTTAGAAACAGTATATATGGACTGTATAACAGTAATCCATCCTGTATATGCATTGTTCTATTGGTAGAAGATAGATATATAAATTTGCTTAATAAATAAAATAAATATATACCATACACCAAAAAACCACAACAAGCTTGTCCCATAAATTACTTGGGCTCAAAACAAGAAAAAACTGATTGTTTTGCATTTTACTCTGAACTCTGAATCTATGATTAATCATTCTACTAATCAGGATTAGATATACCTAACAAAGTTAAAGATTCAGTTTGTTTATCCTTGTTTGAAATATTACCATGCCAAGCATAAGTTCCAAACTTTGATGGGTTTTTTGGTTGTTATAAATAAGTATTTGGCCACACAAATGCAAAACTATGTATCTTGTATACAAAATACATCTATGTATTAAAGTAATCATAAGTTTGATCTAGTGGTTAAAGCACCAGGCTAGAAGCCAGAAGACTGTGAGTTCTTGTTTGGCTTAGGCATGAAAGGTGATTTGGTGGCTTTGATTCAGACCACTCACATCACAGAGTTGTTGTTGTTTGGAAAACATTATTAGATTTTTTAAAAATATATTTATTTATTTATTTATTTATAGGTAACTCAAGTGACAAACATACCTAACACTCCTTCCTCCTCCTATAGAGTTATTTATAAAAAAATAAAGACAGAATATAAATAGAAGGAAGGAGGGAGGGAGGCAACAAAGGAAAGGAAGAGATAGAAAGAGAAAGAAAGGAAGAAAAAGGAAGAGAGAAAGAAAGGAAGAGAAAGGAAGGAAGGAAAAGAATGGAAGAGGAAGGAAGAGGATGGAAGAAAGGAAAGAAAGAAAGAGAAAGGAAGGAAGGAAATGAAAGGAAGAGAAAGGAAGGAAGGAAGAGAAAGGAAGGAAGGAAGAGAAAGGAAGGAACAGAAAGGAAGAAAGAGAGAGAGAGAATGAGGAAGGAAGGAAGGAAGGAAGGAAGGAAGGAAGGAAGGAAGGAAGGAAGGAAGGAAGGAAAAACTAACAGAAAGCCACGTATAAGATCTGTCTTGGTTGGAAAGTTTGGAATGATCAGAAAATAGTACCAGAACTTCTGTTTCTAACTGAGTGAGTCACACACAATTTTACATTTTTTTTTGCCACAGTAGTTAAGCAAATCATATGGTTGTTAAGCAAATCCAGCTTTGCATGGGCTTTGCTTGTTGGAAGCTGGCTGGGAAAGTCTTAAATGGCAATCATGTGACATTCCCTCCCCCTCAAGATATTGCAATTATCATAAAAACATGCTGGCTGATTGACTGCATAATTCACTTAGCTGTAATTATTTTAATCATGTGACTGTGGGATGCTACAGCAATCATAGGTAGTCAAGGACTATCACAGATCACTTTTATCAGTTGAAGACTACCTGTTATATAATTGGCACTAGAACTGAATCATACCTTATGGTATTTGGGGATATGGGACTTGGTCTATGATTGTGAGAAGTAGATTACATAGGACTGTGATTATTACAAAGGCTTCCATAAGCAACCTAGCTGGTGGGGGAGCCCCAATATTTAGCCTTGCTGAACAGACCAGCATCTAAGGGGAGTTTCCCCATCTTCTTGATTAGGAACACACATATGGATATATGGTGAGCCATGCGCAGAATTTAATAATATGTTATCAACTTCTCCCTACTTTCTGAAGCAAGTTAGCAATTATGTCCTTTGTAACTACTCCATTTTACTGCTCCCTCCGCCTTTTTTGTTTACATTTAACACTTAACATTGAGAATAAGTGACAGATTAATAGGTAACCTTGTAGACACTGTATGGGGCGATTTGTTACTAGAACTTTTGCCAAAATAACACACGTCTTTGAGAATAAGCATATTATCCATATTTATGTGCACAGCAGCTGCTTGATTTGTTTAACAGAAATTTTGTAGCAGCACAAATGACAGTTTAGCATATAGGATTCCTAAATATTAAACAGTAAAACTCTAAACATATCCCTTTGTTCTTTAACAGGGATCTCTGATTATATATTATCATATTATAATCAACTAGTGCAAATGAGTGACAATTAAATTTACTTTATAGAAGAAAGGAAGTGACTATAATGAAGGATTATAGAAACCACTTCTAGGGCAAGGAAGTTTCTTCCTTCCCTCCTTGTTCTCCTCTTTTTCAACATAGTGCAATGTTAGGCAGTAAGTGACCAAGCTTTCTGGATAGTCATACTTTGATCTTAAATGGTGGCTGGGCCCCTTGCCATCTCATGTTATGTCAGCATATTTCTCTTCTAACATTTTCCATCCTTCACATATTCTATTTCTTGAAATTGGAAATACCGAGAGGTCACATATTTCTAGATTTTGATGGAGTGAGCATTTTTAATTCTTCCACTCTGCTTTATTTTTTATCCCACTTTGACACATTAACTCTGGCTGTTCTTTTGAAGGACAAGATATTCTTGCCAGGTGGATATTCCCAAATTCTCACAACTCTGTTCATATGGTCTTTTATCAGAATGTCTCTGAACAGTGAGAACTCATAACTCATATGAATGGAAACAGTTGGGGGCTTGCCACACTTCATCCCTCTTGATTGTTGACATTGTTAGCAGCTGCTACTGTCAATCTATCTTTTACCAACTGGGAGCACAGTATATAAAAATGTTACAAATACACCACAGCTTCCTTTCTTCTTCTTCTTCTTCTTCTTCTTCTTCTTCTTCTTCTTCTTCTTCTCCTCCTCCTCCTCCTCCTCCTCCTCCTCCTCCTCCAATTATGGACAGGGAAAAGAAACCTTCTGGACTTGTTGGCTTTGTCATTTAAACTCAGTTAACTCTAAAATTATACTTGAATACTTAACATGTTCAATCATTATCTGGAAGAGTAGTCTTCCCCAAAGTAATGCCTTCTGATATTTTGGGAACACAAATCACAAAATCCACAGCCATTTTATGGCATTAGATCTCATGTTGAGGAAAGCTGCCATTTGGAGAGCCTGAATTTCCCCCTATATTCATTTTGAACTCTGCAAATGAGTGACAGACTTTAACCAAGCCATGCAAATCTATTGCTGATGGACAAGAGGAAAGAAGAGTCAATATGGAGCTCCACTCTGTTGGATTTTCCAGAAAGGAGGTCAGCAAATTGGCCTGTATTTTTAAAATCAATGTTCATTCACTTCTTTCAAAGAAGAACATTTCTATAAAATACTTATAACAGAATGTGCTATTCTTGCCTTAATTTAGTATGAATCTGCCTTTTATTGTGGTTTTCTCTATAGCATTTTATATGTCTTTTCTTGGTTTGTTATCATTCTACTAAATCCCTAAGAAAGATCTAAAGAACTTCTAAATATCCCATGAATTTTTAATTGTAATAGTAGCACCACTTGGAGAAAAAAAATCTGATTTTGAAAAATTGTTAGAAACTGTTCTTTATATTCAGAGTAACAATCTAACACATTTCCCACAACAAATTTGGTGGATAATTTTTTTAAAAAGTCCAACAATAAACAAAGCTGTTTGTCTACAGTTCTTGCTCCAGATTCGGAAGGTTTGGAGAGCTAAACTTTTACCAAGGTGGCATATGTTTAGTTCTCACCTTACTTGGGCTTGAAGAGAGAAAGTGATGCAGCAGAGATATCATTCTGATGAAAGAGCAATATTCCTCACACTTACCCTGAAGTTACAGAACAGATGATGAGAATGGTGTTAAGCTGCCGGAATCCAAGTTGGATCTCAGCTTAGCACATATTTTTGTCCCCCTTCCCACAGTGTTCATAAATAATACTAATTAAATACCAACAATACTAATTCTATTGAAAGACCATTACTATACAACATACAACCTGAAGATTTTGCCAATTTGGTACTACAAGGGTCTTGGATAGAGTCTAAAGGTGAGAGTGGAATATATTGTATTCTGCTAATATTTGCTTCCTTCTAAGAAACAGATTTATTTCTGAATTCAGACATGAAAGAGAAGGTAAATGGCACTGCTAAAGGAGAATAAGGAAATAGGGTAGAAGTGTGGGAAAGAATTGGACCAATGGGGGAGAACAATGTGGAAGGGAGCAGGACAATATATAAGAGTCTCCAGAAACATCTTATCTGAGGTATTTCTGGATAAGATATACCTTGTTATATCTTTTTTTTTTCCTATGAGAGAAAGACACCCATTTAAAAGGAAGTTGAAGCTGGAGCATCCAATTCCAGCAATGAGGTTTAATCTTGCTTTTATAAGAAAGTTGTAATCCAACAAATATCTGCTACATATATGCTTGTTTGTTTGATATATTTATATATGCTTATTTATAGTTATGTCTTGAATTTTAATAAAAAGTAATACAATACAATCAGAAGTGGGATTCTACCAGTTCGCACCTTTTGCGAGAACCAGTTGTTGACATTCTAAGCAGTTTGGAGAACCAGTTGTTAGAAGAAATTACTGGTCTAATCCTGTAAGGAAGGCAGAAAGGAAACATTCTGGTGTTGCTTTCAGAAACTGCCTCTCTGTTAATCCTAATTACATGGCAGGACTAACTTCCTGTCTCAGGAATGTCTCTGGAGTTCTTTCCCCCTCCTTTGCTGGTACTTTGCTTGTGTGGAGTGACCATTCAAAATTACAATGGCACTGAAAAAAGTGAGTTATGACCATTTTTCACACTTACGACTGTTGCAGCATCCCCACAATCATGAGAAGCCAAGTGAGCAGATGCGTGCCTTGATGTGAGTGATATTGAGTTGGCCATGCCCAGCCAATAACATGGCCACCAAGCCACGTCCACTAACTAAGCCACACCCCAGAACCAGTTGTTAAGAAAATTAAATCCCACTCCTGAATACAATACATTTGAATAAAATATACTTTTGTAACATACTCTCAGGGAAGAGTTAGGGGAGGCTTCTAGTGCAGCCCCCATATAGGAACTTTATAAAGATACAATAAAAAATTCTCTGTGTCAAGCTATACTGTATGACATGATGAAAAATAACTCTTTCTTTAAAAAATGAAGTGGAAGAAGAAGAAGAACCTGATTTTACCAGGAATGCAAAACAAAAATACTTAAAAAGCTTTTCTCTTCTTTTTAAAACTCCCCACTTTCAGTTTTCTTTGGATTAATTCATGTTTGCATCAGATTCTTCTTGTTCACACTGAGAATACCCTAGGCCTTTCAGCAGTCCCAGTTCAGTTTGAACCCCACTCAGAAAAACAATTAGCAATCAATTACATTAATTAAAAGGTTTGCCCACAGGAAAAGGCAAAGCTTTAAACAATTAACAGGAAAAGGTTATTTTTTAAGAAACAAAGTTCTTTAGAAGCAGCCACCACCTGAGCGAAAATGTTTGTTTTCTCAGTGCAAAGAGGCACCAGATTTTCTGTCTACTCTTAACCTATTTCAGATGTTGGCAAATGACATGTTAGAGCTTCTTTTTCACAAAAGCTCTTTGCTACAAAGCACTGTAATATAAAGCACAATTATCTAATGGTTGAACTATGCCAATTAAAATATGATATTCAAAAACGTCAAGCAGCTACAGCTGCTCTCAACTTCACTAAGAGTTAGAATTTTGACGCCTCTGAAATATAGAACATTGTCAATTATGTGATCTGAGCTGAATTAATGAAGAGAAAACAAAAATATAAACCTTATTCCTTGAAATCCTGAAACACAGTTATATAAAATTGAGCTATCTTAACAAATCCACCTAAAACAAGTAAAAAGATGATATTCCTTGGTAAAAATTGAGCAAAGTAAGTTATTTTTCCATCACACAGTAACTTTTAGTTTCTCTCAAAATTATTCTTTTTTGTTTTCAGTATTATTTTCCCATATTATAAGAAATTGGTCTTCTTTTTTTAAGATGTTATTTTATTGTTTCCAAATGATTTTGAGCAAGTGAGCAAATGGTTTTGCTTATTTGATTAATTGTTACACAGATATTGATCCCTTCCTGGTCTTCTCTCTTTTCTGGCTGAAAAAGCACCATCGAATTTTCAATGTGACATCTTTCCTTGGGCTTTTTTAAAGCATGGGAAGCCAAGCAAGCTGCAGGGCCAGGAAATTTGAGATGAATGCACAACGAAAGTGATGACTCTTCCCACACATTCATTCCTTGGTCAGGACTAATGAAAATCAAAAATAAAAATAAAAAAAACCCACAGTTCACCAGATGAAAGTGTCATTCATGTTTTCTGCAATAAAACAATGTTAAAATCCATTTATTTTCAATCTGATTGAATGACAAATATGCAATGTAATAAATAAATAGCAAGTTTTGTCAGATTGACCAAAAATGAAACAAACAGAAATATAGAGACCAGCATACATAGAGTGATAATTGTATTAGAATACTAAATTACAACTTAAGGTGTCCCAGGAGATTATCACTATATAAAAAGTAAGCTTACTTTTTATAATCCAAAAGTATGGATTATTTTAAAAAATCTAAATTTCTATATACAGACAATTCCCTACTAATAAATAAGTTATGTTCTGAGAGGCTTGTTCATAAATCCATTTTGTCTGTCAGTCCAAACAAATATAAAATATATGAACAATACAGTTCTTACCTTAATAAATTATATTTTGTATTCTCCACCTAATTGATTGCTGGCTAACGCTAACCATTGAATCTTTCAGATAGTAGTGATTGCCTTGGTTTTCTTTCACCCCTTGCTCCTGGTGGGCATTCAAGGATGCTTTCCCCAAGTAATGGCAGGAGCCTAGCTTTGGGTCCAGAGGATGTCTCCTGCATGGATCCATTTGCCTTTGACTGTCAGTGCTGGGGTAGACCACTTATACCTTGGACCACTGGACCACTGGGACCTTTTTGGGAAAGAGCCACAAGCAATGCAACTGGGTCCCATTGCTTTACACAACCCTCAAGGGAAGAGATAAAGTTCATGCTGGTCAGTCTTGATCTAATGAGCAGCAATGCAGCCCTCCATTCTCCATTGGGATAAGTGAGAAACATTTTGTGGAGACTTCCCAATGGTAGGAAAATCCTGGCTACAGTTCCTGATGAACGTTCTCACTTCTTCCTTTTTTTCCCAATTCTGCACTGTGACTCTCTCCAGGGGCATTTAGGGAAGATGTGATCACTGACTATCCTTTCCTGTACTCTTGTGCATGTGTGTGGCTTGGCTTTTTTCTTCTCTACCTTATCAATTGTGGTCTCTGTGGCCACCTCAAGAAAGAAGCTCAACGGGTCATCCCTTCCAAGTCAGCATTCAGACAGAGCAGAAACCTTCCCACTTAAGCAACTTTCTTCCCTTCTGGGGCACTTGGACTATTTTTCAGTTTAAATACTAATTTCAGAATTAGGCTCCTAACAAATGTTCCAAACTCTTAACAGTGTCTTACATCACTGAACATTCCATCATAAAAAAGTACGTAGTTTCTAAAACCTCAAGAAATTTTGGGATGTTAAACTAACCATCTGATTCTTTCCTGTTGTCAATTAACTAAGAAAAATACATTGAAAAGATATCTAATAAGTGCTCATAAAGATTGTGACATAAACCCCAAGGCCATTACATTGGACAGACCAATACAATAAGTACCCACCTGGATGAATACCAAAATGCAGTAAAAATGCTGGAACACACCTCCTCACTAATCCAACACATGAAAGCCACAGGTCATAGCATCAACTTCAATGGCACCAAAACCCTAGCCACTAAAGAAAACCCCAGCCACAGAATCATCAGAGAAGCCATAGAGATGAAGTATGAATAGAAGAGCTGATTCCACCAGACTGTCAAATATTTGGAAGCCTGCACTCACAAACAAAAAAATCTCCACACCACAAACCAGGCAAACACCTGGGCACAAACAGATCCTCCCTGATACCTCCAGCTCAAACACACCCCAACCAGGCACCCAGATGAAACCTAGCTTCCTAACAAATGATAGCCGTCCATTTACTCGGAGCCAAGCTGCACTAAAAGCCTCCAATACAGGAAGACAATGTTGTCAGCCAATCAAGACCAAAAAGAAAAAAGAAAAAAGCCACAAAACAGACAGAAGATATTAGAAACACCAATCAAGCAGAACACAGCAAACTCCAAAACCAAAAAATACAGACCAAGACTCCCCACCAATCAGGATGAAGAAAAAACCATTGTGGCACAGCAGTAGGCTAGCCCCAAATTTAAAACTGAAACAACTGTAAAAGTCTGACTCACAGACAAACACAATACAAAAGCCTGATGATGGCAGATGAGATTCTGCTGAAACGTTGCTACAATTTTAAAAGCACAGCTCTAAAGACGTGGGAAGGTCTTGATGTGTTTGGGTCTTTTCCCATGTAAGATTAAGAGTATCTTGGCGACGTTTCGGCAAGGTCCCATTCGCCATCCTCAAGCTGATGCTTTTGGCTTCATGCCAGTGCAAGCAGTGTGTGATCGGAGCTGCCGTCTCTCTATAAATACTGACAGGCAGCAGCACAGACAACCAGTCCAGCACACCAGCCCCCCTACAGAAGCCTGATGATGGCAGATGAGATTCTGCCGAAACATTGCTACAACTTTAAAAGCACAACTATAATGATGTGGGAAAATACCCAAACAAAGCTGAATACTGTGTGTTTGTGTGTGTGTGTGTGTGTGTGTGTGTGTGTGAGTGTTTTCTGAGGTTTTCACGGGTATTTGTATGTGGATCTTTGGTTTTTCGGGTTTTCTCCCCCGTAAATATATAGAGATAGAGATAGAGATAGAGATAGAGATAGAGATAGAGATAGA
>BLBF01000026.1:17136778-17150663 GCA_015471245.1 Laticauda colubrina | reverse complement strand
TTCCTGCAACTGATTTCAAGAGAATGTCTAAGATGTCAAGAGAATATCTAAATGCCAATACCTTCATACAATGTAGTCTAAATATTAAAAGAACATGTGACTGAAATACTTTTTTCTAGCAAGGTATCATCTATATATTTTTAAGATTTATAAACATTGTTTTGACTGTGGAGTCAAAAATGAACATTCTAACTATTGATGTAGATGCTCATTTTCATTACCAGTGAAGTTTTATTTGATTTCATATTAAATATTAAAATTTAGTATGCAATATCTGGCATATTATGAAACTAATGATGTTAGGCATCATTTTAAGTCTTAAGAACATATTCTTAACACTTGAAATCTGAAAAAAGGCTGTTTATTTACATTCCAGAAAAAATAGTGTTAAATGTCTGAGTCACACAACCCACAATTCCACATCCAACCCTACCTCATCCAACCCACCATCACTCAAAACTAGGCATGCATGCCCCTAATTACCTCAATTACAACTACAACTGGCCTTAAATGCAAGCTACTCAATGAAAGAAGCCTTGTGAATAAAATACCTGAATTTCTCCTCTTACTAAATATGGCTAAATTCAACATCATATTTGTCTGTGAAACATGGCTCAATGCATCTCTGCCTGACTCCATTACCACATTAAGAGACTACATGTTTACTAATCAGATTGTGAAATCCGTAGAGGAAGAGGTGTTGCTATTTCTATAAAAAGTCCTTACATCTAAAAAACTATCTCTATCTATTGGACCAGACGGAATATGTGCCTACTAAAAAAAGCTATCCACTACCATAGCCGAACCTCTAAGTGTAATCTTTGAAAACTCTTGGTATCTCTGGACATAACTGGACAGAAGCATTCCTGTCAAACAGACAACAAATGGTCAAAATAGGGAGCATCCTATCAAAATTATGTACCTGTCAACAGTGGTGGCCTCCAAGGCAGTGTTATGGGACCAACTCTCTTCATACTCTACATAAATGACCTCTGTGATCATATTAAGAGCAACTGCATTCTCTTTGCTGATGATGTAAAGCTATTCAACACAACAGACAATACTGCTACCCTTCAAAAAGACCTCGACTATGTATCAGAATGGTCAAACAAATGGAAACTTCAAATCTCACCAAATAAATGCTCTGTCTTACATATTAGCAAAAAAAATCAGAAAATAAAATGCAAGCTGAATGGTCAAGATCTTGTTGATGATCCAAACTCTGTCAAGGACCTTGGAGTTCTCACCTCTAATGATCTAAGTGCTAGAGCCCACTGTAGCTACATAGCCAAAAAGGCATTAAGAGTTGTTAACCTAATCCTACATAGCCTTTTTTCTGGTAATATTATACTACTAACGAGAGCATACAAAACATTTGCTGGACCAATATTTGAATATAGCTCATCAGTCTGGAACCCATATCATGGATTTGATATTAAAACTGTTGAAAAAGTCCAGAAATATTTCACAAGAAGAGTTCTCAACTCCTCTACTCATTGCAGAATACCTTACGCCACCAGACTTGAAATTCTAGACCAAGAAAACCTAGAACTATGCCACCTTCAGTCCAATTTAAGTATTGTATATAAAATTATACATTGCAATGTCTTACCTGTCAATGAATACTTTAGCTTCAACCATAACAATACAAGAGCACACAATAGACACAAACTCAAGGTAAACTGCACCAAACTTGATTGCAGGAAATACGACTTCAGTCACAGAGTAATCAATGTCTGGAATACCCTACCTGACTCTGTGGTTTCTTTCCCAAACCCAAAAAACTTTAACATTAGACTGTCTACTATTGACCTCACCCCTTTCCTAAGAGGTCTGTAGGGGGCATGCATAAGCACACCAATGTGCCTACCATCCCCGTCTTATTGTTTCTTTTATTTTTCTTATATGTATCCATATATTCATAACTATGTTTTTACTTTTACCTATTATCTTGTAAGCAATTGACAAACCAAATAAAATAAATAAATAAATATAATAAATTATGTGGAGAGAAAATTTCTGGCATAGAAACATATGGACTAGTACATCCAATCATGTATTGGAGATGACACAGTACTAAAACCAGCAGCTAAGCAGTATCCCCAAGCTAGTGGAACTTGACCAGAATTGGTCGATTCGTCACAGCCAGTTTGCTGTGGCTAGCTTGCCACCACCAATGTACCTCTGCCAATTCACTGCCACCAAGTCACCACAGGACAGCTCCACACAGCCAACTTGGTGCAGGGACAACTTTCTGTGAGCAGCTGGAGGGATAGCCAGATGGGCAAGCAAGCAAGTGCGTAAGCAGAATAGTGCATTGGGTTGGGTATAGGAGGTGGGGGGTTGTTGCAGGCTTTCATTTTCAACCACCTGCTTCTATTACTGCATCAGGTTCCAAGTGGAAGTGGCCGGACATAGTGGCAGTCGGGGTGGTGGTGGCAGGGATATAATGACCAGGGGCTTCCCATTTTCACAAATTCCAACACTGTTGTTGATGCCACCACTGTATCAGGTGCAAAAATGCTGCAACCATGACATGGAGCTGCTTCAGCTGCTGCATCAGGCTCATTGTTCGGCACATCAATCAATGGCTTCAGTGGTGACTTACCAGAAATTATTATAATACAAAGAATTTTGAAGACAAATATTGAGATAAAACTAGAATTTCCTTTCTGAGATTTATGGATAATCAATTAGAAAAGACTTATGGAAGACTAATTTTATATATGATACCTGCAGTGAGATTATCATATGCACAAAGATAAATAATACCGAAAAATCCACAATGAAAAAATGGTTTGTGAAGATGGCAGAAATGGCAGAGATGGCAAAACTGACTTGTTTGGTCAGTGATAGAACAATAAGTTTTTTTTTTATAAAAGGCTGGTTATATTTTTTGGACTTTTTTCTGAAAACTGGGAAAAAAGTGAAATGGTGATTTTTGGATTTTTTTAACTGAAAATAATTAAATAAAAAGCTGAAACATTATTGGAATGCTAAGAAAGGAGAACAGATAATGAGTCTGTAACTGCTGTAAAGAACTATAGCAATCTTTTAATTTCTTTTCCTTTCTTTAAATTCATTGTTTTCTATGCCCTTTTTTCTTGTTTTCTCTCATTTCATTGTATACTTTTTTAATCAAAAACTCCTCATAAAAATTGTTAGTGAAGGAGAAGATCTGATTATGTGGTGATTATTCAATGTACTAGAACTTAAATCAGTGTAACATGACAGATTAATCGCCATGAAGAGCTTTCTGCATTGAGGAAAGGCAATTCTCTTCATCAGACAAAGAGGCCATGAGATTTGCATTTACAAAACACTTTGTGTCACTTTGATTTCCTAGACTGGCCATTCCAAGTATTCCAAGAGAAGTTGCTGCTTAGAAAAGAGCAGCTGTATTGCAAGAGAAGCCTTCATCAGAACAAAGCAGGATATCCAAGCTCTGCATAGTTCTTCTGATTGTTCATTTTAGGGAGATATTTATTTTACAGGACTGTATTTCATTAATAAAATAAGGACACTGTGAGGCAAGAACTAGTTATCAAATTCCAGGATACCAATGAATGTCAAAAGAATTTAAAAATTCTTTTGTTTCAATATACTGTATTACACATGTCACATTGCAATATATCAGTTGCCTCATTTCCTCTTAGTTAAAGACAAATGCTATTTCAATTTCCATGATTTATGTATAGCTTATTACATTCATTGAACAGCATAGAACTAGAGGTCAAGAATTACAAAAATGCAGGAACTGCTGCTAACACCATATAATTAATTTATTTCAAGCCCACCCCCACCAGTACTCTGCATTTCTAGCTCTTCAGTAAATGGTACTCAGAACTGCATATTTAACTATATTTAACTTTGATTCAGTGGTACATGACAAACTACTACTAAAACTAAAATCTTATGGTATCTCTGGACACCTACAAAACTGGATAGAAGCATTCCTGTCAAACAGACAACAAATGATCAAAATTGTCCTATCAAATTCTGTACCTGTCAATATTGGTGTCCCCCAAGGCAGTGTTTTAGGACTAACTCTCTTCATACTCTACATAAATGACCTCTGTGATCATATTAAGACCAACTGCATTCTCTTCTCTGATGATGTAAAACTATTCAACACCACAGACAATATTACTACCGTTCAAAAAGACCTTGACTATGTATCAGAATGGTCAATCAAATGGCAACTTCAAATCTCAGCAAATAAATGCTCTGTCTTACATATTGGCAAAAAAATCATAAAATAAAATAGAAGCTAAATAGACCTTGTTGAGGATCCAAACTTTGTCAAGGACCTTGGAGTACTCATCTCTATTGATTTAAGTTACAGCACACTGTAACTACATAGCCAAAAAATCATTAAGAGTTGTTAATCTAATCCTACGCAGCTTCTTCTCTGGTCATATCACACTAGGGCATACAAAAGAAAGTCCAGAAATATCCTAGAAAACCTAGAACTACACCGCCTTCAGTCTGATCTAAGTATAGTACATAAAATCATATGTTGCAATGTCCTACCTGTCAATGAAATGTGGCAGCTGAATTTTAAAATCCCCCTTGAAACCTCCTCCTCCTAAAAGAAAGGGAAAAAACAGATACAGGGGTTAACACATTTTCCTTAACACCCTGTTCCCTCCCTCACAAAGACCCTTCTGTTTATGGGGAAAATCCTCATGGCTTCAAGCATAATAATACAAGAGCAAACAATAGATACAAATTCAAGGTTAATTGCACCAAACTTGATTGCAGATAATAGGACTTCAGCAACAGAGTGGTCAATGTCTGGAATACTCTACCTGACTCTGTGGTTTCTTCTACAAAACCCAAAAACTTTAACCTTAAACTGTCGTCTATTGACCTCACCCCTTTCCTAAGAGGCCTTTAGGGGATGTGCATAAGTGCACCAATCATGCCTACCATTCCTGTCCTATTGTTTTATTTTTCTTATAAGTATCCATCTCATGTATTCAAAACTATGTTTATTCTTATACCTGTATCTTGTAAACAATTGACAAATCAAATCAAATCAAATCAATCAATCAATCAATAATATTAATTTGATAAAGGAAGGAATGCCAGGAGCACATTAAATGAAAACTGGCCAAGGTAAGATTCAAGGTATTTCACCACAAAATTTGTTTAATTATCTGATCTTTTAGCCTATTGTTGTATAAATAATTGCCAGTTAAAACAAATATAGCTTATATTTTCCCCATATAGAACATAGCAGCATATGATCTGATGTGATCATATAAAATGTGGGTTCAAAGCATAACGAAGATCCAAATAAATAAATGAATGAATAAATAAATAAATAGAAATATTTTCTCTATAAAGAAATACTGACATGTTTACCTAAAAGGTAATAAAACATAAAGATTTACTTATCTTCCTTTATATGCCACACTAATTCTCACTGATATTAAATAGCTTACACTACTCTGTTCAGTAAATCTAAATATTATAAATAAATATCAAATGAGTAACAAACTACAAGTCCATATCTTGATCAATAAACATTCCAATTAACAAAGCACCAAGGATCATCCTTCATGATACACCTGTCACATATTAATAAAAATAGGTTTTTCAATGGCCATTAAAAAGGTGAAGCCATCTGGATTTACAGTTTCAAAGAAAGGAGAGCAATTTTAAAAGTACACCACTAGTATTATTGATAACATTTCCTGTGATAAAGTTTTGAAAGGGAAGGGATTTACTATTATTATTTTTAGCTGATCTCATTGAATGTTGGAAGAAGATGGCTCTTAAGGTTCCCAAGTTCTGATCCAGAAAGCATTTTAAAGGTGAAAAACAGCATGTTAAATTAAATTACATCCAGAGGTAAACTATAGTCATAGAAACTCTGAAATTCAGGTGTTATATAGGCAAATCATGAAACTCTTAGGATTACCAAAGCTACTGTGTTCTGAAACAACCATAGTTTCCAAGTGAACTTCAAGGACAGACACATGTATAGTGCATTGTAAGAATAATAGAATAATACAGGAAGTTACCAAGGGATGTGTTTATGCATATTTTAGACTAATAAAATATAAAAACCATAAAGAAGCAACCTAGAACTAAGGAGAAATTTCCTAACAGTGAGAAAAATTAACCAGTGGAATGGCTTGCCTCCAGAAGTTGTAGAAGCTTTTAAGAAGAATCTGGACAGCCCTTTATCTGGAATGGTGTAAGATTTTCTGCTCGAGTAGGAGGTTGGACTAAAGATTTCCACTGTCCCTTCCAACTCTGTTATTCTGTTATCCACCCCAAAACAATTAGTAGAAAATATCAACAGATTTCTATGAGACATACAAAGACTAATTCCTGGGTTAAAAGCAATCACATTAACAGTGGGTTTACATTGATAGTCCATAAATCCATGCAATTGATACTGAAATTTAAAAAAAACATAAAAACCATTTTAGGATTTATAATATAAGAATTGTAAAGTGATTACATGATAAAGGGTATTTGCAAATCTTGAAGAGGTGGGTGTGGTGTTATCTCAACTTCCTCAATAACTTTATATTGCATCTTGTACATGCATTTGTTCCATTAAAATCAATCAACATTTATAATGAACCTCTAAAGATTCTGGATTTCAATCTCTGTTTTTAAACTATTTTTATTGCTTTATTTTATGATATTATACTATTATTTGCAGCAGCAATAATAGATTTCAGAACTTCAGAGTGATGGAGAGATAAGATAAATGTTAAAGTATTCAATATTCTTTCCCTTGTGATTTTAAGAGGCAGAAGTTGATTGTTGAAATCTAACGTTTCATTAAAATGAACTTAAATCCCCAAGAAAGGAAAGTGCCAACCAGCGGTGGGATTCAAATTTTTTACTACCTGTTCTGTAGGTGTGGCTTGGTGGGCATGGCAGGGGAAGGATACTGTAAAATCTTCAGTCAGAGGTGGTATTTGCTGGGTCTCCCAACTACTCAAAATTTCCACTACCAGTTCTCCAGAACTGGTCAGAACCTGATGAATACCACTTCTGGTGTCAACCCTGAAGCTGACCTGGCTGTGGCCATTTTGGGGCTTCGGTTTGCTATGGGTGTGTTAAGCCCATGTCACACTGCACCAACGGATGCAAAGAGGATGTAAAACAGACAAAAAAGCTTGCCATCCGTTGGTTAACGCGATGTACTCACTGCCTCCGTTTTGCTTCCTCTCTATCCGTCCAGCATCCGTTTATTGACGTTTCATCCGCTCAGAAAGTTTTGAGCTGCCCAAAACTTTTGAGCGGAAAATGTATCCAATGCATCCATTCTGCATCCTCTAGGCATACGGGGGACATCCGTTCTGCATCCATTACGCATCTGCTATATCCGCTAGGAATCCGCTGTGCATCCGCACAACTAAAATCCATTCCAGCAGTAAAGGGAGGCAGGGAGGAAGCAGAACGGACGTGCAGCATTAGTAGCACGGATGGAGAAAGGATGAAAGCGGATGCAGCTCATCTGCTCTGCATCCGCTCTGCATCTGCTCTGCATCCGCTCTGCATCCTCTACGCATCCGCTCTGCATCCTCTACGCATCCTCTACGCATCCGCTCTGCATCCTCTACGCATCCTCTACGCAACCGCTCTGCATCCTCTACGCATCCTCTATACATCCGCTCTGCATCCTCTATACATCCGCTCTGCGTCCTCCCCACGTCCATTCCTTTCCGTGTTACCCGCTCTGCTTATGCAAATTTTTGCCCCTTTTGAGAACGGATAACAACGGATGGAACATTTTGCTCATCCGTTGTGTCCTTTTTGCATCTGTTGGGCAGTGTGACATGGCCTTTAGTTAGAATCCCGACATAGAGATTTGGATGTTTTTTTATACTGTGTATGCCATGTGACTTACATTTTGTCTAGGTTTTCCTTCCTTAAAATTAAAATAAAAACATTAAAAATGAATAAAATCCTTTCAAGAACAAAAGTTATGTCTATGAAGCTTATTCACCTATATTCCTGAGTTCCTCAAAACTAAGAGAAACTTTATAAATACTTTCTGGCAAGAGCAGTAGTATGATTTAACGTGCACCTTTTAACAGTGATGACTTCATTTGACATAAAGTAGAATGTGGCTTTCCAACACTCAATAACATTTATTTATATTACACATGAAACTTAAATTGTCTGCTATATAAAATGCATGAATGAGAACACATTAATCATAATTATTAATTTGAACACTGTGACATCCATTTGAAAAGTAATAAACAATGGCTCTTCTGTAAATGAGCCATTTTAGGCAAGTAAAAAATAGAATTGATAATCTGAACCAGAAATTGCTCTGATTGTGTGTGTGCATGTGCACGCACATATGAACATGGGCGTGCACATGTATTTGTATTTTTTCACACACAGATTGCATATGTGTGTATATATATATATGTGTCTGTGTGGGTGTGGGTGTGCATGTATTCCACTGAAATTTCCTGACATGATTTCATGAATTCCATGGATTAGAATTATTTGTTAAATAAGCATCAAAAATTTGTTATTTTTATTATTTTATTAGGTTAACTTTATTTCTTGCAGGTTTCTGTTGCATCTGTAGTTTAAAAAAGGTTAGTGTTGATTTTAAAACATTGTTTTGTGAGGGTAATCATCAACACAAAACAGAACTTCAAAGAGGAAGCACATATGGTTTTGACTTTTATAGAAATTACAGGTGGTCATGAATGTCTTGATATCAAAATTTACTTTCATGATAACAGCAACTTCTTAAGAATCCAGGCGGAATATTATTTTTCAAATTAAAATTCCTAATAACTGAAACAAGACCATGATTTTATAATTTCATGATGCAGAGACTAGATGTTTTTGATACAATATGCCAATAGTATAATAAAAAAGTGCCAAGAGTAAGTAATGTTATTAGAAAAATGTTTTAAAAGCAAGCATGTCAGGAGCAAGTTATTACATTATTCTTTTCCTGCAATAAAAATTCAAGAGCAAATTATTTTGTTTCAATGATTCCTCATAGCTGAAATATACTGGAGTTTCCTGTTATGTCTTTAATGAAAATAGCAATTTAAATTTGTTTTATTTTGTCAGTCATGAAAAACAAATTCTGTTATTAAGATTTTTCTTTCTTTCTTAAATATTAACTTCATGAATTAACTTCATGAAAAACCTGAAGAAGAAAGGATATATTTGAAGATACTACTGCAGAATATTCCAGCGAGAGGTAGAAATTAAAGTAGGTAATGAAAATGGAAAGATTCAGCTGTAGAATATAGAATCATTGGGCTGGAAGAGACCTCGAAAGTCTTCTAGTCCAACCCCTGCTCACAGCAGGAGACACTGTACTATCCTGGTCAAATGTTTGTACAGTATATTCTTGAAAACCTCCAGCAATGGAGTACCCACAACTTAAGTGAGCCTGGGGAACCCAGAGTGGCATGTAACCAATTAAATGGCTTACATGAATATGAGTTGTGGCCAGTATGGGGGTGAGTGGGAGGCTATTATTTTATTATTTTTTATTATTTTATTATTTTATTTTATTATTTTTATATGATGTTTTTATATTTGTGTAAGCCATCTTGAGTTGTCATTAACGAGTAGGCGGCAATATAACTTTTCTAAAATAAATAAATAAACCCAACTAAAGTAGATTTTTGTAGGAAGTCCTTTTAGAAGCTATGTTACAGTAAACCTATGTGAATCATCGTTGATTTGAATCCCTGTAGATTCAACATCTGAAGGAAATGTTATTCATTATGAGTTTGTGATGCCAGAGTATAAGCTGAACCAATCTGGTTTGAATTTCTTCAAGATTCAAGACTCATTTTAAAGAAAGATCTGCCTAAAAGTTGTCTGCAAAAGATAGTCTGCAACTATCCAGAGGTGGTATTCAGCAGGTTCTGACAGATTCTGGAGAACCAGTAATGGAAATTATGAGTAGTTCAGAGAACTGGCAAAGACTGGCCCCGTCCCCATCTATTCTCTGCCTCCAGAGTCCCAGCTGATCGGCTGGATCTTCTTTTGTTGTCCTGCACAGGAGAATGGAGCTGGAAAGCAAGTTGGGTAGGGGAGGGAATGGGAATTTTACAGGATCCTTCCCCAACCACGCCTACCAAGCCATGCCACACCCACCAAGCCATGCCACACCCACAGAACCAATAGTAAAAAAAAAAATGAATGCCACCACTGAACTACTCCCTCCAGCAGGAAGTTGGAAATTCCTTCCATGACTCATTCTGTATATCCCCATGCTGCTGTGGACAAAGTTATTTTGTGCATCTTCTACAAATGGCAGGAGGTCTGCCGAGTCATCTTGTTGATAATTTATGTAGCAACAGGGATACTCTCCAACACAGGCTCTGTGAGGAAAGTATATCTGAAAGGATAACCCAGTGGGACATAGGTTGTCTAGTACGTTCTAAAACTTCCCTTAATAGCTTGACTATAGCATAGTCTATGAAACATTTTCCCCCTTGTTAAATTTCCATTTTTCTTTTCTTGGGAGGGGGTTGTTTTCTCCTAGGACTTAAAAATCCAGGGCTTTATGCTTTTATCATTTTCTCCACTACCTATTTTAGAAAGGCTTCATTACAAGTTTGAGATAGTCTATTAATCTCTTTCATGTATAATAAATATTTGCTAGAAAGGTGCCAAATGGGGAGGAAAATATAGCTGTCCCAAAAAAGAAAAAAAAGAAAAAACATTTTTCACTTGCAAATATAT
Organism: Laticauda colubrina; assembly: GCA_015471245.1. NCBI lineage: Eukaryota > Metazoa > Chordata > Lepidosauria > Squamata > Elapidae > Laticauda > Laticauda colubrina. The sequence goes on along the minus strand of BLBF01000026.1, from coordinate 17,139,947 downwards.
ATTTTTAATGTAAGGTTTGCATTATGATACTTGGTTTATATAACAAGGTTCATAGTGTGTGTGTGTGTGTGTGTGTGTGCGCGCGCGTGTATGTGTGTGTGCATGTGTGTGTATGTGTGCTTGTTATATAACATACTGTATTGTGCCAGGGGTCTCCAACTTTGGCAACTTTAAGACTTGTGGATTTCACCTCTCAGATTTGAGAATTGCAATCCACAAGTCTTAAAGTTGCCAAGGTTGGAGATCCCTGGTATAGTAGATATATGTTACAAATCCTGAAATAATTATACAAATATGAGTTTTTATTACCATTTTTTGGATTGATGAAGTATCTCCTTTTCTTTGCAGAGTCATACAGTAGTCCTCACTTACCATCTGTCTCACATAGTATCTGTTTGAATTTATGCAACCTCAATTTACAACTGTCACGTATTTTACAGTCACATGATTTCCATGTGGCACTTTACAGATGGTGTGCATGTATGATCAGTGCAGTGTTCCATAGTCACATGACCCCTATTGGGGCATTTTGCAATTGGTGCAAAATCTGCAGTTTCATGATTTCTATACCAAAGCATTTACAACTATTTTGTAACAAGCAAAGTTAATAAAGAAGACATAACTAAAATTGTAAATCCTGGCTGCATGATATTTTGCTTAATTACCAAAGAAGAAATGTGATGTCAAGCTTGCCATGGTTATGGAATTCCCCACTTAGTGACCATAGTATTTAGTGCTGGATTTACCAATCCCAATTTTGGTTGCTAAGTGAGAACTACCTGCATTCATGTGGTATGATATCCAGTATCCAGTCACAAAAGCAGTTTCAGTCTGAGTATTTCGGAAACTGAGGCTATTATCTTTCTCCCTTTAAATACATCTGATGTGCTTGCCTTTTCCAAACTTAACTGAAAGTAATAATATGAAAGCACAAAAATCTAAAGAATCTGACATCAGGACGCCTAGAAAAATATATTTCTGTAGTTCTTTCTATCTATATTTCTACATTTCTGAATTGGAGAGCCCTTTCTTGAGCTAGCATCCTCCTGGCATTATGGCCCAGCATTCTTTTGTGTCATCCTGCTGTTCATAATACTCATCTGTTGTTTATTGTTACAACAAGAATGTTTTAATCCTTATGGCCCAAGTTAAAGAGGTTTATTATTATAAAATTGGGTTTCCCTCTCCCGAATTGGCCAAATTCTACCTCCATTTCAAAACACTGTTTAATTCTTATGAAAGAGATAAAGTTTTTTCTTTTTGATATGATCACAAGGATTATATGAATTTGTTGAAAATAACTGCCTAACTGGTGGGATAGCTGTATTTATAATTTTTAAAAAATACTTTTATTTGGGTGAGATTCTTACATTCAGAATCACCCTTCTTTCAAGTAAAGATTATATTATTATATAGTATATCCATATTACTGAGAGAATGGACTACATGAATTTTAAATGTCTAGTTAAATTATTATATTCTGCTAAAGTATTTAGTTGGATCAAATTGTAACTTTTTTTTCTTTTTTCCAAAAAGCCAAACAAAATTATTGGTTATAAATTATTAAAAACATTCTTGAATGGAAAATACTGATGAAATGTTCTTGCAAAATATTGTAGGGATAAATTAAAGAGAGTATGGAATTCATTAAAAATCAAACTCAAGGTACCAACAATGTTAAACCTGAACATAATGGTTGCTGGCATTTGCTGCTCTTCCAGTCCCTTTTTTTCCTGTCCATTCCTGTGCCATGTTTTAGTCATTTGTTTTGGAAGAGAAACACTGAGCACTGCTGAAGATTGGAAAAAGAGCTTGGGGTCAAAGGTCGACACAGTAAGGGAGTTTGCTCTTTAAGAGGTTATCTGTGGATCTGCAAAGCCAAAGTGTAATTGGGTTCTGTGATGTGATTTTAGTGTGTAATTGTATATGATCTTGGCTAGTTTCAAAGACAAGGTTGGAAGATTTTTTTCCACTGGTTGTGATAGCAGTTTTGGACCAACTATGAAAGTCTCTGAGGAACAATTTTGTTATTTCATCAGGAGAGGTGATTATACATCATAAACATATAGTTTGATTCACTTTAATTGTGCATTTAATAAGATGATTATAATAAGCTTAGGTAGAATAATTATAATTCTACCTATTAGATTTGAAGATGTACTATATATGGAAATGAAAACATCAACTCTACAGAGCATCACTGTAAACAACTCGCATTTTTCATTTGTTTTTTGAACGTTAGTTCTTTTGTTACACATGGAGTGATTTCACATCTTTATTAACTCTCCCTGATCTTTCTTTGTTAGCTGAATTGGTCTCTCTAGTCTCTCTTTCTCTCTCTTTGTCATTTGGGTTGATCAGATTTAGCAGCACTATATTTTGCCTTTGTTTTTTTGTTTTTGTTTTCCTTTATCCAAACAATGTGAAACAAACATTTCCTATTGTTTTAGTTGTTTAGGCTTTTCTTGATTAAGCTATCACTGCTGTCAGTTATACTCTTATAAGCCCAGCTGGATCTATTTCATGTTAAGAAAAAGCTCAGATAAATCCAGGAAAGCTTACTGTTTATCCAATGTGAAAATAATTACTCAAAAGTGTTATTCTTAATCCAGATAATTAGAGTGAGGAAGGAAAGATCAGTGTCATTGTGAATTATGCCCTGGCAATTGACTCTTGGTCCTTGTAAGTTTCAGGTGAAGATGTGAATGGATAAAGGTTAGATTAACCATAATCCAAAGTAGCTGCAACCTTAATCTGTTATGATACAAGGATGATCAGTTAAAAAGAGCTGGATTGTGGGATGGTTTCTGGTTGGATAAGATGCTGCTCAACTGGGACTCATCTTAAAACATGCTTAGTACCATGTCTCTACTGCTGTAAGCACTTCTGCATGGCTGCAGACTCTCACAGCTCAGAGGCAGCCAACTTTTACCATCCCCATATGTTGTGTTGGTAATATTACACTACACAGTAGTAGCATCTGTGTTTTGAATTAACATGGCCTAATATCAGTGTTATGCGAAAATGGACAAGGACTTCTATATAAAAAAAGGCATGTTTAATGACAATTCAAATGTGCTTTGTAGAAAAACAACAATTTGTGTGTATTGTGTGTGTATGTGTATATATATATATATATATATATATATATATATATATATATATATAT
>BLBF01000026.1:17083515-17133997 GCA_015471245.1 Laticauda colubrina | reverse complement strand
CTCTCTCTCTCTCTCTCTCTCTCTCTCTCTCTCTCTCTCTCTCTCTCGTTGAATTAGCACTGAAAAAATTGCCAGCCTTAGACTTAAAGTAAAAAATAGTAATGTTGATTAGACAGATGGAAATGATTACTAATTCAATCCTTTGGTGTTTTGGAATGTTCCAATTCAGATCCTTCACAATTCAGTTTAGAAATGGTGTGCTATCTGATCTATTTAATGTAAATATATAGTTTAATAAGGGACCAGTATAGAAACTGGGATTATGAATTCTAGCCCGGCCTTAGGCACAAATATCTCTCAGCCATAGGAAGAAGCCAATAGCAGACCACTTCTGAAAATGTTGCCAAGAAAACTGCAGGTACTTGTCCTGGCTATGGCAAGGAGTCAAGTCACAAAATTACATAGCTGATCACTGTGATTTAATGTGTAATTGTATATGATCTTGGCTAGTTTCAAAGACAAGGTTGGAAGATTTTTTTCCCACTGGTTGTGATAGCAATTTTGGACCAACTATGAAAGTCTCTGAGGAACAATTTTGTTATTTCATCAGAAGAATTATGTAGTTTTGAGATGTCCATCTGCCAAAAGAAAGGCCATCAAGGTCAAGATAGTTTGCAGTTGTTTTAGCCCAATTAATTAAACAAATGGAAAAGACATTAGGGATGTGCAACCCCAATATTTTTTTTTTCATTTGGCTGATATTTTTATAAAGCCATTTTTACAAGTACCTATTCTTTGTCAATATGTTCACAAGAGGGCTGTAGGCATCAGCAGATTCCTGCATTGAGCAGGGTATTGAACTACCTATGAGGCACCTTAGAGCCCAAATATTATGATTCTAATAATACTCGTTATTTTTTGTTTTCTGTTGATCTCTTTCATTGGAAGAGTGATTGTATATCTATATATTACTTTTAAAAGCATATCTATTAATTAAGCACACACCTATGTTCCTGAAATTAAAAAAGAAACACCTCATTGCTTAATCAACAAACAGCTAAAAGATGTTTTATCTTTAAACAGAACTCAACTTCAAAAAGACCATCTACTTATTAATATTTTTTGGAATCATTATTTTTGTAAATGATACCACTACATAATATAATCATTTTAGGATACATTGAAGACAATCTGAATCCATTATGAAAAAAAAGCCCAGCACTGCTAAAACCTTATCATCTTCCCCCCCTTTTTTATGCGTATATCTATCTATCATCTATCTATCTATCAGCTCTCGTAGATCCTTTAGCCTTATGATATTGAAAAAATTAACCATATGCCAAAATTAAACACTCTTTCCAAATGAAAATACCTTCAGATATAGCCAGGGGCGGGATTCAATTGTTTTAACAACCGGTTCTGTGGCATGGCTTAAATGATGGGCGTGGCTTGGTGGTCATGTGACTGGGTGGACATGGCTTGGTGATCATGTTATTGGCTGGATGTGGCCAACTCAATATCACTCACATCGAGGCATGCATCTCCTCGTCTCTCATGACTTGGGGATGCTGCAACAGTCGTAAGAGTGAAAAATGGTCACAAGTCACTTTTTTCAGTGCCATTGTAACTTTGAATGGTCACTCCACATAAGCAGACTACCAGCAAAGGAGGGAAAAAAAACTCTAGAGAAGTTCCTGAGACAAGAAGTCTAGTCCTGCCAAGAATGTAATAAGGGTTAATGGAGAGGCAGTTTCTGTAAGCAACACCAGAATGTTTCCTTCCTGCCTTCCTAACAGGATTAGGCCAGTAATTTCTTCTAACAACCGGTTCTCTGAACTGCTTAGAATGTTAACAACCAGTTCTAGCGAATAGATGCGAATCTAGGGTAGAATCCCACCCCTGGATATAGCTTTGTTAAGCAAGTTAGATTTGAAAAAAAAATGCAGAAGGGGAATATTGAATGTATGAAATGTCATACATTTTCATACATAGTATGAAATGTCCTCTATGAAATATGGCCTGGTGTAACTTCAGCTACATACAAGCATTTACATTGGCAATTTTTGATAGCAACCTGCTTGGCAAAGCATGGAGAATCAGATAGATATATTGGTTTTGATAAATAATGTTCTGTTTTATTACATTATACATGCTCTAGGTCCTGACTTTTTCATTTTTATTATTTACTGTGCTAATCTGTAAGCCACATTTACTTCTTTTCAACTTTCTCTCTCTTTCCCCTACTCCCTCTCAATATGAAAGAGACTCAACACTTTAATTGCAGAGTGGAAAGATTTATGCAATTGTAATGCTTCAGAAGTGATGAGTCAAAAGTGAATGAGTCAAAAGTGAATGTCACATTACAGATTGTGGTCACTTTAGTTGCATAAAGCCTTTCTTCTTGCACATGAATGTCTCTTGGATTATCTTAATCTTTTCTTGCTTGTTGTCATTGTTAATTGAAAGAGATGAGAACACAGGAACCTAAATATGTCAAATAAGATATATTAAAAGATCAAGCACAGAAAATCTTACCTAATCCAACAGTTTTTCAATAGAATTTAAAACACTTTTACCTGCAAGTAAATTCTATGTAATTCAGTTGAGTTTCCCAGAAAATTGTAAACTAAAGTAAATGTTCATTTCATTTATTTCTCATCTTACTTCCATGAAAAAACTCTAGTTCCTTCAACATCCACCCAAAATTAGCTTATGTTTCTTTAGTCTTTATCCCATGCCATTTTATAGCAGAGTGAGGCTCATTCCTGGAATAATTAAACCAGCAAGATATTATGCCTTACTATGTCCTAAACACATAAAAGTGATAGAAATACTAATCCTTTCTTTAAAAAGCAGTTCATAATGTGAATTTACCTTTTAAACATTATTAATTTGACACATTTCATCAAGGTAATTCTAATTAGCTTTCTGAATGGGCTTCCATTTTTGAAATGCCTTCTGTTTCAAGTGCTAAAACTACGGATTTCTATGACAAAATGGTGAATATAGGTTCTGAATGAATCCAAGCACGAGAATTGTTTTCAGTAATCCATTGCTCATTTTTATCAATTTAGAGGCTTTCTCACCAACAAAGCATTTTGTCATGATAGCAGATTAAATATTTTTTGCAGATATAAATAGATCATAAACAAGTATGTATTTAGTCCTGGATAAAAATTCATAATTTCTTTCCTAATTCTGTTTCTTTAAAACTACTGAGTAGAATGCTTTACATTTCTTACCAGCTTAATCTCATTCAGTATTTTGTTTCCTTTATGTCCATATTTGTAGTTGATTGATTTGTTATTTCCACCAATAAATTCCATGTTCTGTTTGGTTTTGTTCTTTACCCTAATTGCAGATCTTAATAGCCCTCCCCCCCTTTTTTTTAAAAGAGCATGACTATCATCTTTTCTTCATCCTTGAAGTTTACCTGTTCTAATAAGTATAATCATTCATATTTGGTGACATTTCAATGGAACTATGAAAAGAGAATATTTATACTAATTCAACTTGTGTCAGAATGGTCGAACAATTGGCAACTTCCAACAAATGCTTTGTCTTACACATTGGCAACAAAAAACAGAACACTAAATACAAACTGGATGGATATGACCTCGTAGACAACCTCACTCTGTCAAGGACCTAAGAGTCCTCATTTCAAAAGATTTAAGTCCCAGACTCACAGCCTTGTCAAAAAGGCATTAAGAGTTGTTAACCTAATTTTGTGAAGCTTCTTTTCCAGTAACATTGAATTGCAAACTAGAGCATACAAAACCTTTGCCAGGCCATTTCTCGAATACAGCTCATCTGCCTGGAATCCACACTGTATAATGAACATTAATACAATTGAACAAATTCAGAGGTATTTCACAAGAAGAGAACTCCACTCCTCAACTCTTAGTAGAATACATTATGCTACCAGGCTTGAAATTTTGGACCTAGACAACTTAGAACTACTCTGCCTATGGTCTGACCAAAGCTTAGTACACAAAATTGTCTGCTTTAATGTCCTACCTGTCAGTGACTACTTCAGCTTCAACCACAATAACAAACAAGCAAGCAATAGATACAGACTCAAAGTAAACTTCTCCAAACTCGATTGCAGAAAATATGACTTCAGCAACAGAGTGGTCAGTGCCTGAAATCACTACCTGATTCTGTTGTTACATCCTCAAAAACTTTAACCTTAAACTGTCTGCCCTGGACCTCATTCTATTCCTAAAAGGTCTGTAAGGGAGCATGCATAAGCGTAACACTGTGCGTACTTTTCCTGTCCTACTGTTCCCATTTATTTGTATTCATTTATTATGTATATACTTATACTTGTTTATATTTGTATGTTTATATGTTATGTTCATACTTATACTTGTTTTCTCATACATGCTTGACAAACTAAACTAAATTAAATAAACAAATAAACAAACAAACAAACAAACAAACAAATAAATAAAATTATTCTGCTTAGTTGAGAAACTAAGGAAGAGCTGTTTCAATAGCAAAATGGATTTGCAGACTTTCCTTAGTGCAAACTATATTTCTTCTTTTCAATGATCTCCTGCTTTCTTCCCTTTCTATCACTTCTAACTCTTTTTTTTATCTTTCTTACTTTTTTTTCTCTAACCTGAAAAAAGTTACTCTATAGTGCAGAAGAAAACTATAACTGCATCCAGAAATAGATCTCTTGGGAATGGAGGACATGCATGGCACTGAATTGGAGGTTACTTGTCCTATGAGTCCTGAAACTTAATCCAATGGTTCAGTTACTATGATTCAGTGATTAGGACTCCAATAATAATCCTTTTTTAACTATGTGCATTTAAAGTAAAGAGGTTATCTGACCACAATTACAAAATATTGACCCATGCAAGTGTCATGGTCAGTTGATGTATGCATACTTTTAGTCCAGTTTGCCCTTTGAGGGTGAGAGAAATATCTTATACATGCTGTACTTAGGTTATGTTCTACTTTACTCCCATCTGGGAAGTAAAAAATATGTAAGCTTTAAGAATATGATCCATGAGCTTCCGCTTGCAATTTAGCTGAGGATGGTTGTCATGATGCACTTGCATCAATGCTATTCTTTTTCACTTTGTAAATGTTAATAGTTCACAAAAAACTGATCCCTGAAAAACAAATGCTTTATTATTTCATACTAAATTGCACTCCACTTTTGTCAAATTAATCACATAGATTTCAAATGACAAGTTACAAAAGGAAAACCAAGGGATTTCTTTTCTACTATCGGTCACAGGTGAGGCAGGTGTTAGTTTTTCACTGTAAATATCCATAAAACTTCCTAATCTATAAGCCCTTTAATAAGTAAGAAATACTGCAGGTATTTCTATGGATGGGAACATAAATTGTTATACTATTCAGAATTATAAGGTGTGTGAGAGAAGTTACAAACTATTTCCCAGATTTATTTTAGTAGATCCATCACAAGAATCATCTTTGTTGAGAAATGACCTCATAGTTTGATTATGCTGTGGATTAGTCTTGGAAAACAGTTGAAAATATTCCAGGATCACAAATGGTATTATGTCATTGATTTAATGCCAAAAATTACCTTTTGAATACTACACAGAATAAAATGTTTGTTCATCAAATCTACATCTTCCCTTACTGACAGTGATTTTAATTGGCTTCTAGCATTTGCTTCCATGATTTATTTTTAAATAGAAGTGCCAAAAAGTGCAACTGGCATATTAAGATTGCAAAGTATGTTGTTTTTCAGTAAGTTATAGTCCTTTCCTATCAGCAGTTATATGATTAAAATTAATGACCAGGAATATTGGGACAGTGAAAAAATATTTCCAAGTGGCCTTAATTTATAGCATCATTTGTCTGGGAAATTTAACACTGCCCATCTATCATTTTTAATTCCTGGCATACAATATAGATCTAATTCATTGTTTTTTAATTTTAAGAATCATTACTTTACTCTGGCAAACTTTGGTCAATGGCTAAAACACATGCAAAATGTAGTTAATTTAGTTAAAGAATTCATTGACAATTCAATGACAATGTATGCGTCAAAATTTTATAACTTACTATGATCTCACCCTGTTAATGAAATTAAGATATGCTGTTTCAATTAATGAACAGAAAAAAAAAAATTCATTTTGATACTGAATGCCATTATTAGCTTTTTTCCAATGACTATGTGTACATTTTTAAATTTTGTATAATTTAAGAATATGGACAAAGTATTTTGATCACAGTTCATTATCTAATTTCTGTGCTTATTTATTTGGTTTTAAAAATTATAAACTTTGGCAGAGCTATTTGAGAAATAATTAATTCCTCTGCAGATGCTTAAGGAAAGCAGCAGTAAGGCAATATTCTCATCATTTATAATTTATAGTGATAAAAATAGTGAAAACTAGGCTTTTTACAAAAGTCTTTGGAGAATGATTGGAGCCATTGTATTAATTGTTTCAGGTTATTATTTATTCAAGTTCTAAATTGTTGTCTTGGGATTGGAATGGAATGGTTGTCTGGGGCTTTGCTGTAGATGTTTTGATTTTTATATTTTTTCTATTCTTGTAAACTGCTGGGAGTCTTGCAGTTTTGGGTAACATATAGATTCAATTCATATTTTTCATTATCCTATGTATCATTTTGATCAAATGATATAACAATTCATCCAGATTTTAAATCATATTGGATAATTTAATTTTAATTGATGTTACTTCATTTTTCTGCTATGATAGCTTACCTGTTAGGGAAACCTTGGTTTCAATGAATGAAAGAAAATTAGTAATTGCAAAATCCAGTGATTATTAATGCCATCCTTCTGAATAAAATCTTGCTATGTTCAGAAGCAATAGTTTCAGAAGAATTTACAGAGAAAGTTCTGCTCAAGTCATGAGCAATTTTCCTATAACATTAACAAATATTCATCGGTTCTTGATTGTTCTCGCCTTGAAACAGCCTTGATAAACAGATGAACAATGACCCCTATGTCACTTCTATTGTAATACAGAAGCTTGTCCTGAGTTCATGAGTTAAATCTCTGAAATTTTCCAAGCAGAATATCTTTTGGTGCTTGCAAAAAATATTTTAACCAACAAGCTGCCAAATCTTCCCCAGCAGCTAGACTGTAAAGTGTGATTTTCCTTCTTTCTTGAGTTATTTGCTAAGGAAAAAAATACTTGGTAGTTAACTTTTTCACATTTTCTTATTTTATTATAGAACAGGATAAAGACACTTGAAAACTTTATGAACTTTAAACAGCATTAAACTATTGAAATCTGTACTATTAAAACCTTCAATGTCCCGCATGGGTTTGTGTTCAAGTTAGGGATTGTTCTTTGATCCAGTTGAGTGCATATGAAAAACTACAGAGCAGCAAAATTAGAATTGAGATATTCCTGTCCTTTATCCTAGTAGGGAGATTATTTATTGCTGTACTGGTCTATATGAAATTGCCTGGGCAGTGTTGTGTTCTTAATTATATGGTATAGCACATATTTTAGATATCCTTTAATTTCTCAAGTTTTAATCTATGTCTCATCAGGAAATATCTGTTTTTTAATCTTTTATTTCCATTATTACATAAGAGTGATATTTATGGGGGGATGAAGGATAGTTAATTGAAATTATGCACTGGCTTCAGATGAAATCTGAATTCAGATATGAATCATCCAAATCCAGATTTTACAATCTCAGGCAAAATGGGAGCAATTCAAATTAGCTTCATTTTATCTGTACCTCTTGCTAATTATTCAGGGACATCTTCAGCTACTCTAGGGATATCCACTGTTTCTACATTCAGCAGGAATGGATAATGAAAAAGAGTAGCACTAATGAACTTACCCCCTGTACTCTCCCAGTAATTGTAAGAAAATCATCTTTACCTTATTGAGAAGATATTCCTTATGAACATGTTTCCTTGTCAACATGGATCATATAACCCTTATATGGTTCCCACTACAGTAATCTCTGTCAGTGTAAATTTAGCAAATTAACAAAATGATGGGGATTTTTTTTTAAAATAGTAATTGTTTAAATGAATATGGCCTGAAAATCCCTACATAGAATTTCATAAATAGGACAGACTTAATCCCACTTAGGACTTATTTGCAAATGGCATCCATTTTGATACAAAACAACCATATTATAATCGTTTGTGTTTTTACCACACAAAACAATGGGATGAGTACAATTCTACTTTAACAAAACTTGTTTTATATCTTAGACAAATCAGATCAGCAAAAAATTATTTTTGAATCCAGAGCAAATTAAGGACCTGTCACATAGGTCAACGGATGCAAAAAGTATGTAGAAAGGACACAGAGGACGAGAAAATTTTCCATCCATTGTTATCCACTCTCAAAAGTGCCCCAAATTTGCATAAACAGAGCGGACAACAACGGAAAGGAACGGACGGGGAGAGGATATAGCCAGGATGTAAAGCGGATGCTCCACGGAAGCCTAGTGGATGGAAGTGGATGGAAGCGGATGGCACATCCTCACGGCTTCCAGGGGAGCACAGCGAAGCGGACGCGTAGCAGAAGGAACGGATGCAGAGCGGATGCCTAAGCGGATATAGCGGATGCATCATGGACGCCTAGCAGATGCCTAGCAGATGCCTAGCGGATGCCTAGCGGATGCCTAGCGGATGCAAAGCTTTAACTGTGCATGCGGGGAGAATGCATTGCATCAGCCCCGCAGATATAAAAGGATGCAGCTCGCAAGCAGGTCACCATTCAGAGGAAAGACCTGCTGCCAGACACATCTCCAGCCAGCCAACAACCATGGGGAAGAAGAGGAATCCTGTGCCATCTGCTGCCAGCCCTGGCAAGAAGGACAGGGCCACCATCCCACCCCCTGGCCTTGACTCTGCTTCTGCTGGGGCTTCTGCTGGGGCTTCTGCTGCTCGAGCTGATTCTGCTGGTGCTGGGGCTTCTGCTGGCGCTGCTCCTGATGCTGGGGCTTCTGCTGGGGCTTACTCTGTTGGCGCTGCTCCTGGTGCTAGTGCTTCTGCTGGTGCTTACTCTGCTGGCGCTGCTCCTGGTGCTGGTGCTTCTGCTGGTGCTTATTCTGCTGATGATGATCTTGGTCCTGCTGGTGCTGCTGTTACTCTGCTGCTGTTGGTGCTGCTGGTGCTGCTGATGCTGCTGGTGCTGCTGGTCCTGCTGTTCCTGCTGGTCCTGCTTTTGCTGCTACTGTTGTTGTTGCTGCTGCTGGTGGTGGTGGTGTGGTGGAGCAGCCACTAAAACCTCGAAGTCCCTCTGATGAGGGCTCAGATTGCCCTGACAGAGGGAGGAAGAGGCATACACGAGAACGGGAGAGGAGGCAACACTCTATCGAAGAGGAACATGAGGATGAGGTGCTCGAATGGCTGAGGGAGAACGAGTACATATGGTGGAAGGGACACAGGCTCTATCGAGACACCAAAAGAAAACAGGCTGCTTGGAGAGAGAAGGCGGAGAGCCTGGGCTACACTTCGGAGGTCCCTCTCGGGTGGTGGAAGCACATGCACACCTGGTATGGGAAGCTGCACCTCAAGAAGTCTGGCCAGGCCGCGGTCCAACTCACCAACCAGGAGACCTACGTGATGGCCAAGTGCAGCTTCTTGGAGGGTCAGATCCACCACCGAGGAGCAGCCCCTCTGTCTACCCTCTCTCTCAGGCAGCTCACAGAGAGCCAGTCATCTTCTGGCCAAGAGTCATCTCCTGTGTCCAGGCAGGTATCTGTGGAGTGTCCCATGACGGAGACCCCCCCGACAGCTGCACTCCCCATGGCGGAGTGCGTGGAGGACCCCCTGACGCAGTGGGAGCAAGGAGAGGGCACTTCCACCAGAGACCAAGCCACACCCACCCCCAGCTCCACCTCCACAGAAAGCAGGCAGAGAGCCAGACCGGAGGACAGAGCCACAGTGTCCTGCTGGAGATCAGGGACACCATCAAAAGCAGCATAGATCTCCTCTCTCAGCTGGTACACACCGACATACCATCCTCAAACCGCAAGCCCTTCCTCACCTACGTCAACCAGACCCTCATTGACATGTCTGAATCACAGTACCAGGTGATCAAGGAGAGGATCACCGGTCTTCTGCACAACCCTCCAGACCCAGCAGAACCTGCTCCGACCCAGTCCAGGTCTGCTCCTCCACCCCAGGTGATGTCACAGCCCTTCCAAAGCTTTCCACAGGTCCTCACCTACCAAGGCTATGGCTACCAGGAGTTCCAGCAGCACAGGCAGCCCTTCCCAATCTAGCCACAGGTTCATCGAATGCCACCGATGCCACCCATGCCACCCATGCCACCCATGCCACAGATGCCACCCACACCACAGATGCCACCCACGCCTCACCTCGCTCAGCTGCAGACCAGACATCCCCACTACACTCCATCTTCCACCCCACAGGCAAGCCCGGCCTCAGAACATCTGTCATCGGTCTTGGGACTGACACCCCATGTCATGGAGGAAGGGGCTCTCAACATCACGGGACTGAGCCAGCTCTCTGAGAGCTTCCTCCACACACCATCCCCTGTTCTCCTCTCGGGACCAGGCACCCCAATGGCACCTCAGACCAGCACTCCAGCAGCAGAAGCCACCTCCACACCACCTGGACCCTTCACCCCTGAGACGATGGGCATGCCTCAGAGTGACTGAGAAGAGTGCCAGAGACTGGGTTTCTACCTGTTGACTTTATCTTTGCTTGGGACACTTTACTTGGGTCATTTTGCTTTTACAGTTTGTTATTAATAAAGTTTATCTTTGCTTCACATACTTGCTTCAGTTCTTTTAGTCAATAAAGTCTTGGTGGAAACTTTTAGAAATGGTTTAAGCCTTTGCATGCTTGTGGGATGGGTAAGGATAGCAGTGCGATGAGCAGGGATACCTTTGGGATGGGTAATAGCTGTGGGACTGATAAACCTCCAGTGCAAGCATAGTGGGACTGTATGGTCCACCCTCCCAGGTGCCACACTTTTGGCCCTTTATTATCAATAACAATGTAATCATTCATCAACACATTTCAACATAAACACAACTCTTTATTAAATGCCTTGTTCATTGTAGGGCCACTCAACATACATGGCACAATCTCATCAGTGTGGTGAGACAGGCTGAAGGAAGCATCCATTAAGCATCTACCATCCTGTCTTGCCACTCCAATGCTCCAGCTGGGGAGTTGCACCAATGTTTCAGGAGGTTGCACTGCTTCTTCCCTTCACGTGAAACTCTGTTGGGGCCTTGCATATCCACAGTATCTATCAGGTTTCACCCTTGCCTCCATTCACCAGGCTCCATGTCCCCATTGCCTTGTTGGAAGTCCACGAGCCTGTTCTGCAACACTGGGTAGCGGGTGCGCATGAGATTGTACAGGATGCAGCAAGCTTCCACAATGTTCCTCACGGTCTCTGGGCGATGCTGCATGGTGGTGAGAAGTACCTGGAACCTGTTGGCCAGGATGCCAAAGGCGTTCTCCACCACCCGTCTTGCCCTGGACAGCCTGTAGTTGAAGATCCTCTCTTCACAGGTGAGGCATCTGGAAGTGTAGGGCTTCATGAGGTAGGTTCTGAGGGAGAAGGCTTCATCCCCCACGATGAAGTAGGGCACATCTTGTGTGTCATTGGGCAGGGGGTCTGCATCTGGGAAGCCCATGATTAGGTTGCGTTCCAGCCCCTCCTTGAGGTGACTGGCGTTGTATACTTGGGCATCTGAAGATGAGCCGTTGCCTGAAGCATCGATGTACATGAACTTGTAGTCAGCATCGACCATGGCGAAGAGGATGATGCTGAAGAAGCCCTTGTAGTTGTGATAAGTGGACCCTGACTTGGCTGGAACTTTGCAGGCCACGTGCTTCCCATCTATGGCTCCGACGGTGTGGGGGAAGTTCCACATCTGATACCACTGCTCTGCAACTTTCTTCCAGCCTTCTTCAGTGGAGGGGCACTGGAGGAGCTCCTCCAGGTATTCTTCGATGATGGCCTGCATCACCTCTCTGACCACAATGCTGATGGTGTTGTGTGGCACCCGCCAGGCGTGCTGAATGCTTCTATACGTGGTCCCTGAGGCCAGGTGGCGCAGAGTCAGTGCCACCTTCAGTCCAGAGTCCAGGTTGGGATGGAAGTTGGTATTTGCCTTGGACAACCTGGGTCTCAGCTGCTCCACAACTTCATCAAACATGGCTGGCGGCATCCTCATGAAGTTCTGGAATGCACGAGAGTCTTTGTTCCTCAGCTCCACCATCAGCTTGTTATACTCTTCTTGGCTCTTCTCATGATCCATCTTCGGACCCAGACACTTCTTGGATGCCTCCTTTTCTTCGCATAGAACAGGTGAAAGAACCTGTAGAGGGCTTCGCACTATTGTAGAACAATGGCGGCTACCAAAAGGACTGTGTGACGATCCATGGTGGAGATGACTGGATGCTGTGGAAGAGCAAGAGCCAGATGAAGGCTGAAGAGGTCTGCACCACAGGACTGCTGGACTGAAAGTGAGATCCAGGTGATTTCTCCCCCTTTTTATAGGAAATATCATTTTTCCGCTAGTTGTCCTTTTGCATCCTCTAGGCATCCTCCAGACATCCTAAATATCCGAGATATGTCCCCTATACAAACGTTTTTTCCATTTTAATGCTTTGTATGTGAGCTGTATCCGCTTTCATCCTTTCTTCGTCCGTGCTGCTTGTCTGTTTGTCTGTTCTGTGTCCATTTAACTTCTTCCCTGTGTCCATTTTTCGCTGGAGTGGATGCGAGTTACGCGGATGCGCAGCGGATGCCTAGCAGATATAGCAGATGCGTAATGGATGACTACAGACGTATAACAGATGTTCCCCGTATGCGTAGCAGATGTAGAACGGACGCATTGGATACATTTTTCTTTCAAAACGTTTTGTGCAGCTCAAAACATTTTGAGCAGATGAAATGTCAGTAGACGGATGCTGAATGGATAGAGAGTATGAAAAACGGATGCAGTGAGTACAGAACGGATGCATCGCGTTAACCAACGGATGGCAAGTGTTTCCATTTTACATCCTCTTTCCATCCATTGGTGCTGTGTGACAGGGGCTTTACACCATTCCTGATGTTACAAATTTTGTCCCAGGTTCAATATTGTAGTTAATCTATTACCTACATTCTTAACCCATTTATTTTAACCACTTCATGTAATATCTATGAAAAGTAGTTGCGAAACACCTGGGAAATACAGCCTGTGGGGCATTTTTTTTTCTAAAATAATTTAAATCAGCTCATATCTGGTATATGTCTTCCAGAATTACCTATTCAATTCTCCATTCCTACAACTATATTAATTCATGAAAATATCTACTTGTCTTGTTTGATTTTGGCAACTTAGAGCTACTTTTGGAAGCCAAATGGACCCAGATAAATTGCATGTTTACATATATATCTGCATTAAATCAAGATAAACAGGAAAAAAATAGAAGAATAGTTGCCAAGTAAATTTCTATTTTCTTGACCATTGTGGTGCCTTCTGATATTTTTAATTTGTTGAAATACTAATTATCACTTGAATTTCAGGGGACAATTTTTAAAAAATAAGTCCATTGTTATATAGTATCTTAAATGTTTCTGCTGGCTGCATTTTTGTATCACACTGAAACCTACACAAATATTTTACAAGATAACATCTACTCAATAATGGTAACTTTCTATTTGCTGTTAAATAGAATGATTTGTACATAAAGTTTCTATTTTCCATGCAAGAAAGAGAGGTTGGCAGAATCAATTTCCTCTTAAATATATTGATTAAAAAAAACCCTCCAGATATAGGGTCTGGAAAGAAAAGTGGGGGAATCTGAGACACTAGATTTACCTTTGTGTGACCTATGTAGGAATGCTGAAAAAATTAATTCCAGAATATTATGTCAACATTCCTTGAAGTTGTGGGTATGATTTACATAGTAGATCTTCTCTCTGGGTCTAACTTCTTTCATCTTGGTACTGTAAATTGCTTTCATTTCTCCCCCTGCCCACTCCATTCCCCAATCTGTATGCTTGAGGTATTGTTGTGATAAATTATTGAGGTACAGAACTGAAAATGGTGTGTAGATTGTCTAAGAAATTGAGTGCAGTCAGCCTTAAAAGTGCTGAATGATGTGCTAAAGCAGCTACCTTACCCTGGTCATGTCACAGATGTCGTCAATGAGCAGTTGCTTTTAACTTTTGCCTTTGCCCAGGGGCAATCAAGAGCAGCTGGATTTATTGAATTAATAATTGCTCTGTTTGTAATGTTTTGTTTTCCAGAGACCTTGAAAACTGGCAGTAATGTAAGCAAAGTGTAAGACCATTGCTTCTGTATCAAACAAAGGGGTGTCTTCACTTTTACTCTCATTCCTTTTCACCCTCACAGCAAAAGATAATGGGAAATCTGACCATTGTTCAGTGGTATCATTCCTGAAATAACAGGGATAAAAGAGAAGTGGTCTTTGTGAAGAAGTCTAATTCCATGATGGAAAGTAAATGTAATTATAAAATTTACAAATTAGCTGGTATTCCTCACTGTTTCATGAGACAGTCTACTGGTCTGAATATTCAGATTTTAATTGGATCTTTTATCCCATGACATCACTCCCTTCTATTGGAAATTTTAAGTTTATTCCAATTGCTACAGAGAATCTGGGTTTCTCATTGAAATGGGACTGAGAAGGCTCTCTTGCTAGTAGAGCGGCATGTCACTAAAGGATAAAGTTAAAATGAGATTATATTGAAAAGAATAGTTGGACATTCTGATTGCATTTATTTGGCTAAGAGAAAACAGGCCCAATTATTTATTGTATGATCAAAATCTATTTTTCTATTATGCACTGCTTTAGAATCCAAATAAATAAATACAAACAAAAAAGTTCTGATGTGAAAAAATGATTTTTCACACTGATTGCATGGCAACCACCCATTTGTTACCAAGGCTTTTACATAGAATCAGACTCCTTTGTAGATTTTTTTAAATAATCTTTTTGAACAACTTTTAAATTAGATTATTCTGATTTATCTTAAATATAAGTAAATTGTAGAGGACTCAAATCCAATACAGCCAAAAAAGTGTTGGATCTGGTATGGATACTTACTGGATCATCAGCAGTTCCAAAAAGGAATGGCAATTTTTGGGATAGTTTATTCCATGGTATCAGCATGGTTCAAGAAAACAGGAGTTTTTGCTGGAAAATATGATACGCTTGGACTAGGAATTGCTGTTCTCTGCATTCATATGTATATTTTCTTGAACCCACATTGCAAGAGATGCCATTCCTTTAATGAGATATTGACAGTGTCTATGAATACAATGATAAAAGATGTCATACTATTAAAGGTAACACTGAAATAAATGTGATTAATGTTAAACATCAGAAATCTCTTCTGTTCAACAAATGTTGAACAATTCTGGATTTATATAAGTACATGTATTATAATATGCTAACATATATTTCAGACTAGCTCAAAGAAACAAGACAATTTTGATGCAAAGGTCCAGTGGCTGCATGTTTGTGTAACATGATATTCTTAGTTAAATTTCTAAAAATGGCACAAGACTTCAAATGGGAGATCGCTTGTTCTGGACCTAATCTGAGAAAGGATTCACATCTGCTTCTAATGTTTCCAAATCCCCTCTACCACCTTCATTATATAAAGTTTGTTTTGGCTAAACCAGAAACCAAGAAATGTAACTTCATAAATATGGAAATAGCAAACTCCTTTTGCTTTGCTTACAGTATTCTCCCCACATGTGTTTAACTGGGGAAAAGTATTAAATTAATATAATGTTGCACTAGTGCAACAAAAGTGAAATTAGTTTGGAGGTTTTTAAAATGAATAGCAGTTTCTCTAAAATCATTTCAGATCAGTGTTATTATCACATCGACTATACTGATCACTAAATTTCACAAAGTACAAAACCTGGTCTTACAGTCAAACAGTAGTAACTAGAACAATTCCATTCATATGTGCATTTGTGTTCTTTTTGTGCATATATGTTATTTTTCTTCTTCATTTTCCTATTACATATACACATACACACAATAGATATAATGGGCAGGAGCCTATTTCCCCCAACATATAAATTAGAAAGCTATGTGACTGAGGTTACTGATTATGTACATGGGAATATATAAACAGATATATTTCTTTGAAATCAATGTTGTTATAGTATACATTTAAACATTATGCAGCAAGCATCTCATGTTAGTAGCTTTTTTCTTTGGTTCAGAATAATATGTATAGGGAATGATTTCCCTATCTAAAGTGTTTTTTTTTTTTAAACTGTGTGTGTAATCTGCATGGCCAGAAATGATTTATTTGCTACATCTGGAAAGGAGCTATAATGATTCACTACTTTGTGAGATGAGTTTGGCAAGTTTATCTTGCTTGCCATTCGCATTTTTGAAAATGAAAATATATTCCAGAGCTTTTGATGTGTCGATTGGAAAAAAGGTAAAGACAGCTGCACACACATCCCAAGAGAATCTGTTCAATAGCTAAATGAAGACCTTGAGTGCTTTCTTGTTAGCCAAGATAGATCTACATCCAGATGAACCAAAATTAGTCAATAGCAAAGGCTCTTAGGAGTAAGTGATCAGAAGCCACAAATCAGTTTTCTCAGGGACTTGGTTATTGGCAGATTGTGCCTAAGGCTAGTTCCTGCTGCTGCATGCCAAGCTGTAATTTTTTTCCCTAGTGAAGTTTTAAAGTCACAGGCTGATACTATAACAGCAATCTCCTGACAATGAGACTGTCAGCAGTCCATCAGATATCAATTTGTTATCTCGTAAATTGTCTGTAGCTTTAAAGTTTTTTTCTTTCTTTCCTCCTTTCCTCTTTTTTGTTTAAATGATATAAAATGATTGAAATACTCAAATTCATGTGAGCCCTTTATACTGAAGCACTAGAGTGATCAATCTTTTTCTTAATTCACTTAATAGTACTTGGACAGTAGGATGCCAAACTACTAAATCTCTACAAACATTAATCTACTGGATTGAAACAGACTCAGTATACCAAAAGATTATGCCTTTCATTGTATGGATAAAAATGATAGGCAAGATTTTTATCATTCTCTAGAAATCTTAATCAGGTAAATTGTTACAAAAAAAGGTTGGTTGAGAAAAAGTAAAGAAAATCAAAATTAAGCAGATATTGCAGATACTCCAGTCTCAAGATGTAATTTTGGACTGTACACAGAATTGGTTGATATTGTTAATGGAAAATTATTGCAAAAGTGATCCAGTTGCTGAACCTCCTTGCTCTTTCCTACTCATTGGTTTTTGTAGCTACCATTGGAAAAAATACATAATATTGGTTTTTATAATCACCATACATATGATTGTGATAATCAGTATTATTATTTATTATTATGGTAATAAATAATATTACTATCATGGCAATAGTCAGTGCTACTACAACTAATAATTGTGCATTATGGAATCTTGCAATTATCTGACCAACATGCAGAAAATGTTCTTTCTCTATGTTAAGAAATAATGCTTTGAGAGAAAATCCCTGCAAGCTATTTACATGGCACCTGCTACTGAAATTGATTTCCAGCAATATTTACTCCTTGAGTTAAAGTCCTTAGTTATAGGAAAACTTCAGTCTGCATTAAGCATCAAGCTAGTAGAAGCACAACACATTCAATTTTGACCTACTAATTCTGTTTTGTTTCAGTTCTGGTTAAAAAGGAGCAATGTTATTTTACTATTAATCAAGCATGATATAAAAGGTCCTTTTCTAATATATTACAATAATTTTCTTATGGTAGAAATTTAAAAAATCTGAAGCAGTCCAGTCCAGTTCAGATACAGATACATAATATTAGAAATTAGAATATTAGAAATGAATAGATAAGTATAGTTCTATTTTCTATTTTCCAACACTAGATAATAGATCTAATCTTTAGCTTTGTTCAGAAGAATATATGCACATTTCATTCATAAGACTTGATATCTTTTCTGTACCATCTCAAGCATACAGCAAATACCACAAAAATAATTCTTCTGAGAAATACATTAACTGAGTTCCATCAAGTCAAGTAACATGTCTTTTTGTTATACCTCTGTTCACTCTGTCAATAATGGGGAAATTAAGGCCAGCTACAGCAAAAGTAATTCCTCTTAGGTGGTTTGAGCACATCTAAGAAGTACTGTGTAATTTTCAGCACCCTGCAGTGCTACTGATTAGTTGAAATAACATTATGGACCTGTTATTATTGTATCGTTTTAGGAACTCTTTAAACTCTAACTATACAGATAGAATAAGAAATTAATTAAATGTTGGACAATAATAAAATCAGGAATATCTATATTTGCAGTCTTTCTTTCTAGGCTTGCATACATCTTGTGTCTGTCAAGCATATCAAATAGCTAATTACTTTTTAAAGTGTTTCAATACTTACACTGGTTGGTTATCATACTTGAGTCCAAGAGGAAGAGTTTTATAAAACATTACAACTGAAAAATGTCTGTTCTGGCTAGGCTATAAATCAGATTATTTTTTAAAAAATTATGTTTGGAGTTTTATGTACCATTTTCAAAAAAGACTAGAACATTTGGAGTTTTGACATGAGCTTTTAAATCACATGAACATTAAGGCCCTGTCACACTGCCCAACGGATGCAAAACGTTTGTAAAAAGGACACAGAGGACGAGAAAAATGTTCCATCCGTTGTTATCCGCTCTCAAAAGGGGCGAAAATTTGCATAACCAGAGTGGATAATACAGAAAGGAGCGGACAGGGGGAGGACGCAGGGCGGATGGAAAGCGGATGCGGAACGGAAGCCTAGCGGATGGAAGCGGATGGGAACGGATGGCACATCTGCAAGGCTTCCGGGAGACCTCAGCAAAGTGGATGCGGAACGGATGAAGCGGATGCAGAGCGGATCCACAGCAGATGAAGCGGATGCACAGCGGAAGCCTAGCGGATGCACAGCGGAAGCCTCACGGATGCCGAGCGTTAATTGCGCATGTGGGGAGGATGCATTGCATAAGCCCCGCAGATATAAAGGGAAGCAGCTTGGAAGCAGGTCACCATTCAGAGGAAAGACCTGCTGCCGGACACATTGACTGCCTTGCCTGCCCTGCCTGCATGCCTGCCTGCAAGCCTTGCTGCCAGCCTCCCTGCCAGCCTTGCTGCCAGCCTGCCTTCCAGCCTCCCTGCAAGCCAGTCTGTCTGCCAGCCTTCCTGCCAGCCTTGGTGCCTGCCTGCCTGCCAGCCTTCCGGCCAGCCTTGGTGCCTGCCTGCCAGCCAGCCTTCCTGCCAGCCTTGGTGCCTGCCTTCCTGCCAGCCTTGGTGCCTGCCTGCCTGCCAGCCTTGGTGCCTGCCTGCCTGCCAGCCAGCAACCCCACAACCATGGGGAAGAACAGAAAGCCTCAGCCATCTGCTGCCAGCCCTGGCAAGAGGGACAGGGCCACCATCCCACCCCCTGGCCCTCACTCTGCTTCTGCTGGGGCTTCTATAGCACGGGCTCGCTCTTCTGGGGCTGGAGCTTCTGCTGCTTCTGCTTCTGGAGGAGCTGATGCTGCTGCTTCTGGCGGTGGTGCTTCTGCTGGTGCTTACTCTGCTGATGCTGCACCCCAATGGTGCTTCAGACAAGCACTCCAGCACCAGCCACCTCCAGAGCACCTGGACCCTTCACCCCTGAGACTGAGCGACCAAGAGGAGTGCCAGAGACTGGCTGGCTGGCTACCTGTGGACTTTATTTGGACACTTGACTTGGGTTATTTTTCTTTTATAGTTTGTTGTTAATAAAGTCTATCTTTGATTCACATACTTGCTTCATTTCTTTTTTTTAATAAAGTCTTGGTGGAAACTTTTAGAAATGGTTTAAGCATTTGCATGCTTGTGGGATGGGTTAAGATAGCAGTGGGGTGGGCAGGGATACCTGTGGAATGAGCAGGGATGCCTTTGGGATGGCTAATAGCTGTGGGATAGATAAACCTCCAGTGCAAGCATAGTGGGACTGTATGGTCCACCCTCCCAGCTGCCACACATATGGCCCTTTATTATCAATAACAATTTAATCATTGATCCACACATTTCAACATAAACACAACTCTTCATTAAATGCCCTGTTCATTGTAGGCCAACCAAACATACATGGCACAATCTCATCCATGTGATGAGACAGGCTGAAGGAAGCATCCATTAATCATCTATCATCCTGTCTTGCCACTCCACCGCTCCAGCTGGGGAGTTGCACCAGTGTTTCAGGAGGTTGCGCTGCTTCTTCCCTTCACGTGAGGCTCTGTTGGGGCCTTGCACATCCTCAGTGTTGATCAGGTTTTGCCCTTGCCTCCATTCCCCAGGCTCCATGTCCCCATTGCCTTTTTGGAGATCCACGAGCCTGTTCTGCAAGACTGGGTAGCGGGTGCGCATGAGATTGTGCAGGATGCAGCAAGCTTCCACGATCCTCCTCACGGTCTGTGGGTGATGCTGCATGGTGGTGAGAAGTACCTGGAACCTGTTGGCCAGGATGCCAAAGGCGTTCTCCACCACCTGCCTTGCCCTGGACAGCCTGTAATTGAAGATCCTCTCTTCACGAGTGAGGCATCTGGAGGTGTAGGGCTTCATGAGGTAGGTTCTGAGAGAGAAGGCGTCATCTCCCACAATGAAGTAGGGCACATCTTGCGTGTCGTTGGGCAGGGGGTCTGGATCTGGGAAGCCCACGATGAGGTTGCGTTCCAGCCCCTCCTTGAGGTCACTGGCATTGTATACCTGGGCATCTGAAGCTGAGCCGTTGCCTGAAGCATCGATGTACATGAACTTGTAGTCAGCATCGACCATGGCGAAGAAGACAATGCTGAAGAAGCCTTTGTAGTTGAAATAAGTGGACCCCGACTTGGGTGGTGCTTTGCAGGCCACGTGCTTGCCATCTATGGCTCCAACGGTGTGGGGGAAGTTCCACCTCTGATACCACTGCTCCGCAACTTTCTTCCATCCTTCTTCAGTGGTGGGGCACTGGAGGAGCTTCTCCATGTATTCTTCGATGATGGCCTGCACCACTTCTCTGACCACAATGCTGATGGTGTTGTGTGGCATCCTCCAGCCGTGCTGCATGCTCCTGTAGGTGGTCCCTGATGCCAGCTGGCGCAGGGTGAGTGCCACCTTGAGCCCAGGTTCCAGGCTGGGCCAAAAGTTGGTGTTTGCCTTGGTCAACCTGGGTGTCAGCCACTGCACAACTTCATCAAACATGGCTGGAGGCATCCTCATGAAGTTTTGGAATGCACGAGTTTCTTCGTTCCTGAGCTCCACCATCAGCTTGTTGTACGGTCCGTACTCTGCTCTTCTCCTGATCCATCTTTGGACCCAGACGCTTCTTGGCCACCTCTTTTTCTTCCCGTAGTAGAGTTCACAGAGCCTGTAGATGGCTTCGCAATGTTGCAGAACGATGGTGGCTGCCAAAAGGACTTTGCTACGATCCATGGTGGACATGACTGGATGCTGTGGAAGAAGGAGAGTCAGATGAAGGCTGCAGATCCATGGTGGACATGACTGGATGCTGTGGAAGAAGGAGAGTCAGATGAAGGCTGCAGATCCATGGTGGACATGACTGGATGCTGTGGAAGAAGGAGAGCCAGATGAAGGCTGCAGAGGTCTGCACAGCTGGGCTGCTGGGCTGAAAGTGAGATCCAGATGAGTTGCTCCCCCTTTTTATAGGCAGTATAGGTTTTCTACTATGTGTCCCTTTGCATCCTCTAGGCATCCTCTAGTCATCCTTAATATCCGAGATAGGTCCCCTCTGCGAACGTTTTTTCCATTTTAAATGCTTTCTTTGTGAGCTGCATCCGCTTTCATCCTTTCTCCATCCGTTCTGCATCCGTTTTGCATCCGTTCCACTTCCTCCCTGCGTCTGTTTACTGCTGGAGCGGATCAAGTTGGGCAGATGCGTAGCGGATGCCTAGCAGGTATAGCAGATGCGTAACAGATGCAGAACAGATGCTTAGAGGATGCCTAGCGGATGCAGAACAGACGCATTGGATACATTTTCCGCGCAAAAGTTTTGAGCAGCTCAAAACCCTCTGAGCGGATGAAACGTCAATAGACGGATGCTGGACGGATGGAGAGGAAGCAAAACGGACGCAGTGAGTACAGAACGGATGCATCGCGTTAACCAACAGATGGTAAGTGTTTTTCTCCATTTTACATCCTCTTTCCATCCGTTGGTGGAGTGTGACAGGGGCTTTACCAATGACAAAGCCTTTGTCATTGTCTCCTGATCCTAACTCAGCAAGTTGTCTGAATTGAATTGTCCTAATTGGGATTTTCTCCCTTCAAATCATGCTATTAGAAGAGAGCAAATGTAGCTTAGTGATGAAGTCTTGAGTTCTTCGTACTGTCTGTTGATTGTTTACTTACAGACATCTTATCATCTAACTAGGTAATAGAATCAGGAATAAATCATGCTATTATTTTCTGGATCCTTTACCTGCAAAGACAAATGTCAGATATTTAAAATGAGATCAGTTCCTGAATGTTGTTCTTGATCAATGTCAATAACATATTTTACTAAATATAAACACACAGAGATGTACATATGATTTCTATATATTAAAAAAGTATAATTTAATATCTCAGACATTTCCAAATCCTCTGAATTCCTTCTATAGCCTAGAACTGTTCCCTGAATTATAGCTTGTTTGTATAATGACAACCAGAAGTGGTATTCAGCAGGTTCTGATCAGTTCTGGAGAACTGGTAAAAGAAATTTTGAGTAGTTCATAGAACCAACAAATATCACCTCTGACTGGCTCCACCCCCATCTATTCTCTGCTTCCCAAGTCCCAGCTGATTAGCTGTATCTTCTTTTGTTGCTCTGCACAGGAGAACAGAGCTGGAAAGCAGGTTCATGGTGTGAAGAAGGAATGGAGATTTTACAATATCCTTCCCCTGCCATGCCACCAAATCACACCCACCAAGCCACGCCCACAAAACTGGTAGTAAAAATGTTTGAATTCCACCACTGATGACAACCATGACATTTAAAAAAGTTGATGAAGGTGGGATCCAGTTTAGAACTTCAGTGAGAGACCATGAAGAAATCATGGGCTGTCTGCTAAACTGGAAATTGTGGCGCTGAAATGGGGTAATATTTATCAAGAAAATATCATGAGAACCTTTTCTGTATTATTTCTAAAACTAATATGAATAGTGGCTGCCTTTGACTCAAGTGAGTCTTTAGTTTATGTTACTTTTTATATATTTTACTGGTTTCAGATGATTCTTCATCTTGCAGATTTCATCTTAATTTATCCCATCTGGGCTGAAAAAAATAGAATTGGCCACTGAATGAAAAAAAGGGTTTCCGTAACTTTTCCTGCCATCTAAAGATCATCTGGATTTTTGCAGCTGATATATGGTAATATAATTACAATACCTTATATGGCTAACAGGATTACTGTGTTATGTTAAGTAATTAATTAAATTTGCAAGTATTTTGCTCCTTCCTAAAGCCCAAAAGTCTAGTATTTTATTCCATTATAAGAGTAGTTACCTATGGAGGTCCATCATGCAAGCATCTTTCTGTTTTGCAGGATAAAACTAATTTTAATCCTGAAAATCCTCTAAAGTTATCAATAGCACCATTACCTCAAATGCTACATGTGCTTCGCTATATATTAATATTCACATTTGAAGGCTAAAGTAACAAAGGAAGATATTTATGTAAACTTTCAGGATAGATGTGGCTCCAGTAAATGAAAATTGTGTCACACAATGTCAGATGTCATCTTGAGCTGACCACAGAAATAGCTCAGGGCGCCACTGTGCTATAGTCAACAGCTGTGCAGTGATGATGTTTTAACACAGGTGAACGAAAACCTTAGAACACAAAAGAAGACAAAGATTAAGTAAGTGTCTGATTGTCTAAGAAAGTAAGTATTTCTTGCTGCACTATCACATATGTCTTCTTTTCTTTGATGGCTCAAAAAAAAAAAAGAGGACTACTGTGTCTGATTGAATGTAAGTCATAACTATTTTTCAGTTTGATAGGTTCACGATGTAAAATTTTCTGTGATTTATTTGTGCTATGCCCATAAGCATATGCTTTGTTAGTGCACCAAACATCAATTGTTCCCAGGAAAAAAGTATAAATTGCTTTTCAAAGAAGTTATATCAGTATATTTGATTGCTTGAGCTGGCCTACTGGAATTGCAAAAGGCCAAGCAACCATTAGAAAGTTTCAAAATAAGACCAAAAACTCTGATTATTTTCTGCAATCTAATGTTTTTTCTGGTTTGTATAGCCTTAATATCAGAATCCGAATTGTTTTGCATTATTCAAAAAGTCATTTACAGGTTTTTCAGAAATGAGGGTGAGTCATGAAGACAGATTATCTTGTTGCTGCTGTTGTTGTGTGAATCCAGGCACTGTGGGTTTTATGCCTATGCTTATGGTTTATAGTGTGAACTGAACCAATTAGACTTTCTTCAATAAATCATGTTTAACCATGTGCTGTTTGGACTAGTTCAGCAGAATCTTGTCATCTGAAACAAGAACCAGAAAATAAAGATGTGAGCATTCACAAATAGGAATAACTGAATCTAGTATAATCTAGTATTTCTATAGAAGTGATGTTATTTAAACACGACCTGAAGTTTTAAGTTCAGTTTGAAATTAATCAGCACGTTTCTATTCTTTTATAAGACTATATAATATTAGCTAGGTTCTGATGGAATTTGTACAAGAATTTTGTATATAAATGATCATTTTTATTGGTTTATAGCAATGTGTTTTTTAAAAATCTTTAGATAAAAGATTTTCATTTGAAGTTTTGGACTTAAACTTCTACTCACTCTTTATAGCTGATCACAGATAAAGAACTAATCTCTGTTTTGGCACTTTGCATGTACTTGGTTTATAGATCATTTTTTTCTTCTAGATTTGTACCCTTTCATTATCTGTTAGGAATGAATAGTTTGTTTCTATTTCCAGTTTGTGTCAATTTCACATAGATTAATTCATAAGTTTCCTGTGTCTTGTTTTCAAAAAAAAAGTCTGCACAAAATTCTTGGCATACATTTGCTCTAAAATCCACAGTTCTAAACAAATTATGTTCTAAACACACAGTTCCAAAAACACTTTTAAAGCTATGCATTTCTAAATATTATTATTCCAAAATGTGTATTTTATATATTTAAAATTGAAAATGCATAGCAAAAATGGACAAAATGTAAAACCCAAGGGCAGAGTTATCCATGTCCATAGGTCCATGAATATTACTTCCGTTTGTTTATTTCCAAATGAAAGAAACACAATTTTACCCATTCCATCCTTCTAGGATGATTTAATACCAGCTATATGCATCTGTGTCATCCAAGATCCTAAAGAGGAAAAAAAAGCAGGGTAAACAGTTATATGAGTACAAACAGGAACACACAGACACACAGTCAATCAATCAGCAGATGTAAACAGGATTTTGTATTTTTATTTATTTCTCAGTGGATTTTATATATATATTTTTAATCAACAACTTGGTAGGACAACAAACCTGGCTAAACAGGAATAAAGAATATGGACAATTTTCACATTGGACAGATTTCAAAGTGGGAGTCCCAGCAATTAGTATTATGTCTTTTTAATTTTCCTGTAAAATATATGGAATGAAATAGCTAAGATTGTTAATGCCAGTAAACTGCTTAGAGTAATGAAATCAAAATGCGAATGGAAATAATCTCTCCAAACTGCATCAACAGTCCTCAAATGTAATTCTGGGAGATCAAACGCAAAATGATATATATTGATGAAAAGGTCCAGACTTCATACATACATTCATAGGATCTGAGGGGGAAATAAGTACATGGAAACAGCAACCTGTTTGTCCTGGTGGATAGCTTGATGAAAATGTTAACCTAGCACATAACTGCTAAATAAATAGCAGATTTTATTCTTGGATTAATTAGAATAGAACTTGAAAGCCTACAACGAGACTAGTATTGGGTATAATTTTGATAATTTCAGGTGAAAAGGGATATTACAGAGCTGGGAAATATGCAAAGAACAGCAGTAAAAATGAATATAAAGCTCAAGCAAATTCTTTTAAAGAAAGATTGGATACTTTTAACATTTACTGAAGTTAAATGTAGTTAGTGAGCATAGACTACAGCAGGGGTGTCAAACTGGTGGCCCACAGGCCAGATACAACATGCACAGATCACACCCACACCAGCTCTGAAAATGGGAAAACCGTCACAAAGTGTCACGTGAGAGCAACATAATGCCACAGGTTTGACACCCATGGACTACAGGGTTATAAGTGAAGTTAAATTAAGACAGACTAAGGAATTATAAAATTGTTATGAGTTGGAAACTGCAAAAATGGATAATCTTTGAGTAATAATAGAATTGACAGACATCAATTAAACTCTGGGAGTTTCTGAACAAATAAAAGAAACAAACAAATGAACAAACAAACAAATAAATACAATGCAAAGTTAAACTAGAATTTGATGTGATGATGCCGGCTAGGGTGTATGGGGCTTGAGATTATTTTTCCTATGGACTTCTTGGTGCTGTCTGACCTTTGTTGTTTGCTTGCAGACATTTCACTACCGAACTAGATAATATCATCAGTCCGAGTGATTTTCGGCTTTGCTTCTTTTTATATATGGTAGTTTGACCTCCCTATGTTGGTGAGGATTTGGTTTTCTCTTTGACAATTCCTTGATTAGGGTATTGTTTTCTTCTTGATTGTATTTTTTTTTGGTCTGGTTATTTGGGTGTTAATTGATTGAAAGAATATGTACTGGCCATTTTTGTTTCCTTCTTAGCTTTTTATAGTCTCTTTTGAATGGTGTGTAAATGCAGTTAATGTCTATCTGACCATTGAGAGTTGATTTGTTAAACTTCTAGAAACTCCCAGGCTTTGATTATTTTCTCTCATATGGACCTATCATACTGAGTCCTTAAGATACACTGGTGAAGCATTCCTCCAGGCCTCTTTACTTTAAAAAAAAGTAGATTTATTCAAAGGAGACAGTTTGACAACCTGTCAAAGATCTGGATCCTTATTTGCATTATTTACATATGAAGCAAAAATCTTTGTTTTTCCCCCAGATTTTTAAACTGTATTGTAAAGATGTTATACTAAATTACTGTAATTCATATTATCTTAGATTTTTATGATAACCTTGCTATTGCTAGGTTGTATAGTGTATTTTTTTTATTTTTTTGGATATGTTTGAACTTAAATTGAATTATTGTTGAGGGTGGTTATACTTATTGCAACTGTGTGTAGAAAGCATGGGCTACAGTATTCACAGAGGGATACATTCAAGATCAAGGGAAGTACTAATACCACTCTATAAAGCCTTAGTAAGACCACACCTAGAATACTGCATCCAGTGTTGTTCACCACCTTATAAGAAAGATGTTGAGACTCTAGAAAAAGTACAGAGAAGAGCAACCAGGATGATTAGAGGACTGGAGGTTAAAACATACAATGAACGGTTGCAGGAACTGGGCTTGGCTAGTCTAATAAAGAGAAGGACCAGAGGAGACATGATAGCGGTCTTCCAATATTTGAGGGGCTGCCACAGGGAGGAAGGAGTCAAGCTATTTTCTAAAGCACCTGTAGGCCAGACAAGGAAAAATGGATGGAAACTGAACAAGGAGAGGTTCAACCTTGAAATAAGGAGAAACTTTCTGAAACTTCAACCAATGGAACAGCTTGCCCTCAGAATTTGTGGGAGTGCCATCACTTGAGACTTTCCAGAAGAGATTGGACTGCCATTCATCAGAAATGGTGTAGGGTCTCCTGCTTGGATGGAGGGTTGGACTAGATGACCTACAAGGTCCCTTCCAACTCTGATTATCTGTTATCTGTTATCTGGCTTACATATTTAAAATAAATATTTTCTAACTAGTGTATTTTGATCCTACAACTATAGCATATTAGTAATCAATAAATATATTTTAGATGTACTTTTTTGGGTGGAGGATAGTGTTTTGTATTTTTGCACTTCAGTATGCATCACCCAGAACTTAGATATGATGTGGTAGTTAAATCATTAAATAAACACAGAGATTAAAGCAACATAAAACTAGAAAAATATCCACTTGCCAATCATGTTCATGCAATATAAGATGTCTTCAGTATTTACAATTGCAAATGCTCTGCATTCTAACAACTGAATTTCATGGTCTCCTATTTTCTCCTTTTGAGTCTGTAACTGGATCTTGATGTTTTCTAAATTTTTGAAATTATTTTATATACGTACAGCATTTGGGATAGGATGCATGGTATAATTTTATTTTTACATCATCCCAAGTTACTTTATATTTGTTTTGATCAGTTATGTATTTATATATGTGTGTGCATGTGTACATACACACACATGTATATATGAGAAATAACTTTGCATCATTATTTTATACTGTTGCATGTAATTTACAATTATAGATATATGATGACTTAAAATATCAGATTTTATATTTGTGAAAAGAAGTGTGAACAGTGATTACTAAAACAGCATTTTTACTGACACAATAATGTCTTTATTATACTACCACTTAGAGTTTTAGTGTAACTTTTTTTGTAACAAACTCAATGTCATTTGCCTATTGTATGGCAAAATAATGTTTTTACAGGGCCAGCTCATAAACTGCAAAATATAAATATGAAATATTTATTTATTTAGTTATAAACCTTTAATTTATTTATTAGTGATTTATATATTTATTCATTCATTTATAGATTGATTATAGCTTGTTCTTCAAAGTATTTTGTGTTTCCACAATTTGACCACTTCCCAAAAAGTAGTCCATACATATTGTAAATAAAGTCATTAATACATTTTTAATTAAAGCATCATAAAATACAGAATGACACTTAAGAATGAGCTTTCAGATTTTACAAACTCTTAGAAAATAAAACGTTATCTGCTTGTTGTAACTTTAATCAAGCTTCCTTGGACATAGCATTTTATAGGTATGTGTGCTACCAGAAAAAACATCTGTCTCTATTCCTATTGTCTGTAACTACTTTGTACCTTGCATATGGCTTTTCAGGGACACAGTGAAGTGCTGGCTTGGGGCAAAAAAAACAACAACAACCCTTGATCCTAGGCTATATAAGATTTTAAAGATTAGCACTGATGGTTTTATTTTTATCCCAAAAAACTGAGACTGAAAGTGCAGTTGTTTATGATCTGGTAACATATGTTTCCAGTGGCCAGTCATACTTAGCCATCTTTCAATTAGTTGAAAACATTGCTAAGGCAATCCATGGGAAAAATTCTGAAACTTGAAATGCACCACATAAATTTGGTTAGCTGCATTAGGTTCACAAATTTTAGAAGTCTCACCCCTGAGTTCTCACAAGATCTTATTGCAGAAGAATAAAGTGTGGTGATACATTGAACACTTGAAAAAAGGAATGCATATGTGTCTGTGTCTGTGTGTGTCTCTCTCTCTTTGTGTAGGTAGGCATGTTGAATTTATTGTATCTACACAGTTATAAATATAATATTATGTTATATTTTATATAATGCATTATGTTATTTCCTTAGGGATAATTCATATTCCTTGTAACTAAATCTAAATTTGATTATAAAATATTTTCCATTTTTGTACAGCTTAAATTTACCATCCAGACTCCGCATCTTGAATAGGCTGTGACTGTTCTAATGTTCTACTTTCTGAAGGAAATATGAACATCTCATTTCTAGGAGTTAGATGTGGAATAAACATTAAAGATTTATGTGAATTGAGATGATTAGAGTTTTACTTCCTCGACTTTACCAATGGATTCGTGTTACTCAATTATAAGAAAATCAGGACATACCATGAGAAATGATATGATGTATCACACTATAGTTTGGAAATGCACAATGGAAGTTACATTTAATAGAAAAGAACTACACTAAAAATATTGTTGCCTGAAAACCGGAAGTTATTTTGGAAAACTTTGATGCATGCACATTTTTCACTCTTTTCCAAACTGATAGTCTGCAGATGTGATGGGCTTCAATGTTTATATTTTCAGCTCAGCCTGATTTAACATCTGAAATACTGTGAGCTACTTATCCAGTAGATCTGGATGACACCAACTTAAATAATGATAATTAACAGTATCACAATGTAGTTTCATTTCAGTTTGGAACCATCCAAGTGCAGACTGACTCTTGGCAGTTTTCAATATAGAAAGTAGTACAAATATAATAACTTAATAAACAGCACAGTAAGAGAAATAACAGAATGGCATCCAAGACAATAAAATCAACTCTCAGACAAAGAAATAAAAAAAAACATAAATCCATTCTAACAAGTGGGGTTCCATCCACCATAGCACAAGGCCTGGAACAATGGCCAGATCTTTAAGGTCTTCCTGAATGCTGTATGGATGGGAGCTGTCTCAAACTTGGGGGGTTTATGGTAGAGAGCATGTGCATGTCAACAGTAAGTCACCAGCGATATTCCAAAAAAAATGTCCGTATGTCTAGAAAGTAGCTAACTTTGTGACCTTAATACAACTAGATCTAATACTCTTAAAATAATCTATATTGGAGAAAAAATATCCTTGGGTAAATAACATTTGATTCATAGCATAGCTGGGTACTTTGAGATGGACACATTTGAATACCAAACCATGAGATGAATTTCAACAAATTCACATGTGGGAATTTGCTAACTTGAACTGCCCCTATTTCAAAATCTACTTTCATATTGGTTATAAAGAAAGCCTTATTAAGGGCAAAACAATTTTTCTACCTTGAAGGTTCTTGTCAGCAAAGCTTTGCTAAATATGCCATACCTCTGATCTTTCTAAATGCCATTAAACAAGAGTTATAGGTCTGACCGGGACACTTTATATCCCCTACTTTTTGTTTTTCATAAAGTTTTCCTAAATGATAAATATGAAGCCTAAAACATCTATTCATATAAAATATCACTATATTTAGTGCCTTATAACCATCCATCACATCAACTCATATCTGTCTCTCTACCCCTAGCAAAGACTTCTGCTCCTTTGTTTGTGACCTGCTGCCAAATTCATCGGTATGCATCATCTCCAGTAATATTGAGAGTTGTGTCTTCCATGAGTCTTTGCCACTGCATGATAAAGCGCTCTATTTATATTAAAATGAAGAAGTTCCTAAGGGAGACATAGAACCAAATGAAACAACAAACAGAGCTTTAGAGACTGAATATGTGAAGTGACAGCAAGAACAAAATGGTCACTCTTGTTATAGAGTGGCCCAAAGGTCTATTGCAAGACTTAAAGTAGGATCCATCATGGTGCGAGTTTGGCAGCTCTTGTGAGCTTAAGTACTTGCCATTGAAAGGATGTTTTCCAATATACACATTGATTAATTTATTGGGGATTGCATCGGCAGGGTGTGTCATTGTGACTGCTCGTATGTGTATAGAGAATCTGTAAATATTCTGCAGACTGCAGAGTCTGAATAGTCCAGCTATGATTAAAACTGCAATTAAAGAACAATTCAATGAAGTGAATGAAATGAAATGAAGCTGTGACGACCTGACTTATTATGCATTTCATTCTACAAAAGGTAATCATTGACTGGAATTAGTGCACAGTTTCCATAGAAAGGAGTATCTAGAAAATTATTTTTTCTTGCACCTGGTTATTAACTCTTATTCCTAGTTTTTTCAATCTTACATTTTTCCAATGTGAAAAACAAGAAGAAAAATTATCTCTTTTTTTCCCCAGTCCCTTCAAGTCAGTGTTGATTCCAGGCAACTAGTCCCTGCATTTTTCTTGGGAATATTTCATAAATTGTTTGCTGTTATTTTCTTCCTAGGGCTGAGAAATAATTACTGGCCTAAGGTAGGACCTGAGCTCACACTTCTCAACATTACACTAAGCTGGTCTCAACACATATTTTGTTACATGCATCATACCATCTGTATATTTATTATTATGCTCTATTATTTACCTGTTACTTACCCATTTTGGCGTCTTTCTTTCTGTCTCTTTTTTTCCTCTTTATATTCTGCCTTATTCCCATAATAATATTCTGATCCTAGAAAAAATGTTGGGAATATTTTGGATCACAGGAAAAATAAAACAAAGCAAGAATAGATAAAGAAAATTCCAAAGCTCTAAAAAAGTAGAAGACAATTCAAAAGGAAGACAGAAGAAAAGATTACTAGATGCTATCAATGAAGGTGAAAGCATGAGCTTCCAAGCACAAATTTATAAACATTGCAAACTGATTTTCATTCTGTCACAAAGAAGTAAAAGTGACTGAATGATCAAATAAAAATGATGGAAAGTGACAGAAGAATACAAAGCTTCTATGAAAAAGAGAAACATGGGTTAGTGTGCCACAAATACTTCCCAAGTTGAGTTTTATCTTAAGAATACTCATATTGTTGAATGATACTAAAGATTAGGGACTATCTTGCAAGCCAACATGCTTTTGCTTGCATTACACCATTTGGAAGATAAATGGGGGTGGATAATGAGCTATTAAAAGGAGTTCAACTGAGGAAATGCACAGGAACCAGATATGGGATGGTCTCAAAGTTTAATAATAACCTGCAGTTGGCTAGCAGGTTACAGTTTCTGCAACCTTTTTCCAAAGAAATCTGAAAGGCAAGTACAAAAAAAAGTTACAGAATTACAGAAAAACAGAGTTGGAAGGAAGATATTGGAGATCTTCTAATCCAACACCCTGCTCAATCTCTTGTTTAAAATCTCCAGTGATGGAGAATCCACAACTTCTGGAAGCAAGCCTTCCCATTGTTGCTCTCTTCTGCACTATTTCTAGAATCTTGGCATCTTTTTTTATTGTAGTGACAAAAATTGAACCAATTGTGGTCTTACCAATATAGTATAAAGTGGCACCAACATTTCATATGATCTTGATACTATCCTTCTGTAGATGCAGCCTAGGTCTGCATTGGTTCTTTTAACATCTTCAGTGCACTGCTGCTCATACTTAAGTGATTGTCCACTACGATTCCTAGATCCCTCTCACTGCTAATGAGCCAGGTACTATCTATTCTATACCTGCGCTTTTTGTTTTTCTTGTCTCTTTAACATTATTAGAGTAGTATCATTTTATATGTGTCCTTCTCTGGGTTGTTTTGCCATCAAAAATGGTAGGTGCTCTTTTCCTGATTTTTACACAGATTCAAATTTAATTTTGAGGAGAGTGAAAAGCAATAAATGAAGTCTTATGCCTTTACTCAATATTCTCCAAAAAGATTTGAAGAACAGTTTTCTTATTGCCTGCTTAGGTAAGTTTAGTTAAGGATGATTGTATGAGTTACTGTATTTAAATCGCAAGCTTGCATTTTCCATCCTTCAGTGCAGCTAAAGGAATTGGCTGTTTTTTCTTTGCACAGCCTGATTCACACCAGCCTCTTCTGCTCTTCAGTTAAAAAAAAATATGACTAATTTCTGGCGTGTATGGATACCAATTAAACATGCAGCTGAAGCTTACTTCACCATTTCTTAGGGGAATCATCCTTTATCCCAAGGAAAGCAAGATGACATACTGATGAGAGTGCCATAAATTCTTATTAAAAAGGTTCATTCTCAGAACTTCTCCTGCAATCCCTTTTTTTCCTTATGACAACACAGATGCTTGATAAAATCATCCCATTTTACCTAATAATAGGCTTGATTTTGATTTCCTCTTCACCAAACCGTATCTCATTATTATTGGCATACATGTCCTCTGATAAAACATGACCAAAAAGAGTTATTTATGTGTTATTTAATAGATAGTTATTTATTCATCAGAAAATAGCTAAAAAGTTCTAAGTAAAACTGATCATTTTTTTGTGTAGGGTCTACTATTGTGTAGGTATCTGTACAAAGTAGTGAAAGATTAAATAAAAAGAGCTTCTTGGTCCAATCAAATCAAGCTTTCTATTTTATAATATTTTATCAAGAAAGCTAAAAGAATGTTGAGGCTAAAAGAACAAACTAACAAAACAAAGCAACTGAAATCTTAGCAAATTTTCTATATGTGCCATTTCAGAATTAATTTTAGAAATTATTTTAGTAAGACCAGAATTCACAGAAAATAGATTTGTAACCATATAATTGAATTCAATAAATTCATCTCCTCCTCCTCTTCCTTATCTCCTCCTCCTTTTATGAATCCTCCACTCAGCCATTCCCTCATTTTCATTATTTCTATGGACAGTAGACAAATTTCACAGCGGAATAGTTTGATGATTATAAAGTCACTTAATTACTGAAAGATTCTATGTTATATGTGGAGCAAGAGAAAAGCTTTAATTTTTCTCCTTTGTTTACTCATTTCTGTGACAGATGAGGCCTGTCTTACTTTAATACATAATCTTATTAGTGGTTGCACAAAAAGCCAACAGGTAATATACATGATAACCTAACCTGGTTTTTGCAGTATAAATAAGTACCCTAAGAAATTAAGATGACAAAACAAGTCTGATGTAATTGTTGCATGCTTATTAGAAGCTTTCCATAACTGGAATCTCTTGGTATTTCATATCCATCCTAATGTGCATACATAAGAGAGGAGTGTAATTAGCAACTATGTCATTCATTCAGTAAACATTTTGGTGCTGTTTGATGTGACTTAACTGGGTATCACATATAATTTTACACTTTTATCATACCGAGCAATTGACAGGTCTCTAATGTCAGCCTCAGAGCTTTTGCTCAGGTTGAACTTTGCCTCACAGAGGTCATTTTCCTGCCACTTGGGGAAAGAAGCCACGTCCGGTAAATCCTACAGAGTCAATAGATACGATAATAGCTTTAGGCACATTTTCTTAGAATCCAGGGATTTTTTTTTTCAATAAATATAAAGCAATGGTAACTTGTCTACCTATAACTATGTAAGCAAATGTTCTAAGCAGCACATTTCCCTTAGTGTTGTTTGTTGTCTTATGAAATATTTTAATAACATTATGTGTGTGTTGTTTTGTCATGTCTAATATGCATTGCTTATTTTTGTACATTATTTAAAGGCAAATGCAGATATTAAAGCAAGGAAATAAAATGAAGGATGTGAAACTGCTTGAAAAATATATTGTGCAGTAGAGTTCATCTTTAGGTGTAAAAACTCAGCAATATCAAAAACACTGACATTGTTCCTCATTTCAGTGGTATAAACACCTGATTCCCTAGATAAAGGATGTTTTGGCAAAAAGTCTGTTTGAAAACTATGAGGCATAGTCCTGCAGATGGTAGCAAGACAATTCTACTCCTATGTTTAGTAGTTTCTGCAAATTAGAATTTTAAACAAAAGTCATAAATGCAGTTTATTTGCATATTTATCCAGATAATTAAGAGATGATTTATCTCTAGCAGAGGTTTGAGATAAATAAAAAATGAATATTCTTTGACCAGTTTAACACAAAACAAATGGGAATATAAATATCTAAATTAAAAATATGTGTGTTTTTTTATATTATCTGCACATGCTTAGTGTTAAGAAAAGCTACAAAGAAACAACAAAGTATTTTAAGAACATTTGTTTGACTTCTTTTTAATTCCTTCTTTCTCCTAATGATATATTTCTTATGCAAAGGAATAAATCTTAAATATAATTTCATCAGTAAAATATTTTTACCTTAGAGAATTCAGCAGCAGTAGGAGAATTTAAAAAAAAAAAAAACCTTCTGAAGGCCTGAAACAGCTTCAAATTCAATAGACTATTGGATCTTCCTTCAACTGATCTTTCTAAATATACCAGTTCAATCTTTCAGTGATATTGAATATGTTATCTGCAGTAGAGGCTCTTCAATTCTGAAACCCTACTATTCAAACAAATACCACATATTACTATTTTTTTTCACAATCAAGTCTCATCAGCTAATGAGCATGTGTTTCCATCACACCATCAAATAATAAAACAAGAGCACCATTTTGTTGATGGACTTGGTTTGTTTGTTGTTTTACCATTCCTTACCTCCACCCATCTGTCCATATCACCCTACATCTATAAAGCTTACAACCTGGTGAGTGGATATGAGGGGTTCCTCCAGTCCAGTATAAACATACAGCAGTAAAGTCAGTATTGTTTTGATTTTTAGTCATTTCAGGTTCAATCAGTATAGGAGGAAGCACAGAGCAGGCAAGAACATTCATAAAAATGAATAAGGAAAGATGAAAGAGACAGCAGAAGATATAATGCTAAGGAATCATTTGCCTGCATGTAATATTTATTAATAGGACATGTGGAATATACAAAGCATTTGTCTTTCAAGAAAAGGTCAAGGCCTAAAGCCAATTTTTTTTATTCAAATTGGAAAACACTTTAGCTCTTGATAGAAGGACATGACTAGAACCGTCATGGAATTCTGGTGGTTTACCAAATGTTTTTTTCATAAGTGTACCAAGAAGTACATTCTTCCATTCTTGAATTTCAGAATGACAAGAGTCTGTGTGCCAAGCTTTTTCAAGGCCCATATCCCTGCAGGTTAAAAAGAAGTTCATATTTAGTGGGAATTAAGCTTAAACAGAAGTCAATTTCCCTGCTTTCATTCTCTTTACCTCATTTTGGCTTTCTGCAGCAGAGTTGTTTACCTAGCCTGCAACCCTTCTCCCTTTACTTAAGAGCAAACCCCACTGAATTCAATGGAGTACACTTTTCACTAGAAAACTTATTCTTGCATTGTAAATAACCATTTCTTCTTAACTGGAAAAAGAAGACAATGGCAGGAATATTAAAAGGGAGTGCCAGTTCTTGGAGAAAGCAAACTTTAAATGGAAGATAATTCAACACCTTCACATTTTACCACAAGTTCAGTTAAGATGATTTATAGCAACCCAATAAGATAAGATGCTTTACATCTAAAAATACACTGTATTACTTGGAACATCATTGCCAACTTTTGCAGAATGAGAAAGAGAGAAACAGAAAGAAACCTGAACTTTCTAGTCTTTCTAAATAAGTCATTCTGACTAAGAAATGAGATGATGACTCTACACTTGAAATGAGATTCTTGCCACTGTACATGGCAGGTCTATTAATGAGAGCAGCCAAGAGGAAAATCCAAAAGGAATATTATTCACTGTTGAAGAGAATCTTTTGAAGGAGCTCTATAAATGGAAGTTCTATGGATTGTCACCATGTATCTCCATTTGGTTTAATTCAAGGACTCATTGTGATAGTCACATTTTGCTCCAGAATATTTTCTAAGCAATATATTGTTGCAGGAAGGTTGTCATGCATTTCATTGAGTATAAGTTTTCAAAACTATGAAAATTTACAGGGAACAAATCTGTAATTTGTAAAAGAACAAAATAAAATTTAAGCATAACATTTCCTGGATGAAAACTGGAGATAGTATTCTATGGAGATGGGTGGCCAACTTCTTAGATATTATATTTTTTTGAAATATGTCATTTAAAAATATTTTTGTGAGTTGCAACAGAGAAGTAGGTGAACCAACCAATGTAAAGACAACTAATTCAAAATATAAAAGTTAAGACAGCTCACCAACTGCTCTCAAAGAGAGCTTTAAAATATGAAAATGTCTTAGCTTGAAGACCACCAAGCACCATGCCATTAATTTGGAAAAAGTGGTAGAAGAAACCCTGAATCTTAACTTTTAACTATTAGAAAGTTATTTATAACTTTTCACTGACAATGACCAATCAATTATTATGTATCAATTGGTTCTTAGGAACAAAAGAATTTCAATCTAGCAAATAAATCTTCTGCTAACTCAACCAGTACAGTTTAGCACAGTTGTGAAGTGCCAGAAAACTAAGTTTACTAGCCAAATCTAGACTGGGGAACCTGACACAAAGACACAAAATATATTCTTAAGGTATATATGCAGGGTAAAGCAACAAAAAAATGAAAGAGGCATTGATAACAGATAACAGATAATCAGAGTTGAAGTGACTTTATAGGTCATCTAGTCCAATTCCCCCCAGCCAAGCGAGAGACCTTACATCATTTCTGGCAAACATCCTTCTTTTGAGATCTTTTGATGAAATCCAAAATGAATCTCAGTTACGGAATGGAGACTGTAAGACAGAAGTGTTGATAGCTTAAGATGGTGGAGAGGAGAAAGGGAGGATAAATCAGAGCAAACCAAAAAGTTTTAAGAAAGTAATATACCCACATAAATTGCACAGTAAATGCATAATAAGGTTTTGGTTTCTGCTCAGTTGCTCATCACACTCTATTCCAAAATATATAAAATAAACCATGATTATGCAGGTCTACACAGCATCCTAAGGCCAGGTTTTAGAATCTGTAATGGCTGGGTTCACATCTCATGCTAAGACAAAATGGCTTAACATGGTGTACAAATCAGATCATAATATTCAGCTGTGTTCCTTTGGGTGTTTCTAGAATTACATTCTGTTAGTGTTTCTAATTTTGAAAACTACTTGTTAGTCAAATGTCTATGGAGATTTTAGTCACCCAGATAACAGTTGTCCCAAAGGTCCTTTGTTCAAAAAGCTTCTTGGATGAGAAGCAAAACATCTTCAAAGAAAAACCAGAAAGTCCAGTAGATTCTTGAAAAAAGTACCTTTGGGACATACTTGTTAGTCATTTAAAAAAAATACTACATATATATATCATATGTACAATAAAATGCCAGTAAAATAAAACATTAAACTCATCAGGCTTACCAGTCTTTTTCATGAATAATGGATCTGTTTTAATTTAACACAGGTGACCAGGAAGTTCCAATGACTGTAAAATGTTAATTTGTAATTAGAATTGACCAATCCAATGTTTTTATTTCTCAATAGTACCTTGGGGGAACCAGCATACTAGGAATATTGCTAGATATAAACTTTATAAATCTTTACTTCAAAAAATGGCCAAGATCTAATGAGAAGTATTTTAGTGTTTACAACTCCAAATGCAGCTTCATAGAAGAGGAAGAGATCCATGTTATTGGCATCAAAAAGAATAAACAAGAGCTCTTGAAATTTTAATCACAAAATTTCATCATATTAACACATGCTAATTAAAATGGATGCTACAATTCTAAAACATTCTGGACAGCCTTAGACTTTCTTAAGATCATAGTTTCTATGTTTTGTACTTCAGAGACTTCCAAATACTAGTTGCCAGATTATAACTGGTAGTTTATGAGTTCTGACAGAAAGGAATAATTATTCCCTATAATCAGTTTACAATATTCAGTTGATAATTATATAAGGAAAACAACATTTGCCATGATTTTCAGGAACAAAACTAGGATAACAGAACCAAATACTACCAATTATTCTATAAACTGAACACATTTTCTAGAAAGTTAACAATAGATCCATATCCAGATCTGGTTTACATATTTATCTTTAAAAAATATTTTATGATGCCATCCCCAAATATATATTTTTCTAATCTTCTGTGTTTGCTGACCTTCTGATTCAATATTTTTGGACTGCAGTTTTTTAGGATTAAATATCAAAATGTATGTTTATTATTTTGACAGTAATTTGTATCTAAAGATTCAAAATAACTGAAATTAATATAAAAAGGCTGACACCCCGAAACTACAAGTGGGATCAATTTTGTACCTTAAGCAACAGCCTCCAGAATCAATGTAATAAGTCAATTTTTCCAGACAGGGTTTGATTAGGTTCCATTGGTTTCCAGCAGCAGAAGAAAGAGTTTTCTAAATGGAATGAATGCAGAATGGATTGCATTAACTGAACTAAAGGGATACTATCTTGTCCAATTAATCCTGCAGATTGCTTAATAGGATAGTGAGCGTATTCTGCACTCAGCAAAGCTGAAGTTTACTGCATGGATTCTGCTATTTCTTACATAAGCACTAAAAGTTCAAGTATCTCAGTAATCACAACTACTGGGTTGCACTTCTGGGTACTATC
Source organism: Laticauda colubrina (assembly GCA_015471245.1). Classification (NCBI taxonomy): domain Eukaryota; kingdom Metazoa; phylum Chordata; class Lepidosauria; order Squamata; family Elapidae; genus Laticauda; species Laticauda colubrina. The sequence continues at coordinate 17,094,316 of BLBF01000026.1, read as the reverse complement.
TTGCCTAGAAAAATTGCTAGCCAAAAGTTATTATAATGAACCAATAGCAACCCCATATAACACAATTAAATTGCATTTCTAGAACATGTACTAACTCCCAAATATCAAATGTTTTTATAATTCCAGTCTTTATCTGTTCAGTCTCATCAGTCTGAGCATTTCTTCCATGCTCCGAGCTTGGACTGAGATAATAACAAAACTGACTAATATAAATGTATTGGTGACACATATCTCCAAAGTTCAGCTCAATTCCACCTAGATATTGAAAAACTTTGATGATAAAATAATAATGCTTGAACATCTACATGCAGCAGATCTTAAGATGTTGACCTCATCAGTGATCATTTAAAGAAATACATTTTTGTGTAGAAGTCTTCATACTTTCAATTACAAACCTAATACTTGTATTAGATAAGCATATATAGAATTGTAACTGTTTACTGATAATGATATATCATAATATTTTCCCTTTCTGATATTTTCCTTTTTTAAAGAAATTTTCTATGTGCTTTCTTCTTTTCTTTGACAATGTATGTATTTTTATCATAATAATTTTGTTCTTTCCACTTTTATTTTTTGTCTTTGTCAACAAAAATAGTCTATGTCAGAAAAAGTATAATTGAAAATAAAAGACATAATCACATTTCTGAAGAGAAAATCTAATAACATCAAGAAAATATTCTTAGCATCAGAACAAAATGTTATTGTAAGAATCCAATTTACCAATAAGGAATAATTTCACGGTCAGACAGCTGGACTACCAAAGCTGTCATAATGCTATTATACTAGTATGCAAAATAAGATAACATGAATGGAAAAGAAGCATGCCAGCATTTTTATTAGTTATTCCATTTATGAAGCCAGTGTTTAATGAGGAGTATGTCAGGAGACAAATGAAAGATTCAGCTGGAGACAGACAAAATTAATGTCTATATTTTATTCAATATTCTGTGTTAAGAGTTTTAAAATGCATTTTAAAGAACTGTGGTTTACTGTAGACAAACTCAAGAATTTACCTGAATCCATTCCATGCTTCAACTCATAAAAGTTTCAGTACCCCTACACAGAAGGTTCCAACTATGGGCATATTGAAGTTTCCTGCCTACCTTTGCATAGTTTACAGAATTTGCAAGCAGCCTCTAATAGTCTTTAGACACACTGAGCAAACTGCAAACTTTATATCAGATGTTCTATGACTTCTCACTACTCCGGTGCTGTAGGAGTGGTCCATTTGAGACATTCATCAAAGCTACAGAGTGCCCAAAGAAAGAAGGAAAAATCAATGCAGTTGTCTCCTATTCAAAAACCTGCAAGAAATTAGTGTTTTTAAAATGGCATTAAATTATTCAGAAAAAGCAGGAGGCAGATCACCCTTGTCCTGTTTACCTAAGCTGGTGGAAAACACGCTACTCCACAACAACTGGCATCCATTCATCAATCTGCTTATCTTAAAGCTTGGAAAAATGACAGATGACCTGATATTTTCTGGTGCTTTTTTTAAAGAGGATTAAGCATCTTGGAGAACCAATGCAATAACAGAAAATTTCACCCAGAAATAGCTGAGTGGGGTGGAATAGCAATTTTATAATTCTGCCAGGCAAAGAAAATAAAGGGGTATTACACGCAGCATACTTTCAAGAATGTTGTTTTGTGATGTTTTTATCTCACCATTCCTCTTAAAGCTCAAGGACGCACAGTAAAATTTGTCCCTTGTTTTATCCTCACATCAAAAATCTATATGGAATGTTACACTGAGAGATAGTAACTGGCTCACAGTCCCCCTATAGTTGACCAGGACTATCAGTTGAGCAGGAATGCATATTTGAAACTCACTGAGAGCTCTCTGATCTCACTTCACTTCCTCAGTTAGTATACTGTATTGGAATTTTTTTCCCCTCTACAGCAGGGGTGTCAAACTCCCAGCCCACAGGCTGGATACGTCACATGCTGGCTATGCCCAGTTTCGCGAAGGGGGGGAAAGTCCTGATACATCATGTGATGCTGCGGTGACAATATTTGTTTGACAAACCTACAGAGTTTTCATAACACAGAAAATTCTAAAAATTAGGAAGAAATCTTTGTTCTAAAAGAGACACTCCAAAATCTCACTTACCCCAACATATAAGTTATAATAGAACATATAATTGAGTGGTTCTGGTAACATAAAAGCTCTTGAGATTATTGGTGTTCTTGAGATCATTGGTCCTCTTTAGCTTTTGCTTTTTTCCCCCTAAGAATTTTATTAAAATTCATTACAAAATAAATATACAAAAGGAAAAGAAGGGTTAGAGTTAGAACTTAAAAAAAATATGAAAAGAATGCAGAAAGAAAGAAAACAATGACTTCCAAAATTTTTCAGTGCAATAATATACAAAACAAAAATCACAACTCAACATTTTGCTTTGCATTTCTCAGCATTTCAAGCCATTTCATAACACAATCATTATAAGCATCAAAACCTATAAACATCAAAATCAAAAGTTTCATTTTTTCAGGTTCAAGCAGAATATGCAGAAATAATATCCAAGTAGAAACAAAATAAAGTAAATTATCCTCTAACTAAAACAATCTATTTTGCCATCTCCACCATCTTCATCACCTTTACAACCCATTCTTCCACTGCGATATGTTCAGTAGCTTTTGTTTGCCTATATGCTTTCACTTGTCTTCTGTATGAACCTCTCCAAGTTATCTAACCACAATCAACAAGATGAAATGCACAATCAAAAATATAAGCTTATTTTGTGTGTATAATTTATAAATGAATGTTACATGAACCAAACAAATGATAAACATGTCTATTCTTTTTATTGTGTAAATAACCAATTTAAATATGAACCCTGGTCAGAGGAAGGAGAGATCTTCCTTGGGATCTTCTTCTCTATAGCTGCTGTATACCCTAGAAGAAAACTTCCAGAAAATGAACAAACATATTAGGACACAAGTAATAAAATGTCAAAGCATATACATTTAATAAATTAATACACAAAAATAAAAATAATAATAGTTAAAATATATTCCCCAAAAAAGGTCTCCATCCAAATTGGTCCTCTGTTGTTAACTATTTAATTAAAACACACAATTCCTAACTGAATGAATGATGTAGTTTGTTGAGATCTCACTGGGGCATAAATCATATAAGAACATTTAAAATTGCTTCTGAAATTGCATTTCTACATAGTTCAGAAAATTGACAATAACATATCTGTATTTAATAAGCCTATTCAACAACTGTAATTCCTCCATCTTACCAAGTTTATGGAACTGAGCCCAGCCCACATATTCTTAAGTAATTAAGAGTATACTATTGCATTTCCTTAGATATCTTGGCAACAGCCCATTTAAACAATTTATGCCACATATTCTATTTTTAACTTTATTCAGTTGTAATGTAGTCTAATGGATATTTATCTGGTGCTTTCTTCTTGCAGGAATAAAGTTATCAGAAACTATTCCTCCCAAAAGCCATGCCTCAAATTTTCATTATGATAAAAGAAAGAAACAAAGATTGCTGTATCGATCAATGAAAAACAAAATCCATATCTGAGGAATCATGGGGCTCAACTCAGCCTTTTGATCTTTCATGGGTCTTAGGAAATCATCCAGTGCTGTGACATTATTCAAAGTGGTAGATTAAAAATATTTTCTGTTTTGTTCCCCGCCCCAAATATAATGTAGACAAAACTACAGAAATATTTCCCAGTTGCATGAGATATTCAGTACTACTGGCCAGTGGTGGGATTCAATTATTTTTACTACCATTTCTGTAGGCATGACTTGGTGAGCGTGACAGGGGAAGGTTACTACAAAATCCCCATTCCCTTCCCACCCCACTAACCTGTTTTCCAGCTCCATTCTCCTGGGCAGGGCAACAAAAGATCAGCTGGGACTCAGGAGGTAGAGAATAGATGGGGGCAGGGCCAGTCTGAGGTGGTATTTGCCAGTTTCCCAAACTACTCAAAATTTCCATTTTTTTTATTGCCAATGTGTAGGACAGAGCATTTATTAATTTAGGCTAGACTGGGACATACAAATAGAAAGCAACTACAAACTAGAATAACAGAGTTGGAAGGGACTTCTATTGTCTTCTAATCCAATCCCTGGCTTGAGTCCAAATGGCTGGTCCAATCTCCTCTTAAAAGCCTCCAGTTATGGAACACCCACAACTTTTGAAGGCAGGCCATTCCACTGGCTAATTGTTTTCACTGTTAGAAAATTTCTCCTGAGTTGGTTTGCTTCTCTTTTTGATTGGTTTTCTTTCATTGCTTTTTGACTTTGCCTTCTGTTGTTTTGGAAAAATAGGTTGATCCTCTCTTCTTTTTGGCAGCCCCTCAAATATTGGAACATTGCTATCATGTAACCCTAGTACTTCTTTCAGTATATTAGACATACCTATATCCTAAACCATTCCTTCAACTGTTATTAATCCTCATCCCTTATAATCTTTGTTGTTCTTATCTACACTCTTTCCAGAATCTCAACATTTTTTTTATACTGCAGTAACCAAAACTGATGCAGAACTCCAAGTGTGGTCTTACCAAGGCATTATAAAGTGGTATTAACACTTCATGCAATGTTGATTCTGTCCCTCTAGCGATGGCTCTTATTTAAGTGATTGTCCACTAGGACTCTAAGATCATTCTCACGGTTACTGCTATTGAGCCAAGTTTCATCTAATCTGTACCTGTGTATATGATTTTTATTGCCTAAATGTAAAACCTGACCTTTCTCCTACTGAAGTTCATTTTGTTAGTGTTCAAGTCTGTCAACATCCATTTGTGGTATTGGCTATTCCTGCCAATCTGATGTTGTCTGCAAATTTGATGAGTTGTCCTTCTATTATCTCATCTAAATCCTTCATGAAGATGCTGGCCCTAAAACAGAACCTTTGGTACCTTAGGATGGGATTTGAGCTTGACTCAAAGGAGACTTTACATTTTTTCTTCATCATTATTGCAGTGAATAATTTTTCCACAGTTTTATAAATGTTTATTGTTTACCTTTTGTGGTATTTGAGAAGTGAATTCTGAAATATAATGACCAAAGTTGTCCTTTTTAAAGATTTCCTTTTTTCCCCTCTCTCTACTTCATCTACACGTGAAAAAGAGGAAGCAACTGTCAGTGTTTAGAACTGATACAGATCAAACACACATTTTTGGCATATAGAATCGTCTGCTGGGAATCTCATATCAGCAAACCTGGTCCTTCTGGGTACTTTCTTCTACCTTTATAGTATCATGAATGATATTAACACTTCCATCAGGACTATGGAACCAAGAGCTCTAAAAGCTGTCCAACATTATAACTTGAAAGGATTGTAAGAATTAAAACATTTTAGGCAGATTCTTTGGGGGATTGCTGGATAAAATCATCAACAGGATGTTCCAAGACTAGCATTTAACATTTGGAAGAAAGACAATCAGACTTGAAAATCATTTGGGAGATCCTGAAGCAGAAAAGTTATAATTCTATTGAAATGTCAGAAGCCAAATGCCACCAGAAACAAGAATTTGCATTAGTCTTTTCCATTTAACTTATAACAGGCTATAGGGAAATATTGCATAAACGTAAAAAAAAGACAAAACATATTAACTGAAGGAGAAATTAGTTCTTAAACAAATTATTTTCAAACTGCTTTTCTCTTAACATTATTCTAAAGATGATTTTGAAAAAGTTAGAAGTACATGACCTATTAGCTAGGAACTACTACAACTATCAGACTAACATTTAGTCTGATCCCATAAGTTAGTGATCTATAACTAAATTTATAGATATGATTTTAAAAGCAGTCCAATGTTTTTTTATTCAGTGATAACTTCAATGATGGAATTAACTCTCCCAAACTGAAAGATTCAATTAAACCTGTCTCTTAGTATATAATATATAATGAGATGGGGGGTATTTTTATTTTTTATTTTTTTGCAAAAGGAACCCCTCCTTCCATTTCAGTAAAAACTCCAAGCCTTGGCAATGTAAAATTCATCTAATTACAGATCAGGTCAATCACTTGATATCTTGTAAGGCTAGAGGTCACCAGTCCAGTATAAGCAATTAGCTGAGTTTCTCTGGTATTCCTAATACTTGCACTTCAGATCTGTAGCCCAATTCCCTGGGCTGATTTTCCTCTGTCCCACTGCTTTGAGTAATGTAAATTGTATCTTGTTCCCTAGGTAATCGAGATCAGTGTTATCTTGTCTGTCCACTCGCGGTTGATGCCCTCTCAGTGCTGCGATAATGGTTTTGGTGGGCAATCAGACAACAAGCCTTCTTGACTCATCTCTCATAATAGGTTGTCCTCCTCAGGCAAAATTGAATAACCCCCAATATGGCCTGGAGCCACACAATACAAATTCAATAAGTCTGCAGTGTCAATGCCCTGTCATTTTTTTTTTTTGGTAAAGCAAGTAATTATTCCACACCAACATTCAGCAATAGGAGGAAGAAACAGCTTGAGATATCTTTGTCCGCCTACCTAGAACTGTTATGTAAATGGGATATTTCTCTAATAAGAAGTAATTCCATCTTTTTCCAATGCCCCTTTGCTCCCAGATTCATCTCCTCCTGAACATTTCAAGTATATGTTTTGTGAAGGCTTTTACCAGCAGCATCTGTGGGAAAGTTTAACAACTTCACTGCTGTTGTTTAATATTTTCCACTTTTATGGGTTACAGTTGTGCTGTCTATTTGCTTTTACTGATTTGTCAAAGATTTATTATAAACCAAATACAGCTGTTCTTCCTTTTCCATAAACTGAAGCTCTTTTGGCAAACCTAGTTTCCACTATGAAAATAAATTTAAAATAGTTTTCCTTCTCGTATAGAGCATCTGCAGCCAGTTGTCATTTAGTGGTCAGTTGGGTGCCAAATTGGTGGTCACCTCACTTTAGTGGAAAGCAAATGCCTATGATTTAAAAATAAACAGCCAAAAAGGCAAGCAGATGACCTCTCTCTTTTTCCAACATATATTTAGTTAGTTCCCTAAGAAAAATTAAACAGCTTGTATATTCTGCAGTTCTATTTATGTTGGTTAATTGTGTATTTTAAAAACCTTTACCTTAAACTAATATTACAGCTACAGTTTAATAATCTTTAAAAGTTTTACTCTCATATTATACTCACAAATATAATCCTGAATAACCTTTTAAAATAAAAAAATGTAACCACTTTCTCCAGTAAGAATTAGGATTGTAAAACATCCATCTGTATGTGTGTATTTTTCTCTGTATGTAATATATACCTTTGATAATAGTCCATTCTTTGCAGTACATGGAAGTCTCTTTAAAGCCCATGTCACACTGAACCAACGGATGCAAAGAGGATGTAGAATGGAGAAAAAAGCTTGCCATCCATTGAAAAACGCGATGTACTCACTGCCTCCGTTTTGTTTCCTCTCTATCCGTCCAGCATCCGTTTATTGACGTTTCATCCACTCCAAAAGTTTTGGGCTGCCCAAAACTTTTGCGTGGAAAATGTATCCAGTTCGTGCGTTCTGCATCCGCTATGCATCTGCTATGCATCTGTTACGCATCCGTTACGCATCCGCTATATCCGCTAGGCATCGCTGCCGCATCCGCGCAACTCGCATCCGCTCGGGCGCAGGGAGGAAGCGAAACGGACGCGGAACAGATGCAGAACGGATGCAGAACGGATGCAGCATGGAAACAAAGAGTTCAAAATGGGAAAAACGTTCGCAGAGGGCACCTATCTCGGATATTAAGGATGTCTAGAGGATGCCTAGAGGATGCCTTGCGGAAAACCTATACTGTCTATAAAAAGGGGGAGCAACTCATCTGCATCTCACTTTCAGAACAGCAACCCAGCGGTGCAGACCTCTGCAGCCTTCATCTGACTCTTCCTCTTCCACAGCATCCAGTCATGTCCACCGTGGATTGTAACAAAGTCCTTTTGGCAGCCACCATCGTTCTGCAACAGTGCGAAGCCATCTGCAGGCTCTGTGAACTCTACTGCGAGAAGAAAAAGAGGCAGCCAAAAAGAGTCTGGGTTCGAAGATGGTTCACCAGAAGAGCAGAGGACAGACTGTACAGCAAGCTGATGGTGGAGCTCAGGAACGAAGACACTCGGGCGTTCCAGAACTTCATGAGGATGCCTCTAGCCATGTTTGACGAAGTTGTGCAGCGGCTGACACCCAGGTTGACCAAGGCAAACACCAGCCTCTGGCCCAGCCTGGAACCTGGGCTCAAGGTGGCACTCACTCTGCGCCACCTGGCCTCAGGGACCACCTACAGGAGCATGCAGTACAGCTGGAGGGTGCCATCCAACACCATCAGCATTGTGGTCAGAGAAGTGGTTCAGGCCATCATCGAAGAATACAAGGAGGAGCTCCTCCAGTACCCCTCCACTGAAGAAGGATGGAAGAAAGTTGCAGAGCAGTGGTAATCAGAGGTGGAACTTCCCACACACTGTTGGAGCCATAGATGGCAAGCACGTCGCCTGCAAAGCTCCAGCCAAGTTGGGGTCCACTTATTTCAACTCCAAGGGCTTCTTCAGCATCATCCTCTTCGTCATGGTCAATGCTGACTACAAATTCATGTACATCGATGCTTCAGGCAACGGCTCATCTTCAGATACCTGGCGTTCCAGGTATACAACGCCAGTCACCTCAAAGAGGAGCTGGAACGCAACCTCATCGTGAGCTTCCCAGATCCAGAACCCCTGCCCAACGACACACAAGATGTGCCCTACTTCATCGTGGGGGATGACGCCTTCTCCCTCACAACCTACCTCATGAAGCCCTACACCTCCGGACTCCTCACCCGTGAAGAGAGGATCTTCAACTACAGGCTGTCCAGGGCAAGGCGGGTGGTGGAGAACGCCTTTGGCATCCTGGCCAACAGGTTCCAGGTACTTCTCACCACCATGCAGCATCGCCCAGAGACCGTGAGGAGGATCATGGAAGCTTGCTGCATCCTGCACAATCTCATGCACACCCGCTACCCAGTCTTGCAGAACAGGCTCGTGGACCTCTAACAAGGCAATGGGGACATGGAGCCTGGGGAATGGAGGCAAGGGCAAAACCTGATAGACACTGAGGATGTGCAAGGCCCCAACAGAGCCTCACATGAAGCGAAGAAGCAGCGCAACCTCCTGAGACACTGGTGCAACTCCCCAGCTGGAGCAGTGGAGTTGCAAGACAGGATGGTAGATGCTTAATGGATGCTTCCTTCAGCCTGTCTCATCACACGGATGAGATTGTGCCATGTATGTTGAGTGGCCCTACAATGAACAGGGCGTTTAATAAAGAGTTGTGCTTATGTTGACATGTGTGGATAATTATTACATTATTATTGATAATAAAGGGCCATAGGTGTGGCACCTGGGAGGGTGGACCATACAGTCCCACTATGCTTGCACTGGAGGTTTATCTATCCCACTGCTATCCTAACCCATCCCATAGCTATTACCCATCCCACAGGTATCCTTACCCATCCCACAAGCATGCAAAGGCTTAAACCATTTCTAAAAGTTTCCACCAAGACTTTATTAAAAAAAAGAAATGAAGCAAGTGTGTGAATCATAAATAGACTTTATTAACAACAAGCTATAAAACAAAAATGAGTCTCTGGGACTCCTCTTGGTCGCTCAGTCTCAGGGGTGAAGGTCCAGGTGCTGTGGAGGTGGCTGGTGCTGGAGTGCTTGTCATCAGCTCCTCCAGAAGCAGAAGCAGCAGAAGCCCCAGCCCCAGAAGAGCGAGCCCATGCTGCAGAAGCCCCAGAAGAACCAGAGTGAGGGCCAGGGGGCAGGATGGTAGCCCTGTCCCTCTTGCAAGGGCTGGCAGCAAATGGCTGAGGCTTGCTGTGCTTCCGCATGGTTGTGGGGTTGCTGGCTGGCAGGAAGGCTGGCAGGAACCAAGGCTGGCAGGAAGGCTGGCAGGCAGGCAGACACCAAGGCTGGCGGGAAGGCTTGCACCAAGGCTGGCAGGAAAGCTGGCAGGGAGGCAGGCACCAAGGCTGGCAGGCAGACATGAACCAAGGCTGGCAGGAAGGCAGGCACCAAGGCTGGCAGCCAGACCGGCTGGCACCAAGGCTGGCACCAAGACTGGCACCAAGGCTGGCAGCAAGGCTGGCAGGCAGACATGCAGGCAGGGCAGGCAAGGCAGCCAATCCATCTGGCAGCAGATCTTTCCTTTGAATGGCGACTTGCTTCCGAGCTGCTTCCATTATATCCGCAGGGCTGATGCAATGCATCCTCCCCGCATGCGCAATTAACGCCATGCATCCATTAGGCTTCCGCTGTGCATCCGCTGTGCATCCGCTTCATCCATTCCGTGTCCGCTGTGCATCCGCTGTGTCTGTTCCGCGTCCGCTTTGCTGAGGCCCCCCAGAAGCCCAGCGGATGTGCCATCTGCTCCCATCCGCTTCCATCCGCTGGGCTTCCGTTCCGCATCCACTTTGCATCCGCCCTGCGTCCTCCCCACGTCCGTTCCTTTCCGTGTTATCCGCTCCGGTTATGCAAATTTTTGCCCCTTTTGAGAGCGGATAACAACAGAAGGAACATTTAGCTCATCCATTGTGTCCTTTTTGCATCCGTTGGGCAGTGTGACATGGGCTTAACCAGCCATTCGATACCATAAATTGATTAACTGTTGAACATCATCTTTTTTGGTTATAGTTCTTGTTTGCTTTGTCTTGTTTTTGTAAGGCAGAGGATTCAATAAATGCTTTATTCTTGTTGGACTCGCTCTGAATAGAATAGAATAGAATAGAATAGAATAGAATAGAATGGAATACAATACAATACAATACAATACAATACAATACAATACAATACAATACAATACAATA
>BLBF01000026.1:16999180-17025193 GCA_015471245.1 Laticauda colubrina | reverse complement strand
AACCAAGAAGAAAATTATAACCAGCCACATAAGCAAAGAAATCCAACAGACGATCATCCCAAGAGAAAAATCTTCTAGATGCCCCAAATTATACGGCCTCCCAAAAATACACAAAGAAGGCATACCTCTCAGACCCATTGTCAGCTCTATAGGAGCACCATTACAAAACCTAGCTAAATACTTAGCAAAACAACTACAGCCCCATGCTGAAACCGCAGCTTCATATGTAGAAAACTCATACCACTTCTTAGAAATGATCAAAGATCTACACGTAGAACAAGAAGATCTGCTTGTAAGTTTTGACGTGGTTTCACTATTCACTCAAGTCCCGTTAAAAGAAACTCTTGAAATCATCAAAAATAAATACCAACCAGCTGAAGACCTCATGGAACTAACAGAACACTGCCTAACCAACACATATGTCATATAGAAAGGACAAAGATACAAGCAAATTGAAGGAGTCCCTGTGGGAACACCACTGTCACCCGTCATCGAAAACCTGTCCATGGAAGAATTCGAATCCAGAGCCCTGGCTAATGCCACCCACAAACCCAAACTATGGCTAAGATACATCGATGACACATTTGTGATTTGGCCCCATGAAAAAGAAAACCTAAACAATTTCCTAACACACCTAAACAACACACACCCCCAAATCAAGTTCACCATGGAAACGGAAATAAACAAAAAACTACCATTCCTAGATGTACTAATCTACAAAAGAACAGATGGCACACTAGGACACACCGTATACCAAAAGAAAACACACACCAACCGCTACCTCAACGCCCAATCCCACCACCACCCAGCACAGATAAATTCCGTGGCCAAAACACTAATTACCAGAACCAAATGCCTGGCAGACAAGACACATATAAAGACTGAACTAGGCACCCTGACTAAAGTATTGACAGCCAACGGCTTCCACAAAAACAAAATCAGCAGCTTGATCCACAAAAACACACCAAGACATAACAGAGACCTAGAAGATCAACAGACCTATGCAACAGCTGTCTTGCCCTACATAAGAGGTACTACAGACAAAATCAGTAAGATACTACACAGGCATCACATCAAAACTGCCTTCAAAACAGACAAAAAAATAGCAGCCATCCTGAGGAACCCCAAAGACAAAATTGACCTGGAAAACCAAGGCATATACAAAATTCCCTGTACATCATGCCCGGCCACATACATTGGACAGACCAATAGAAGAATAAGTACCTGCCTAGATGAACACAAAAATGCAGTAAAAAAGCTGGAACACACCTCCTCACTAGTCCAACACATGAAAACCACAGGTCACAACATCAACTTCAATGTCACTAAAACCCTAGCCACTATAGAAAACCCTAGCCACAGAATCATCAGAGAAGCCATAGAGATTGAAAAAAGACCTGACAGCATGAATAGAAGAGATGATTCCACCAGACTGTCAATCATTTGGAAGCCTGCACTCTCAAATAGAAAGATCTCCATACCACAAGCCAGGCAAACACCTGGGCAAAAACAGACTCCCTCTGATAGCTCCAACCTAACCCCCCCACCAGGCACCCAGGTGAAACCCAGCTTGCTAATGAATAGCAGCTTGCTAACAAAGAGCAGCCGTCCCTTCACACGGAGCCAAGCTGCACTGAAAGCCTCCAACACAAGAACAGAGTGTTGCCAGCCAATCAAAGCCACAAAACAGACAGAAGAAACCATAAACACCAATCAATCAAACTCAAGTCCAATGAACACAGATCCAGGCTCCCAGCCAATCAGAATGGACCAGCCTCAAATTTGAAACCAGGAACTAACTCTATACAGAAGCCTGAGGATGGCAGATGAGATTCTGCTGAAATGTTGCGAACCAACCACATATCTAGCAGCCATCCTGAGGAACCCCAAAGACAAAATTGACCTGGAAAACCAAGGCATATACAAAATTCCCTGTACATCATGCCCGGCCACATACATTGGACAGATCAATAGAAGAATAAGTACCCGCCTGGATGAACACAAAAATGTAGTAAAAAAGCTGGAACACACAATTGGAAGCCTGCACTCTCAAATATAAAGATCTCCACACCACAAGCCAGGCAAACACCTGGGCACAAACAGACTCCCCCTGATACCTCCAGCTCAAAGACACCCCCACCAGGCACCCAGATGAAACCTAGCTTCCTAATAGATAATAGATAATAGCCGTCCTTTTACGCGAAGCCAAGCTGCACTGAAAGTCTCCAATACAGAAACACAGTGTTGCCAGCCAATCAAAGCTACAAAAGAGACAGAAGAAACCAGAAACACCAAACAAACTCCAAGTCCAATAAACACAGACCAAGACTCCCAGCCAATCAGGATGTAGAAAAAAAAAACATCCTGCCACAATAATAGGCTAGCTCAAATTTAAAACCAACGGCTGTGAGACCCTGACCCACATACAAACTCCATACAGAAGCCTGATGATGGCAGATGAGATTCTGCTGAAATGTTGCTACAACTCTAAAAGCACTAAAATGACATGGAAGGAAGCTGAACAGCACACATGTAAGTAGCCGCGAAAACTTAAAAACATACACACACACACATACACACCCCTATATATGTGTGTGTGTGTGTGTGTGTGTGCTGTTTAGCTTCCTTCGGGTATTATCCCATGTCATTGTAGTGCTGTTAAAGTTGTAGCAACGTTTCAGCAGAATCTCATCTGCCATCATCAGGCTTCTGTATGGATGTGGGTCTCACAGCTTTTGGTTTCAAATTTGAGGCTGGCCAATCAGAATAGGCCAGCCTCGAATTTGAAACCAAAAGCTATGAGACCCACATCCATACAGAAGTCTGATGATAGCAGATGAGATTCTGCTGAAACGTTGCTACAACTTTGAAAGTGTTGATAATAAAATATAAACATGTATATCAAGGAAAATTTGCATGTGCAAGAAGAAAAAGAGAAAGAAAATTATTATGCTAACCTTTCTTTCCATTGTTAATTTTGGTAACTATTGTTTTTGAAGTCTCCTTAATAGCCTGGTCACCATAAGCAAAATGTAAGTTCCACCGAACATTTTTCTTTTGCTACTTTTCCGAAATGGATTGGTTCATGTTGCAGTTGATTGAAGGTAGGCTCTTTGCACACATGCTCTATTAATTGTACTAGTAACATGTACTAAAACATTGTTCTCTTCCTACTTGTATTTCAGCTCAGGAAACCCAGAGACAGATGTAACAGCTGCTGCAACTGCTGGAAACTAAGCCCTTTTCATTTTCTAAAAAAATTCCACTCCTACCAGCCATCCATGTGGTCTCCTACAGTTACAACACATTCGGAGAAGACTGAGTTCAAAGGCATACTGAAAAGTCCAACATTAGGGGGAGGATATTTGAGTCCTTGTGTCCAGACTTCATGGCTTTACAAAACTCAGGTCAACAGTAAGCTTCAAATAACAATTAAAAATAGTATTGAAAGCATTCTTTAAGTGCTTTATTTTCTTACTCTTGGTCTTTTCTGCAGTGTTGCACACCTGCCATGGAAAATATTAGTTGTGAGGTTTCTGTGGAACTTTAACAAATGAAATCTCACATAGTATATAATGCATATACTATACTATACTAAAAGACAGCTCGGGTTATTATTTAAAACTAGAATTTTCTTGTTAGATGAGATTTTCCTCTCTTTTTCCCTTTGCTTAATAAAGATCTTCTTCAGAAGGCCTCCAAATTATCTGGACCCAGTTACAATTTTATTTTTTCAGTTCAGCCAAAAGCATTTCTATCACCATACAAATGAACTAGTTTTAATCTGATTTATTATTTGATGGTATATAACAATAGTTCAAGAAACATGTTGCACTTAAAATATTATCACCTGGGGAAAGATTTTCTCCAATATGCTGGACCTGACTAAATTGTTATGTCCACAATTTAATTTTTAAAGGTCTCTCTGGATTGATTCAGGGACTGTTTGCTTGCCCCCATGATATTATATTGCACATGCAATTTATGTATGCATTTATATCTTCAAAATATTGAAATAAATATATAAATGAGAGCATGATTTCTTCTGTCCACTTCCATACTTTTCTCAGAAACCAATATGGGAGGGACATCAGTCTCTCAGTACTATCACATTATGATCTAGTGACCCTGAAAATAGGGTCAGAAGGAGGTCTACATGCTAACTGGAAAACTAATCAATATAATTCCACCATGGAGCTGGTGTGGGCTACATAATGTAAATGTTCCCCATCTCCAGCCCTGTTAGTGTCATTTCATTCAACTGAATATAACTGTTAAAGTTCACATATATTATCTTTACACATATCCCACTTTTGTTATATACAATAATAGACTGAAACTCCAAAACAAAGCAAAATTTTATATTTACACTTATAACAGTTTATTTCTTACAATAGAATATTTTGATTTATTGTGGTTTTAGTGAAGATCACAAAATTAAATTTTTGGAGCAAAAGGCTCCAAAAGAAAAATGCAATGTTTGGGCTAAAATATCTAATAGTATCATAATTTAACTGCATAAATCAGAAAAAAGAGCAATCAAACAAACTACGGGTTGCATTTGATTTAGGTCAAGTCCTTTTACCGTGGAATAGAGCAGTACAGAGGGTAAAAGGTTATTGGTGACTAATTTTCTGAAAACTAACAGCTTGTGTAAGTAATAGAACATTTATTGCATTTCTTTGTCATCCAAGCAATGAGCGAGAAAATCCATAAGAATTCCCAGCTCTGGCCTTTATTAAGGTATAGACCTGGATTAGTTTAATGTCCAATTTAAAGTCACAACTTGGTCTTTGTTTACTTTCCATACATGAAGTATTTTCTGATCACATTATTTCTTGTAGTGTAAGTTACCAAAAACAAAGAGATTTTCCCCCCAGAGGTATTGTGAAAACAGCATATTATAAACATATAGTTACAAACATGCACATTTCCTTTCTTTATGTGTAACACTACAGCATTTGAGAAACAAAAATAATTGTTTCTACATTTTGTCTATTCTGTGATACTATTGCACTTTTATTTGGGCTCAGATAAAATGGAGTATTGTCAATAAAACCACGAAGTGATAATCAGTATAATATTATTTATATGCATTTATTTATCTTGACAAGCTTGGCATTGGGATAAGAAATTAAGCTTTCAATTACCATGATTATTAATTTGCTTTCCAATATGAATGTTTTGAGAGGGAAGAATACATGAAGTCCTTGACTTAGGAAGGGTTGCTTAGCAACCATTCAAAATTACAATGGCTGTCCTTTGGTGAGCACTCACATGCCACCACTTGTATGAATTGTGCTGTGCCCATGTGTGCACCCATGTGTGCTGCCATTTTGGAGGTCTTCTAATCCAAGCCTCTGCTCAAGCAGAAGACCCTATGCTATTCTGGACAAGTGGCTGTCCAGTGTCTTCTTAAAAGCTCCAAGTGATAACAAACGCTGCCATTTTTGGTCCATTAATGTACCAAGCATCTCTGCTTCTGCTGTTGATAACTGATGATCTTCATTTTCAAAATATATACTTCCATATTTCTGTTTCTTAAACCACACTCTGTATGAAAAACAAATGCAGAATTAAGAAACCTGGCTTGGGCCAAAAGGAAAATTCACAACATAATCTGTAATCCTCCTTCACTACCTTGCTTTTGTAAAGCAGAAATGCCAAGTATTATATATCTTCTCTGTTTTTGTAAAAATGAATGTGGATGTTTTCTCCAGTTTTTCAGCCTAGCAAATATCACATATTTAAGTAGAAGACTTTTGATCAACTTGCCAAGCCTGTGTTATCAAATATCTGGTTATTTTTGAATTTTATTTAGCATCTCAAGCAGTTTGAACATTGTCAGCTACGTCTAGGAGAAGAAACACTGTAAAAGAATTTGCTAGTAGATTTTGTTGTGCGTTAACCTGAAATTGAAATAGAGGTATATAGATGTATAGCTCACGGTGGCCTAACTGTGAATAGGAATGAAAAGATATACAAATTAATTTTTTTATTAGCTGTTAGAACAATTGCATCCTTATGAAAACTTCCCTAATACTGTTAAAAGGGATACCAAATAGGGATATGTAGAAAAGTATAGCCTCTTTTGGCATAAGAGAAGGAAAGATGAAAAAGATAGTATGTTATATACTGAACACTGGACTTTTTGCAAGTGAAAGGAAGTAGACTTGGATTAAGCAATATCGCGTAGCAACACTTCTGTCTGAAGTCAATGGCAACAAAAATGATTATCATTTCTGAAAACAACATTATTTAAAACATGTTCTAATTTTGGATTGATTTTTTTTCAATGCTGCTATAAACCTTACTTTTCTAGACTGTAAACTCTCATAAGTTTTGAAAATGATCCTAATTCTGTGTTTCAAATTAGGATAATTATTTTTCAAACAATCGTCCCACTAACTGTAAGATGCCATTCAGTACGGTTTCAGCTTGATCCCTCTTGCTTTTATTGCATAAATATTTATTAAACACTTGTTTCAAATACCTCTTGTGGGCTTTTAAAAAATAGTATCTTGCTGAACTAAATCATGTGTGGAACCATTATTTGATCTGTGGGTAATGGTGCATTTTACACAAGGGGCCAAATAATCAGTCTGAAGAATAATTAAGATCATGAAAACAGCATAGCCTTACTTTTCACAGTCCGAATTACATCTGCATTACTCTTTAAAACCTTTCAGACATTTTTATCATGCATCAGTTGTTATGCAATCTGCAAGATGAATACAACAAAATAAAAACATTTAAATGCCCTTTACTGAAAGTCATTTCCTAGTGATTCCATCCATGATTGTGTTGTGGAAGGGATTGCTTTCTAATTTTTCTGATATATGTTGCAACTCTGCAGTTTAGCTAACAGCTCTGATTTTTCAAGCTTCATGCTTTGGTTCGTTCAAGTATAGTTAGTGCTCGACCTACGACTACAACTGAGCCCAAAATTCATGTTGCTAAATGAGACATATGTTAGGTGAATTTTGCCCCATTTTATGACTTTTCTTGCCACAGTTGTTAAAGCCCCTGTCACACTGCCCAATGGATGCAAAACGTTTGTAAAAAAGACACAGCGGATGAGAAAAATGTTCCATCTGTTGTTATCCGCTTTCAAAAGGGGCAAAAATTTGCACGAACAGAGCGGATAACACGGAAAGGAATGGACGGTGGGAGGACGCAGAGCGGATGGAAAGCGGATGCGGAATGGAAGCATCTTTTTGCATCCTCTAGGCATCCTCTAGACATCCTTAATATCTGAGATAGGTCCCCTCTGCGAACGTTTTTTTCATTTTAAATGCTTTGTTTGCATGCTGCATCTGCTTTCATACTTTCTCTGTCTGTGCTACTAACGCTGCGCATCCGCTCCGTGTCCGTTCCGCTTCCTCCCTGCGTCCATTTACTGCTGGAGCGGATTCGAGTTGCGCGGATGCACAGCGGATGCCTAGCGGATATAGCAGATGCATAATGGATGCAGAATGGATGTCACCTGTATGCCTAGAGGATGCAGAACGGATACATTGGATACATTTTCCGCTCAAAAGTTTTGAGCAGCTCAAAACCTTTTGAGCGGATGAAAAGTCAATAGATGGATGCTGGACGGATAGAGAGTATGAAAAACGGAGGCAGTGAGTACAGAACGGAAGCATCGCATTAACCAACAGATGGTAAGTATTTTTCTCCGTTTTACATCCTCTTTCCATCCGTTGCTGCAGTGTGACAGGGGCTTAAGTGAATCTGGCTTCCCCATTTACTCTGCTTTTGTAAGAAGGCTACAGAAGTTGATCAAATGACTCTCAGACCTTGCAACCATCATAAATATGAACGAGTTGCCAAGCATCTGAATTTTGATCCCATGATATGGGGATGCTGCAACGGTCATAGGTGTGAAAAATGATCATAAGTTGCTTTTTTCAGTTTCACTGTAACTTTGAACAATCACTAAATAAACTGTTGTAACTTGATGACTACCTTTACTGGCCAGGCTCTTAGCTATTAAGATAGACTGGCTATAAGCAACCACACGCATTAATATATTTTGAGATTTTCTACTAAACTTCAGTACAGTGATATTAAACTTATAACTGTATAATATGTATGTTTGTATATACATACACAAAATCCATTAAAATGATGAGATGCTTCAGGAATGTCTGGGCAAATAAATAAGTCTTAACTGTTAGTGAAATTGTTGTTAATATCAGCAGCGGGACACTGAAAGAGGGAGGCTGGGAAAATCCATCATAGCTTTTTTTGGCATAACAAAATTAATCATGATAGTTAAATTTGGAATTTGTGCAATTTACCACTATTATCTTAACATAACTTTTGAATCCCAGTCTTCTACAGTATGCCAAAAGGCATGTAATTATTAAAATTGTGAATTTATTTACCCAAATTGCACAGATTATAAATTACATAGTAACTGAAATATATTTATTGAAACTGCATAGATTTGGGAAACATGCATACATTTTCTAGTTGGTGGGAAGCTGATGAAATTAATGGTACGTAAATTGATGATAGTTTATATGCAATGTTCCAGTTTAGGGAAATAGTGGTACTGATAAAACAAAAATGAATTTCCAGAAAAACTGCAATATTCTGAATTAATGGAATTCAAGAGTGGGAGCACAGGAGAGGGTAATCTTGGTGATAGAAAAGAATGGGGAGAAATGATTGGGCCATTCAGAGGGTCAAAAATGAGAGAATGGGATTTCTTTGGGGAGACTTCCTTAGAAAAGACAGATTTGTTTGTTCTAATAGATGATTTAAACATGCCTATTCACATGTACACAAAGAAAAAAGCATGGTTAATTTGATTATATATAATGAAAAATCAAGGGAAGGCTCAAGAGACTTTGAATGTGAGCTGAATCATTCTTTGATGACATCAAAGAACATAGCCAGTAAATAAAAACAAAGAAGTGAAAAGAAGTTAAAGGAATTAAGAGTGACAGCAGAATTACATAAAAAGGTGATGACTCTTGCATGAGATAGAATATAGATTAACCTTACATCTGAATGAATAGGTGTATATCAAGAAAAAAATGTGACTGTACCTTGGAAATAGTGAAAAGAATTATATTTCAAAGTGGTATGGAGGTGAGCAGAGTTATACCTGTGATGGGTTGGAAAAAGAGTATTTGGTGGAAGAGTAAAATGTAAGGGGCTATGAATAAAAAGAAGACTCTGTATACAAGACTGGTTTGGTTGCTTTGTAAATAAGATGATAGCTATATATCATGCACATAAAAGAAAAGTTAATTGAGAAAAATATAGATAAGGAGAACAAGAAATGACATAGGGTAGCATGATAGAGAAAAATGTTTTTATTCAAGGGGAAGATATAAATGTTGTGGAAATACTGTAATAGGGTAAGGTTGCAGGTGTATGTATAAAATGCATATTTGTTTATGTAGATGTGCTTTGTTGATGGAGTGGCAGAGTGAAATATTGGTGTTAAGATTACCTTTGTATTATGTTGTTAAAAGTGAAAAAGCTGTCTACGGTGCTGATTTTTTTCATATATATTTCTTTAAAAAATACAGTTTGTATGCAATAATATGTGAAAGTCTGTAACACATACAGACAATATCTGGACTATTCTGCATATCCATGAAAATATAACCTTAAACCTTAAATAAGAGTGGGGGCATTTTGGTTTACATGACAGTTCTGTGAAATATTTATCAAGGAACTGAAAAAACCAGTGGCCCACAGTGAATACAGTTGAATTTGACCCATGAACCATTGGAGTTAAATTCCTTTTCAAAATGAAATTCCCTAGGTAACTTCAGCAAATTACAGCTTTTCAGGCTAATGTGCTACATAGGATTGATGAAAAATAAAATAAATATACAAAAGATTGATGAAAAGTAAAAAATTACCAGTTCCTTAAAGGAAGAAATAGCAGTGAAATTGTATATTTTTTAAAAAAATGTTTATCCATCCTTCTCAATAATATTAATAAAGAGAGAGGGAAGCAACACAAAAAGTGACCAGTCAGAAGGCTGGATCACTGAACCATTACTATTAGCTAGATGATAATATAGGTAGTCCTCAACTTATGACCATAACTGAGCCCAACATTTCTGTTGCTAAGTGAGACATTCATTAAGTTAGTTTTCTCTCCTTTTATGACCTTTCTTGCCATAGTTGTTAAGTGAATCACTGCACTTGTTAAATAGTGACAGGATTGTTAAATAAAGCTGACTTCCTCATTGACTTTGCTTGCCAGAAGGTCGTGAAAGCAGCCTGGGACCTTACAACCAGTGGTGGTATTTAAACTTTTTTACTACTGATTCTGTGGGTGTAGCTTGGTGGATGTGGTATGACTTGATCAGCATGGTAGGGCAAGGATACTGCAAAATCCCGTTCCCGCCCCACCCCACTAACCTGCTTTCCAGTTCTGTTCTCCTTTGCAGGGAATGAAAGAAGACCCAGATGATCAGCTGGGACTCGGGAAGCAGAATAGATGGAGACGGGGCCAGTTAGAGGTGGTATTTGCTGGTTCTCCAAACTATTCAAAATTTCCACTACTGCTCCAGAACCAGTCAGAACCTCCTTAATACTACCTCTGCTTACAACCATCATAATATGAATCAGTTGCCCAGCATTTGAATTTGAATCACATGACCTAGGGATGCTGTAAGAGTTGTAAGTGTGAAACGCAGTCATAAGACACTTTTTTCAGTGATGTAACTTCAGAGAATCATTAAATAAACTGTTGTAACTCTCTAATAATAACTGTTGTAGTCTGTAATAATAACGATGATGATTTTACCTGTTATTGCTCATTCGCCATTTTGAGTTAATTTGTGTCCTGAAAGGTAGAAGATATGCAATTGTGAGAAATTAATAATATATCTTGGGGTTGGGGTGGGTGGGAGATTGAAACTTTGGTAAACTGCACGTTTTATTAAGTGAGGAGAATGCCATTTTATCTATTGGATCTGTTGTTATGAGTAAGTTGTGTTCACTGCTGGTGTTTATTAGAGTTGCTAAATAATGTTTACTTTTGAATGTTATCTGGATGGATTTGTCCAGTATCTAGTGTTAGGAATGTACTTCTGCCTAAATCCCTCAGGATGGCATTGCAGAATAGCAGCATTCTGACCTCCTGACCATGAGAACAAAGGCAATCATTGGATGGCTGCATATTTATGATCTGTTTTTACAACATGGAACTTATTTTGAACTACTTTACCCATTCAATTTTTCAGTGAAGTTTCCCTTCCCCTGGGCATAAATCTACTGTCTCACTAACTTCAATAAGTAATTTTTTATTGTGTCTAATCATGTGCAAATGTGTTAAAATTGGTAGTTTTTAGCGAATAGTTATGGAACATATTACCGTAAGGCATTTGTTCATGGCGTGACAATTATTGGCCCTGGGCCATTTAAATGTTTTATTTAATAATGTGGGAATTTCAGTGTGTTTTCCTTTCATTATTTTTAACTTGAAAACAGAAACAGAAAGCGCCTTCTCTAAAGTTAAAACTTTACTGCTGAGAGTCTGTCAAAAGCAATATAAGCATCTGGATTTTAAAAAGAGAGCTTTTGCAGGATGTTAATTTAATATACTGGCATATTTCATGCATACTTTTTATATTTTGTATGCTTGAAACTACCTCAACAGTGGCCACCCAAGAATTCAAGCCTTCTTTTCAAGATTCTCAACTGTGGAGCAAAAAAAACAACAACCTGCCCATGAAATGCTGTAACTCTAATCTAAGGTGATATTTGCTAACCTAAGGGACTCAATTACAATCTAACATTTCATCTGGCCCCCACAACACATCTATACAGGCCATAAAACAGGAGGGAGAAAGAGAGTAGAACCATGACAAACACTCTAAGCTTGGATTTCCAACAAAATGGACTTCCATGACAATCCCATTTCCCAATAAGCCATTCAGGCTCTAATCTTAAACAGCATTCAAGTCTGTGCAGCAAATGTTGAGATTCAGAGATTAGTTTATGTAAAAAAAGCTCTGCTAATTTTGCTTTTTTAATGTTTTTGCCATACAAAGGTATTCTAGGGGATTGTCCGTGGTTAAGTGTTTCACCAAATATTGTGCTCAAGGTCCCATACTCAGATGGAACATGGTTTCATATGTGAAGTGATCACATGGGGCAATATTTCTTTTAAAATAAACATTTTTTAAAAAAATAAACATTACATTAGAAGCTCCAAAATTAATGTTAGGGTTCCCCTTGTTCCTTTACTGGGATTTGAACTTCAAAGAACATAAAACAATGAGAATAAATACAGAACAAGAATGAAGTAAGAAGTCCAAGTGGCACACAGAATGTGTCAAAATATTAAATAAAAATGTATGCCTTAATATGCTCTTTATATTGTATATTTTCTATTAAAGCAATGAAGCCAGCAACATTCTTTGTGAAAAATGATGCTCAATGGATAATTTCTAACAAGAAACCAAGCAGCCTGATTGCTCCTTCCACACCTGCTATTCTAAATAAAAGTGTCAGGACAGGGGAATTAAAATAAAAGCAATAGAATCCAAATTCTGATAAGAAAACTACAGCCTTAGGAATAGAATCTTGAATTTCAACACCATTGCAATGCTTTTTGCAATTACCTCATTCCTAAATTGTGCATGGAATATAACATTTAGAAAAGTACTACTGTGCATGGTTAAGTCCATTCAATATGCTAAATCCTTAATCTGTGTTAGAGAGCTGCAATTTCTGTAACTGCATAATATGCTATGCACAAATAAATCATTTTTGGATTAAGCTTATATCATATTTACATGTCCCATCAAGGCAATGGAAGAATTTCCACAACAATCTGAGCCACAGAATGAAAAAAAACCTTCTGTGAATGGTGTGTTTTCTGAGTTCAGAGAAAAGAAATTAAGACTAGTCCAGTTACTATTCATTTCTTGGGGGATACCTTTAGTGTTAAGAATCATCAAATAGCCTGAACAGAAGTTCAATAGGGTGATTTAATTTGATTATAATGAAAAGCAAAGTTTTCTGGCCATATTGTTTCACTTACATTGCCTTACAGCTTCAACCCACCATGCTGTTAAAAGTGCCAATCCAAGATTGCAAATCAACACAGAGATGCACATTTTGGGGGGACCACAGAGGATACACATATCACCATCTCGACATGCACTATATTGCTGACATGCATCCAAACTGCTTTGCATAGACCTATTTTTTTTCTTTTCTGAAATCAAAGTGTTGCTATTTTTTATTTCCAAAATGTAGTCTTCAGAGAGATTCCATGTAGAACTTTCATGCTTCTTTTGCTGAGTGTCTCTCATCTTCACCACAACCCATTAAATTAGCATGCACATTTCAAACAAGGATTCCCCCAAAATTGAAAAATGCTGCAGCAGGCCAAGTTGAGAGAAAGGGAATGAATGAGACATATTCAACAGTTCATCTTTCCAAAAGATTTCCAAGGGGTGGGGAAGGATCTTCCATTTATGTTTGTTTTAAATAAACAAAGATATAACTAAATATACGTTGGCAGCAATATTTATAGAGTAGGGATATCCAATTTTTTTGAGGAAGCGACTTGCCAGAAGTGCAACAGCTGCAACTAATTTCCATAAAATGGAGCAGATTGTTTCAGCTGCCTTTTAATATGAAGGCAAGGTCCAATAAGTGTATCCAATGTTTGATGGTCTCTTGTGATAGGACAGACTTTTAAAAATATTACCACCATCTCTCACCCACTTTAAACTCTGCTGATTGAAACACAGATGAGATAAATTTGAAAGAGTATGTCTAACATCCCGTGTTGATAGGGAATATAGTACAGGAAGATTCTTATATGCACATTGTAAAACATAACATTTTTTTTCAAACAGGCTTCTCCATAAGTGTAGATTATAAATTGTAGGATGACTTTGAGTTTCTTTATATGCAGCTGCATTGTATCCTTCCAACACTATTCATATGGTCCAAACACTGCACATTATTGTAATTTACATACTGAATTTATCATTGCTGATTTTTTGGTTTTTTTAATGTTAGTATAAAGTTGTGGATTATAACTAGAGTAGTCCCGCCATACATAGGCTAGAGAAGCTAGTCCCAGCCATATCTGGTTTGTTTCAGATTCAGCTTCCATTGGGTTTAGGGGCATCTACAAGATAAAATACAATCAGCTGGGCAGCTGACAGCCCTGGTTTGAGATCCAACCTCCATGCAAAAGAGTGAGCTCCCATTACTTGTCTCAGCTCCTGCTCAGCTAGCAGTTCTGAAGCATGCAAAGCAGATTAAAAGGCATCACATCAGTGAGGAGATAACAGCATTCTGTGCACCTTTGGCATATAGCCATGTTGGCCACATGGCCATAAAATTGTCTTCATACAACACTGGCTCCCTCAGCCAAGAAACAAAATGAGCATCATGCCCTAGAATTGGTCACGACTGACAGAGAAACTTTAACCTTTCCCTTTTTCAAGAGAAGATTGTCAGAAATATTAAGATGGTAGATAGACCATTGGACCAAAGCTCAAACTCTTTTTAGATATTTACAATGCATGCCACACATATTAAAAAGGACAGGGCTTTGCACTCATGATCAAACCATTCCATCTTGACTACTTTTGCACCCTTCAAAAGATAGCCCTGATTGGATAGGCAGTTAAAGGAAAGACTAAATGTTCAATTTCTGTTTTAAAAAAGTTTTGAAAAGTTCTTTCTCTGTTCCCCAATCTTTCCCTTATCTTGAAGCAGTCAGGTAGGAATCCCCAGAGCAGTTGTTGTTTTTTTTTAAATATATATATATGGATTCTGATGACATTTTTCCAGGTTTGGCATAATTTTAATGAAGAAGGAAGCTCACTCGCGAAACAGATATTGCTTGGAATTATGATACAAAAAAATTACATGATTCCCTCTTCACTTCTGCCAATCCATCTTTCCTATGGTGGTTCTGATAGATTTTTACCCTATTATTAAGTCTCATAATATAAATAATGAAACAAGATGTATTTTGCCACCCTCCATTCCTGTATGTTCACAAAATGGAAAATAGTTATGCTTTTAATATACATATGTTTTCCTAAGTTTTTGCAGGTACTTACATGTATGGTATTTAGCTTTGTTTGGGTATTTTCCCACATTGTTATAGTTGTGCTTTTAAAGCTGTAGCAACGTTTCGGCAGAATCTCATCTGCCATCATCAGGCTTCTGTATTGAATTTGTCTGTGAGTCAGGCTATCACAGCCATTTAGTTTTAAATTTGAGGCTAGCCTACTGCTGTGCCAGAATGTTTTTTTCTTCATCCTGATTGGTTGGGAGTCTTGGTCTGTGTTTATTGGTCTTGGAGTTTGCTGTGTTCTGCTCTGTTTCTAATATCTTCTGTCTGTTTAGCCTACTGCTGTGCTAGAATGGTTTTTTTCCCAACCAATCAGGATGAAGAAAAAACCATTCTGGCAAAGCAGTAGGCTAGCACCAAATTTAAAAAGAAACAGCTGTGAAAGCCTGACTCACAGACGAACACAATACACAAGCCTGATGATGGCAAATGAGATTCTGCTGAAATGTTGCTACATCTTTAAAAGCACAGCTATAATGACGTGGGAAAGTACCCGAACAAAACTGAATAACATACATACATACATACATACATACATACATAATACAAACATACATATATATGCTCTCAGTGTACATAAAGAAAAAAATAAAATACATTCATCAAGAATCATAAGATAGAACACTCAGTGATAGTCATAGGTTACTAATAAGCAATCGAATCATACTAGGAAGCAAATAAAATAATATAAATTGTAAGGCTACAAGCAACACGGCTATAGTCATAGCAGGAAGAGGTAGGTACTAGGAAGGATGAGAAGAATAATAGTAATACAGCACTGGTGGGATTCAGTATTTTTTTACTACCGGTTCTGTGTGCATGGCAGGGGAAGGATACTGTAAAATCTCTAGTCAGAGGTAGTATTTGCTGGTTCTCTGAACTACTCAAAATTTCCACTACTAGTTCTCCAGAAGTGGTCAGAACCTGCTAAATACCACCTCTGTAATACAGTCTTAGTAAATTATTTGACAGTGTTGTGGAAGTTTAGCAGAGTGATGGCATTCAGGAAAAAAATCTGTCCTTATGTCAAGTTGTTCTGGTGTGCAGTGCCCTATAGCGCCATTTTAAGGGTAGAAGTTGAAATAATTTATGTCCAGGATGTGAGGGGTCTGTAGATATTTTCACAGCCCCCTTTTTGACTCATAGTTTTAATTGTCCAGGAAAAATGCTATGAGTTGATTCTTTGTGGAGAACTGAATTATCAGTTGAATCATATTTCAGTGCTTGTAATAACTAGAATCAATCCCTTTCAAAGTTGGGGACAGGTGGTATAATCTACCTAGCTCCATCCACAAGAAAATATTAACCTTACTGTGGCCCTTCATTTACTACCTGATAAAATTACAAATATAATTTATTTATATCAGGAGAAGTCTTCCTTTTTGCTTGTCATAGTCCATGTAGCATCACAGAAATTTTGGTATTTCAAAATATATAATATGTAAATATCAATGCTAATATTATGACAGTTTATTCAATTAAATGAAAGACAACAATTTGCTATCATTGTCTTGACATTTTTTGCATACCAAACAGCTTTCATATTAGAGAGAATATTTGATACTTAATAGTATCGATTGCATAACAGGTTTAATGTACAGATTAAAGGAATTATGAAGTGCATATTATCTGGGATTCATTTTTACAAGCCAACAAAGTATTATTTATTGTTCTGTGACTATTACCAGTTGGCTGGTGATGTCACATTTGGCCTTTTTCATTTATTTTTCTGTCACCCTGATTTCAACCAAGAGAAACTTGAGCCTGCAGCAAAAGCAGGAAGATGTCAAAAAGTATGTGCTTTGATTTATCACACCCCAAACATTCAGAGCACACAGACACTATCTAATGCCCGATAGAGTGCTTTGCATAAGCATATCAGCCACTTGTGCTCCCTTTGTCAGTAGTGCTAAATAAACAGGAGAGATCCTGTATACTGGGGACTAAGTCAAAAGACCTGTCAGCAGCTCCATGATAATCATCTGGGGGAAACAAACTCTTGGCCCATAGCAAGATGATGTAACACACCAGGAGCTTTAGCAAGGACATGGTGGATTAGTCTAAAAACTATCATATTTGTTAGCTAACTGCATACGACAGCATTTGAGAGCACAATAAAATGCTTTCATTGATGCTTAGTAAATCCCTTGAGTTCACCACACTTGCGTCTACGTTGAGCTCATCTACTGAGTTGGAACACAGCAGGAAAAAACAGTCATTTTTGTTGTAGGAATCTGTGTCCATCTGTCTGTCTGTCTATATTGTTGGACTTTGGTCCTAAATGTGTGAAGGGGCTTGTTTCCTGTTAGGATAACTTCTAGAGACTGTAGTATTTCTTGGCTGCTATATGTATTTAATCTTTTTTGTATTGTATTTTAATTGGTTTTCATTGATTATATGATTGTTCATCCCCAAAAGACACTTTTTTAAGATGAGCAGCCATACAAATTTAAATGAATGAATGAAGTGTACTTATCTATGCTGTGTGTTCCTTTTGCATCCTTGCCTGCTTTTGACATGAAAATATCAACATTCAGAAAGATCATGTTTTTAAAATGAATGCTGATCTTTCAAGGGGATCAGCATACCCAACAAAATTTGTTCAGGATCAGATTCCTGACTTAAAAAAAAAGCTAAAAATATTTTTCCTTAGGAAGCTTTAAAAATTAAAATAAAACAGTGATTTTGTAATTGTTTGCAGTAAGTTATAATATTAATTATTGTTTTTATCCTCTGTGTAGTGTCTCCTTGGTGTTCTCTGGATTTGGTTTTTTTCTTTCAGACATTTCATTACCAAACTCGTTAACATCTTCAATGTGAGGAGTCCCTTCAAAGGAGACCTCACAGTCCAACCCTGATCTGTAAATATTCTCTTCTATCACTATCCTCCATTTGTACTGTGTTTAAGTATGGGCTCATGATAACTTTATTTGCTATTACTTCTACCCATGCTAAAAACAAAAATGTACAAAATACCTGGCTGATGGGTCAATGAAGATGGAAAGATCATTGCACTAATGGGAAGTTTTCTTTATCTACCTGCAAGCCTGGCCCACTCTTTGCCTCAATCTCCAACAGCTCACTGACATCTCAAGAGAAACATTTTTTTCCTCTGGATATAATGGCATCTCTATTTCATAGGAAGGGCTTAAGAATCTCTGTGAGAAAGTTATGTTGATGATGCTTCAACCATAGCCTCTTCCATTCCCACTGATCCGCTAGCTAGTTTTTTTTCTTTTAATGGTCAATGTGTCTGTGAGCACCATCTCAACCAACAGACATGTTTGCATGGAATGGGAACATTAATCTTCTGTAAGTACTATTACCCATGACTCTCTCTCTCTCTTTCTCTCTCTCCATCCCTCCTTCCCCACAAGAAAAACATGGGCATGTTTTTGGGTATGCTTGGGTATGATGGAAATTGTAATCTAATACATCTTGTGAAACACCAGGTTGAGGAATGCTGTATTAAGTATTACCAGAATTGAGAACTATAATTAAAAAAAATAAAAAACAGTAACACCTTTTTAAATAAAATTGAAAAACAAGTGGTGTTTTTTTAACCACCTGCATGTAAGCCAATACAGATGTAGGCTGATGTACTTTCTCAAGGAAGAAGTTCTGAAGAAAAAATGCTACAACTGAAAAAAAATCATTTTTTTTAAATCCAACAGCTGTCACTGAGGGCTGCTCCATTCAAAGAAAGATCACACAGCAAAGTCGAACTGTACTTCGGATAACAGAATTTCATCAATGCTAAACAGGACACTAAAAGAGAATCAGATTCAGTTACATTTTCATCATTAGAAAGCTGAACTCTAAACCATATTCTGAAAAGATAATTAGAGGCCTTATTTGTTCCACATGGTTGTTAGGTTGTTATTGAAACAGATTTTCTTTTATTTGAACATTTGGTAAATATAATTGACTTTAAAAGCAGTCCTGCTGAGCTGCATTTGCATAGTTTAATTAGTTTAACATGTTTGGTTTTAGCTAATACATATTTCAAATATATCCTGAGGAAGGGAAAAACTAAGAAAATTTTAACATTTGTTTCTTTATAGTCACCCAAAAAATGTGGAGAAACAAAAACCAATTTTAGAATATTAAAATGAATATGTACTTGATTTTTCTTGCTGTACAAAAAGGTTCAATCAATGCAGAAGATATTAGGCAGCCTTAAAAGGGAACTACAAAAATCTATAACCTGAATATGACTGGTACACTGATATACAGTCCTCTGTGTGGGTGGTTCTTAAATATCATAAATAATAAATAAATAAACAAAAGCTAGCAAACATAATTGGATTCATTACTTCAAGTACTTTGGGTAATGAAGAAGAAAAAGCATGTTGACTAGATTATATAGACCACAAATTCAGACACAACTTTTGAAAGGGAAGTACCTTTCCTCATATTAGGTAAACATCACAGCATATCGCTTACGGATTGTGCATATAGTTCTGTACATTTCATCCACTTTGTAAAAAATTTTTTGACTCAGACTCAAAATATTTCTCCATCAAAATGCATTATGCAATTTTTGAAAAGCTTTCATCATCTTCAAAATGAGGATTTGTTTTTCTATATCACTCTTTGGATACCTTGGAGCTTATTTTTCATTGGCTTTGATATAAAGCAGAATGAAAAATAGCAAAAGCTGCCATTTTCATTTCATTCCCTTTATGTATTTCCCCACCACTTTGCAACTTTCACAATCTGATAAAAGTTCACTATTGCAGGAGCTCCTTCCAGATATCTCTCTTTGGGATTTAAATGAAGTAGTTGGAAGAGAGGGATGCCAAAGATTAGCCTGGATATGAATGGGTATACAGTGAAGGGCTGTGTAGCACTTTGGATTCAAAGTTCAACAGCTGCTCTGGAGCACACAGGGCCATGGACAAAGCACCTGTCTGCAAGACCTTTAAACAGCTGCACCACAGGCAGAACATGATGGGCAGGTGCTACATTTATCAACTGTGTATTTCAAAGACTTTTTTTTTTGCCTTCCAATCTGAAGTGTTGCATAGTTCAAACAGAGCAATATATATATTAGTCTTGTGCTAGCTGATCACTAAATTAAGGTGAAAAATGTTATTTCAGTCATATGAATTTTGCTGCAATATTTCCCCTGGGGGGGAGAGCAATTTCCCCAGTAAATGTGATGACAAATCCACCCACCCACCCACCCATCTGTTCTATATTAACATACTCCTAATAGGCTATTCCTATTGGACAACAAATAACCGACGCTGATTGGCTACTTTTCTCGATGCCGATTGGCCAATAATAGCAGGGCTATGATTGGCCAATTCCAGCGGTGGGAAAAACAAGTAGCCGTCATTGGACACTAGCCGCAAGTAGCTCTCTATAAAAAGAGCTGCCGCGACTCCTGGTTAACACAGACTTTTGGAACTAAATAAAAGAGCTGAAGTTATGCTGATCTCTGAGTCTCCTTTCCGCGAACAGAACACTGGCGATGAGGATGGGATTCTGAGAAAGGAGATCAGTTGGGCACGTGACATCGAAAACTGAGCAGATGAAATAGCCAGAACCAACTCGCCATCCGCACCATTCAACCCAGCAGCAGAAGACTGGGAATCCTATATTGATAGATTCCTCATGTTCCTGGAAAGTAACGATCTACAAGGAATCTTGAACAACTGCAAAAGAGCTGTATTCCTGTCACACTGTGGGCCCACAGTGTTCACGATGGCCAAGGCACTAGCAAAACCAGATGACATGAAGCAGATGGCCTGGCCAGACCTAGAGAAGCTGCTGAAGGCTCACTACGCACCGACCATCTCCAGCCGCATCAGGAGACATGAGTTTTACAAACGGGACCAGAGGGAAGGTGAGAGCATCGTAGACTTTGTCACCGCACTCAGGGACATTGGAGGGGCCTGCAAATTTCTAAATATGGACGAAGCCATGAGGGATCGCATGGTCCTAGGACTAAAAGACTTATCCTACAAAGCCGGCTGCTAACCCGGCCAAAGATTACTGTTACCAAAGCTATTGCTGAAGCCACGGCAGCAGAAGCAACCAAAAAGTCAGTGGCAAAGATACAGCAGATGAATGCCAACTCGCCAAAGACACCGACCAAGATGAGTCAGAGCACTGAGAAGAAGGTAGAAAGCACACACAATACCACCACACGTTATACAGACAGTGGATCATCCGGAATTGACGAGGACGACGAAGAAGAAATCCACAGACTCCAGGCTAAGTGAGAGCAGTGATTGAAAAATGGTCGTAAGTCGGGGTTTCAGTGTGCCGGATGAGGATGAGACCACCCCCGTTCTGAGTGCCGGTTCTTAGACGCTGTGTGCCAGTACTGCGAATGGCGGGGCCACATCGCACGAGTATGCCAAAACCAAAAAAGCTACAGCCCCAGACAGAGGGACAACACACCACCAAGAAATAAAGAAAGGACAACATGGAGCCACGAGAGTCACGAAGGCAAAGGCAAGCAGCCAAACGAAAACTATAGGAAAGAGGAAATTCATCAAACCATCACCATTGGCCATTCTAACACAACAAATGGCTGAAAGGTACATGTGGCAGTCCGGATCGAGGGCCAAAAATGTAAGATGGAGGTCGATTTCGGATCGTACTTATTGATGGTATCATGGGATACCATCAAAAAACTAGTACCGCACATTGGCAGAGCTGAACTAGAACACCAATCGCTAATTTTAAAAGACTACCAAGGGAACAGAATACTGGTAGTCAGACTTGGACACTTCCAGATAAGCTTCAAAGAACACCAAAAGATATTGCCTCTAACCATAGTAGATCAGAACCTACCAAGCCTGCTGGGACTCGAGTGGTTCGAATCTCTAGGAATCGGAGTGACCGTCATTAACCGCATTGCCGACATAGACTGGGAGGAGAACCTGATGAGAGAGTTCCAGGACGTCTTCGATGGAAAGTTAGGCAAGTACCGAGGGTCCCCTATTTCATTCAATCTAGACCCAACCATAGCTCCAATTAGGCTAAAGGTGAGGCGAGTCCCCTTCGCACTAAAACCCAAAATTGATGAAGAATTTAACAAACTAATAGAACAAGGCATTCTGGAACCAATTGACCACGCCAAATGAGAAATCCCAATCGTGACCCCAGTTAAGCCGGATGGGTCCGTGAGAATTTGTGGGGACTACAAGGCTACCCTAAACAATGCGCTACAACAAAGTGCATATCCTGTTCCGGTAGTACAACATCTACTACATTCCTTGGGAAGGGGCAAGGTTTTCACAAAGCTTGACCTTGCCCAAGCTTACCAACAATTGCCAGTAGACCCTGAAACAGCAGAGGCACAAATGATCGTGACTCATAGGGGAGCATTCAAATGTACAAGACTACAATTCGGAGTCAGCATAGCCCCTGGGGTATTCCAAAGCCTAATGGAGCAATTATTGCAAGGGATAAAAGGAGTAGTCCCATATTTTGATGACCTGCTCGTCTCAGCTAATGACGAGAGGCAGTTAGAAGCCCGCCTCAGAGAGGTTTTGCAAAGGTTCCAAAAAGCGGGACTCAAAGTGAAAAAAGAAAAGTGTAAATTGGCCACCTCAAAAGTCAAATTCCTAGGGTACCAAATCGATAAAGAGGGCATCCACCCCACAGAAAAAAAGATCAAGGCAATCAAAGAAGCACCTAAACCTAAAAGTAAAGTTGAATTACAGGCATTTCTGGGACTTATAAACTTTTACCACGTCTTTGCCACAGAAGATAACCATGGTGGAACCTCTACATAGACTCTTAGACAAATCGGCCATCTGGACCTAGGGACGACCTGAAGAGACGGCATTCCAGTGGATAAAAGACCTCATCATCTCTGACCCGGTATTGATGTAATATAGTGAGACATTACCGCTAACAGTCACCTGCGACGCATCACCGTTTGGCGTTGGAGCCATGCTTACCCACATCCTGCTGGATGGAAGAGAAGCCCCCATTGCTTTCTACTCAAAGACCCTTTCAAAAACTGAACGGAACTATAGCCAGTTGGACAGAGAGGCATTGGTGGCTATATCCGGCGTAAAACGCTTCCACGAATACCTTTACGGTAGAACTTTTACGTTGTTACCGATCACAAACCCCTTTTAGAAATACTCGCTGGAAACAGAGCCACCCCTAACATACTATCTCCGAGAATGACAAGGTGGTCCAAGTTCCTGGAGGCATACAATTGTAGACTAATCCATTGACCCAGTAAAGACATTCCTCATGCCAATGCCTTGAGCTGCACTGCCTTACCAGATATAGAGACTGACCCGGCACCAACCACTTCCACCCTACAAATCGAGACTTTGGCAAACCTACCAATAACCACAACCTACCAATAACCATTGCCAGAATGACCAAAGAAGACAAGACATTGTTACAAGTGTTAAACTGGGTAGGAAAAGGGTGGCCAGAAAACGAGACAGACGTTATTTTCAAACCTTTTAAGAATAGGCAAACTGAACTGTCATTACTGAAAGTTTGTATACTTTGGGGTGATAGGGTCATAATACCAAAAAAATTGGTACTGTGTGTGTTGCATAAAGGCCACCCGGGCATTGTGCGAATGAAATCCCTGGCCAGGAGCTATGTATGGTGGCCAGGGATGGACAAAGACATTGGGAAATGGGTCAAAACCTGCGGGAAATGTCAAAACTCCCACCCTGCACCCCCTTCAGCATCTGTCCTGGACTGGGAAACGCCAAGGGGTCCCTGGTCACGAATACATACAGACTTCGCGGGGTCAACAAAAGGATATACATTTCTATTCGTAATAGATGCTTAGTCCAATTGGTTGGAAGTAAACCTCATGCACTCTACTACCACCAAAACGGTTATCAAACAACTGCAAAAACTATTCACCACACATGGGTTACTGGACGTGCTCGTCTCCGATAATGGCCCACAGTTTACAGCATTACCATTTGAAAAATTCCTGGCTGAACATGACATACGACACGTCTTGACAGCACCGGGCTGACCGGTGACGAACGGAAGGGCGGAATGCATGATCCAGTATACCAAGGAAACATTAGACAAATTAGACACAGGGGACATACAACAAAGAATTGAGAAAATGCTCACTATACAGCACATAACACCAAACTCCACTACAAATAAAAGCCCAGAAGAATTACTAATGGGCAGAAAACTAAGATCACAATTAGATAGATTACACCCAACATACGCCACCGAAAAACCAACCAAACCCTCTAGCAAGTATTGCAAATTTGAACCAGGAAATTTAGTATATGCAAAAAACCACACCGGCCATCCATTGTGGGTGCCAGCAACAATTACACAAATAACCGGACCACGGTCCTATAGACTAGAGATAGATGACGGCCAAACCTGGCGAAGACACATTGACCAATTACGGTCATGAACACTACAACGCACCACTGACACACCCAGACATGAAGAACAACACACACACACACCAATAACATCACAAATGTTACACAAAAACAGCAACAGACCAACCAGAGAGGAGGGAGACCCCTCAGTAACAAATAAGGGGGGGAAAACCCTCCGGTAGAAAAAGAAAACCCTCTGGTAGAAAAAGAAACCCCGGAAAACCAAAATAATTACAATAAAAAACATTTCCAAACAAATGCAAGCAAAAACTATGACCTACCCGCAGAAGTCTTCGGTGAGGAACAAGAAGCACAAGTAGACCTGGATGTTTTGTCGGAAAGAAGCAGCCAGGCTGACTCTACCAGCCAGAGTAGACAGGGTGGGAGCGTCATGGCTGACTCTACCTTCCAGGAGGTTCGACAGAGAAGGACAGGAGAAACAGCGATCCCATCCGAACCCGCTGAAGACGACGGCACAACTAAACTGCGCAGGTCAACTAGGCAACCTAAAAGCCCCGCCTACTTACATGACTATGTATGGTAGGACCATACCAAGAGGAGAAGGGTGTTCTATATCAACATACTCCTAATAGGCTATTCCTATTGGACAACAAATAACCGATGCTGATTGGCTACTTTTCTCGATGCCGATTGGCCAACAATAGCAGGGATATAATTGGCCAATTCGAGCGGTGGGAAAAACAAGTAGCCATCATTGGACACTAGCCGCGAGCAGCTCTCTATAAAAAGAGCTGCCGTGGCTCCTGGTTAACACGGACTTTTGGAACTAAATAAAAGAGCTGAAGTTACGCTGAACTCTGAGTCTCCTTTCCGTGAACAGAACACCAGTGGCGAACCGTGAGCATTACAGCTGGACCTTCACCTCAGCCCTCACTCTGAAACGCAGAGCTGGGGAAGTTTTCTCTGTATGAGGCAAACTTCTTGGGGTCCAGAAAGGCAAGGAACATCAGTTTTTCATGATCCTTGAACCTGTTCCTCAGCTGAGTGAGAATGTTGTCCAGGATTTTACTGTGGAGCTGCTGGTAGGACTT
Source organism: Laticauda colubrina (assembly GCA_015471245.1). Taxonomy (NCBI): domain Eukaryota; kingdom Metazoa; phylum Chordata; class Lepidosauria; order Squamata; family Elapidae; genus Laticauda; species Laticauda colubrina. The sequence continues at coordinate 16,999,688 of BLBF01000026.1, read as the reverse complement.
CATGAAGGCCTATGATCTTTTGTTTTTGTCCCGCCCACTTAAAATCAAACCGTGATTGGTCAATTTTCCCATCACTCTCCAAACCAAAACACATAGCTTGGCCTTCCCCTGGATTCATGAAGTCCTAACTAATTAATGAGCCAGCTAACCGGGCTTTGATAGAGACGGACGATTCTGATTGGATAATATGTTTCAGGACAGTAACCCTTTCATTGCTGATGTGAACTTGACAGTAAACTTAACTTTAGAACATAGATTAGAGAAAATGTATTAAATGTATTATATTAAATTAAATTACATAGATTATATATAATAATTTAATACTTATATTTTTTGGTCCAGATTTTTTTAAGGCCTTCTCTGAAGGTGTAGAAGGCCCTGAAGGTTCCCCTCTGCAGAACACTATCCATCCACCCACCCACCCACCCATCCATATCTATCTGTCTGTCTATCTATCTATCTATCTATCTATCTATCTATCTATCTATCTATCTATCTATCTATCTAT
>BLBF01000026.1:16976999-16996118 GCA_015471245.1 Laticauda colubrina | reverse complement strand
TTTTTTTTTTTTTTTTGCCCCAAGACAACAGGAGCTGGTGTTCAAGCCAGCAAAGGAATGGAAAGAAAAGTAAGCTTCCTGTAACTTCTGAATTTTATAAGAGGCAAGGTTTATTACCTTTTGCCATTCCTCTTAAAACTCCAGAGATACAACTTTCTAGTGTCATTGAATTGGGTCAATTGAAGCCATAGTGTGCTGCCTTTCAGATCTGTAAACCTAAGGGAAAAACAAGCAAATGAAATAAGAAAAAAATGAAGTAAGGTAGAGGTTGTTTCTCAGACTTTGCAGTACTGTGACTTGCAAATGATCTATGGTGCCAGAATCTGTGGCAAGCCTCCCTATTTATGGAAAAGTCTATTGATTGGGTATAAGTTTGAGGAAGAAATAAAGAGGCCTATTTTTCTGTATCTTCTCTCTGAATATTATTAAACAATGATCAACCTCATGACTTCATAAAGTAACATAGTTTCCATAAAAATGATAAAATAATCAAATTGAAAGTCACTTTTTAAATGAAAAAAGGAAGCTTGGTTAATTTTACATAGTTTCTGAAAGCTGGGTTTTGTTTTTGAGATAGCCACTCCCTTCTCAGCTTATATTTATTTGGATTGACATTTACTACATATAGGCATAGCTGTAGAAGAGTTTTATTTTATCTGCAGCTTCAGAATAAACCTTATAGTTTGTACTTATAAAGTAGGATTGTTGTCATAACTTCTACCCACTCTATTGTTTGAGACACAGGGCAAGTTCAACCAGAGACTAACAGCATCTGATTAGAAGAAAATCTGAACTTGCAGCCAAATGAAAGAGAAGCCGAGAGAGAAAAGCTCAGATCAAACAACAAGAGAAATTGGGATCTTTTCCAATACCACATTGACCATTGTTTATAAAGTACATTGAGAGGACATTTTGCTTGCTTCAACAGCTTCTCTTCATGATGTCATGTCTTCACTGTATATTCAGTCATAGTCTCACTTGGGCAACAAGGGAGATTGTAACTTTTAATAGCAGCCAGATGTGACAAGTAGAATGAGATAGTTATTTCCTAAATTAGGGTGCCTTTTTTCCTTCCACATACCCCATCTCCCGGGGCTGTCTTTATCCACAAAACTCATTGGATGCTATCCACTCTGAGAATTGTTCTATCATCCATTCAACCTAGAACAAATTGGTGGTGGTAGGGAGAGTCCAAGCAATACTTGCATAAATCACTTCATCCTCTTGATGTATATCACTATCTTAGTGATATAGCTACACCAGAGCCTCTGCTTAACCTTTTTATCAAGATCATCCCAACCATCTTTCTAGAAGGCCAGCAAAGATGTAAAAATGCCTAGTAAGACTAATAATTCCTTCAAATTACTTGCCAAATGACTTCAGAGCCATATAGTATCCTAAAAATCCCATTGAAACTGGGCTCTCAGTTTTTCATTGCCCTTTGATTGCATTTGCACTCAAATTAACTTACAGCCTAACAATGTATTTTTAAAGTAAAAAATACACTGCAATTAATGATATGCATGGGCAACTGCTTACCTCAGGACACACATATATATGTATATGTGCATGTATATGCATATACATATACATACACGCACATACACACACACACAATTCAGGACCTATAATACTACATATACATATGTGCAAGTGTTATATAAATGCAAAAATATAAATATTATGTGCAAGTTGCATATCATATTTATGTCGTAAACCACCCAGAGAATGCGGTAAAGGACTATAATATAGAAGACTAAATTCTATTGCTATACACACACACACGCAAAGAGGAAGAAGCAGCTTTAAGCATATTTGATTAAAACTTTTAAAAACCTGCTTTATTAAAACCACAGGAACTGGTTGAATTAGATTCGGAAGTTTCATTGCCGCAATTTTGAAAAATAAATTTCATTCCAGCTGGTTCTTACATTGGAAAGAAGTCTGCAATTGGTAGGACTGAAATTTGCCAGTAGTTCCGATACTACAGCTTTACCCTGGGGAGGAAAGCATATTCCAATCATCATGTGACTCATTCAAAACCTCTCATAAAGCATTCTCAATGAAACTTATAATGAAAGTTTCTAATCAAAAAAAGCCTTTCTCGAGTTCTGATTATATCATATAACTGGCTTGTAGCTTAAAATATTTTAGGGCATTCTTGTTGATTGCATACATTTAGGATTGACAACATGGAATTTTCTTGATATTCTTAGGAAATTGAAGAACATCCTAAATAAAAACACAGGCACAGCCTAAATTTTATATTTTGATGATAAAATGATTCTTGACTCTTAATGAATGTATCTTTTATTTTATGTGCACTGAGAGCATTTGCACCAAGACAAATTCCTTGTGTGTCCAATCACACTTGGCCAATAAAGAATTCTATTCTATTCTATTCTATTCTATTCTATTCTATTCTATTCTATTCTATTCTATTCTATTCTATTCTATTCTATTCTATTCTATCCAACAATATTTTTATTTAATGGAATATTTTTTTTTCATTTATTATGTGTATCAGTTATGTGTTTGTTTGCTTTACTTAACCACAGTGATACATTTATATCAAATTTTGGACTTTATTTTCCTAGTTCTGTTATCTCACCATAACAAAGTACTCCAAAACAAGTCATTTGTTTCTGGAATAGATATAAAGGGAACCTTCATATCAGAGTCAGAAGATTTATTTTGATTAATTACTAGTCCAGGAACACCTTAAATAATCACTGTCATTTCCAAATGGTAAAAATCCAGATGAATTAATTAGTTCCATCTCCAAAGTCAAACAAGAATTTTCCCAGTTAATTATTCAATAACCAGCCTTACTCCTATGAATAAAAATAGGACTTAAAATTCATATAGCCAATAATAATTAGCTAGTCAAACTAATTGCATTCTTGATTCAAAAATAAATCTATCAGCTGCAAACACCATATTAAAAAGTAAAAAGCTAAATCACTTTTGAAGGACAAAAACAACAAAAGAATGCTAATAGTAACTAGTATAATGCATTACAATCTAAAATAGACAAAAATAACTCCATCAGTCTCTAGCACAAACTAGGCCTGGTCCCACTGCACTTACGGATGCAAAGAGGATGTAAAATGTTTAAAAAAGCTTGCCATCCATTGGAAGATGCTATGCATCCGTTGTGTACTCATTGCATACGTGTTTCAAACGCTCTATCCGTCGAGCATCTGTCCACTGAGATTTCATCCATGCAAGAAGTTTTGAGCTGCACAAAACTTTGTGAATGGATGAACTTTCCGCTGTGTATGATGTAAATCCGTGACATACGAGCAACAAATGTTCTATGTCCGTTTATCATCCGTTAAACGTCCGCTGTATCCTCTCTGCATCATCTGGGCATCCTCCCAACTCACATCTGCTGCAGCTGAAAATGGAAAGAGGGAGGAAAGAAAAGGTACATGGAATGTCTATACATCGTTAGTAGCACGGAAATAGAAAGGATGTGCAGTGAATGGTTTGCATCCGATATACATCTGTGCGGCATCCCCTTTCTTTCCTTTAGGCATATGTGATGCATCCGCTTCATCCACTATGCGTCCACTTTGAAATTCTCCCCCGGAACCCCTTCAGAGGTGTCATCTGCTTCCATCTGCTTTCATCCGCTAGGCTTCATATGAACATCTGTTTAACATCCCCGCTACATACTACCCACGTCCGTTCTTTTCTGTTCTGTTTATGCAAATTTTCACCACTTTTTCCAGTGGATGACAAGGGATGGAGCCACCCCCGAAATTTTGCTTGTCCGCTGGACCTTTATGCATGTGTTTTGCATCCGTCGGCCAGTGGGACCGGGCCTGTACAGAGAAAGTTATAGCTTCTATTCCTCTAAACCAAGGTTGTGAAACTCCCAGCCTCTGGTCTGGATGTGTCACACACTGGCTATGCCCTGGTTTCGCCTGGTTTTAGCAAATGGGGGGGAAAGTGCTGATACATCATGTGACACTGCCATGATGATGTGAGTTGGACACTCTGCTCTAAATTTAAGTACAAATGACCAAGATATTGTAGTAATATGGAAGAACCAGCCCCTTTCAAACTGCTGGGGTGTGAATTCTTCCTAAGTTTAAGATTTATAAATACAGAAAAATTATACTTAGAAGCTTTTGTCCACACCCTTCCTTCTTTGTGGAATGGCAAAGCTTTTTTCATATTCCACTGATAACAAAAATTCCTCTTCTGAGAATCAGATTGGATTATCTACTGTAGTTTTTCTCAACTATGGCTAATTGAAGATGGGTGGACTTCAATTCCCAGAATTCTCCAGCCAGACTTGCTGGCATGGAAAATCTGGGACTTGAAGTCCACCTTTCTTCAAGTAGCCAAGATTGAGAAACACTGATCTACTGTACTGAATTTTGCTAACATTGAATGGATTTACTCTCTGAAGTACAAGAGGGATCCAGCAACCATACTGTATACTTTTTGTAGTTTAGATCTGGTAATTAAGATCAAACAGACAATCTGTATCCTTTGTAGTGCTAGATTCTAAGCAAGATATAAACATGAGCTGATATTTTTCTCATTAAAATACATTACTCTTTCAGTCATCTACCTCTATAAAATACCCTCACTTATGGGATTATCTATATACAATCATAGTAGTGGATAAATAATAACTTTGGAAATAACTTTGGAAATAAAGTCTCTACCTACTTTCTTTAGATAGACTTCTTACCCCAGGAGTGAGCTAGCAAGTGAAATAGCACATATGAATTGCCTGGTTATCCTGTTCCCAGAATGGACAGACAAGTATTTTTAAAGGGCAGAAATGGATGACATTACCTTCCATTAATCCCACACATACGGTATCTTCAAAGTGCTGCAGCTCATGTTTCTCTAATATGCTTACTTTTCTGTGTAATGTTGCCTCAAATGCTCCTCTTGGCCTGTCATTTGACTGCAGAGTAGCCTCAACAATTCATTACTTCTTTATTTATTTATTATTTATTTATTCTTGCAGAATAAGGACTGACTCTTTTGTTAAATCAGTGCTTATGTCAGGGTTCCAAGTAACAGCCCATAGGAAACCAAAACTCTAAGGTAGGGTTCCTCAAATTATAGATTTATTAGGCATATCATATTGAACAGCTGATGAAAACCCAAATCTGAAGTTTCCCCACCCAGTTCAAAATCCAAAGTTCTTCCCCATGTTACACACAACCATCACATGCCCCAATCAAGTCTCCTTCCCTGTCCCAGATGCCTCACATCCATGCCCCTCCAGGTGCTGGTGGGAGTGTCCTTGGTTTACAGAAGAAAGAATCTTATTTTGTCTACATATTCACCTCAGCTATCTCTACACTCCCTTTCCTTTACCACAGCTCCAGATAGCCTAGTTGTGGCAAAATCCTGAAGATGCTCAAAGATAGTTCCAGGGTTGACAGCTTATCAGACATTCTAAGGTGTTCCATACCTTCTTTTATCAATCTGGCTAAAACAGCAGAGTGGTTAAGACCTTCACTCAACATAAAGAAAGTTGCTGATCTGGCAAAAATGTTTATTTTTTGTCATTAATTATAAATACTTTTTTGCAGATGATTAGTTCTCCCTTAAGCTTTTTTTAAAGATAAGTCCAGTTTACATTTTATTGTTTTTCCAATGACCAGAAATAAATTTATCTCCAGATTCCAGATAGCCTATGAAAATACTTCAGTGAAATTTGTTTAAAATGATATAATAAAGTATCATGCACACACATGCATACTAACACTCAAGGCTCTCAGGTTAGCATTAATAGTTAGCAACCATGGTATGGTATTTGAAAGAATGTCCTCATGTGGCATTTTTTCGTTTTGATTTTAAATTTGAAAGTTCATTCCATAATATGAAGACATTACTGATCAAAATTTAAAACAGGGACAACCTTAAGTCAACTTGTAGACATAAAAATAAAATCCCATGCTATGGAATTAACATTCTGTCTACAAGAAGTAAATAACATGTGTAATGTATGGAACTTGGTAGGCTCCAAGTTCCCTGTTCTGATTGGCCGAAAAGGCCGTTCTCGGATTGGCCATTAGAGAACCAATCCAATTGGCCTGCCTGACAGCAGGAACATTTAAAGTGGTGTCATTGGCCACAAGCCGCGAGCAAGCTGCTATAAAAAGGGCTGCCGCAGCTTGGGCTGTTGTTCTGTTAATATTGCCTAGCGAGTTTAATAAAAGAGTTTATTGTTGGAACCCAGTCTCACGAGCTTCTTTCCGGACAGAACACTGGTGACGAGGGTGGGATCGTTGTAGAAGAGTGAGACCAAAGCACACGGCAATCTGAACCAAGCGAGAGAGGTGGCCGGTAAGAACGCGCCACCTGCACCATTCAATCCTGATGAGGAGGATTGGGAGTCATATATAGATCACTTTCTTATGTTTTTAGAAAGCAATGAGCTATAGGAAATATCTGACCAAAGGAAGAGGGCTGTCTTCCTGACACTCTGCGGTCTAGCCATCTTTAAAATGGCGAAGGCACTAGCCAAACCAAGAAACATCAAACAGATGACTTGGCCCAAGCTGAACAGAATGCTCCGAGCACATTACGCACCTGTGGTCTCCAACTTGATAAAAAGACATGAGTTCTACAAGAGAGACCAAAAAAAAGATGAAACCGTTGGAGATTTTGTAGCCACCCTGAGACACATCAGAGGAGCCTGCGAATTCCAGAACATGGTTGAGGCCAGGAGGGATCATGTGGTCCTTGGGTTAAAGGACGCTACACTTCAGAGTAAGCTGCTGAATAGACCAAACATAATCGTAGCCGAGGCTATTGCAGAAGCCACTGCCACCGAAGCAGCAAAGAAATCCGCAGCCACCATGCGCCAGATGAATTCGAATCCAGATCTGCCAAATCAAGCCAGAGAGAAGAAGGCAGAGGGAAGCAAGAAACAGCCCACAGCGACCGCCCACTACGAAGATCTCGAATCCCAGAGCGACACTGAGGATGAAAATGAAGATGTCCATAGACTTCAATCAGACAAGAAATGGTGGGAAAAGAGAAGAAACAGGTGGGAGTTTCAGTGTGCTGAATGCGGAAGCAACCACCTGCGATCTGAATGCAGATTCCTAGACGCAATCTGTAGGTCTTGTAACAAACAGGGGCACATCGAAAGGGTCTGCCGAAACAAAAAGAGCCATAGTCCTAAAAGACACGGCAGCACCACCACCCCAAGCTGGAAGCAGATGGAACTGAAGCAAAAGAACCAGCGAAAGAGAAGAAATTGCACCAGACGGTAACCAATGAAAGTGCCAGGGTAGCAAATGGAAAAAAGGTCCGGATAGAGGTGAACATCGAGGGGAAGCCCTGTGAGATGGAAGTTGACTCCGGGTTCTTTTTATCTATGGTATCCTGGAATACCATCCAGTGCCTGATACCGGACATCAAACAAAAAGAACTACAAAAACAAAGACTAATTTTAAAAGACTACCAAGGAAATCAAATTCCAGTATTAGGCCTTGTAGATTTCCTTGTCGAATTTAAAAATCATGCCAAAATCTTGCCTCTGACCATTGTCGACCGCGATCACCCTAGCCTGCTAGGAATTGAATGGTTCGCGCCCCTGGGAGTCGGGATGACCAGGAGAAACTGCATTGCTGCAGCCAACTGGGAAGAGAGCCTGTTACAAGAATTCCAAGATGTTTTTGATGGGATCCTAGGCAAGTACAAGGGGACCCCAATTTCGTTTAGCCTAGATCCAAAAATAGCCCCCATCTGGTTAAAAGCCGGACGCGTCCCTTTTGCTTTAAAACCAAAAATTGATGAACAATTAAACAAATTAATAGCACAAGGGGTGTTAGAGCTAATCGACCATGCCAGGTGGGAAACACCCATCGTGACTCCCGTAAAACCAGATGGGTCAGTGCGCATCTGCGGAGACTATAAGGCAACCCTAAACCATGCGCTCCAACAAAGCGCATACCCAGTACCAGTAGTGCAACACTTATTGCACTCCGTGGGAGAGGAAATTTTTTTGCGAAGCTTGATCTTGCACAAGCGTACCAACAGCTACCCGTTGACTCCACTACTGCAGAAGCACAGACTATTGTGACACATAGAGGGGTATTCAAGTGTAACCGTCTCCAGTTCGGCGTTAGTGTTGCCCCAGGCATATTCCAAAGCCTCATGGAGCGCCTGTTAAACGGAATCAAGGGAGTCGTTCCTTATTTTGATGACATTCTGGTGTCAGCAAAAAACGCTAATGAACTAGAGAGCAGATTAAGAGAAGTCTTAAGAAGATTTAGAGACGCAGGCCTTAAGGTAAAGCGAGAGAAATGCAATTTAGCCACCAACCAAGTCGAGTTTCTGGGCTACCTAGTAGATGAACAAGGGATACACCCCACCGAGAAAAAGATAAAGGCAATCAAAGACGCACCTAGACCTAGGAACAAAACTGACCTTCAAGCATTCCTAGGTCTCATAAATTTTTATAATGTGTTCCTGCCCCATAAGGCAACCATAGCAGAACCCTTACATCGGTTGTTAGACAAAAAACTATCTGGAAATGGGGCCACTGGGAACAAGCAGCATTTCAAGGTATCAAAGACCTTTAATGTCTAACACCGTTTTAATCCAGTATAGCAACACCCTGCCTTTGTCGATCACCTGTGATGCATCGCCTTTTGGAATTGGCGCCATCCTGAGCCACAAGCTACCAGACGGCAGAGAGGCACCGGTCGCTTTCTATTCGAAAACGCTTTCCAAATCAGAACGAAATTACAGCCAACTCGACTGAGAAGCCCTCGAAATCATCGCTGGAATCAAAAGATTCAATGAGTACCTTTACGGCAGAACTTTTTCAATCATCACTGATCACAAACCCCTGCTAGGGATCCCAGCAGGAAACAAGCCAACCTCGAACATTCTGTCACCTAGAATGACGAGGTGGTCTGAATTCCTCGCTGCCTACACCTACACACTGATCCACTGCCCAGGAAAGACCATCACCCATGCCGATGCTCTGAGCCGTTCCCCGCTGTCCATCACAGAAGAGAACCCAGCTCCCACCATCTCCACACTGCAACTCGAGGCCTGACCGAACCTATCGCTATCCGCAGCAGACATTTCGAGAGCCACCGCAAAAGACCCTTTGACAGCTCGCATCCTGCATTGGATAGGTAAGGGCTGGCCGGAAGAGCACAAAACTGAGACTTTTAAACCATTTTGCACCCGACAGACTGAACTGTCGATCGAGAAGGGTTGTATTTTGTGGAGTGACAGGATAGTGATACCACACAGACTCCAGGAAGATGTTTTGTGCATGTTGCATGAAGGGCACCTGGGTATAGTTAAGATGAAAGCCCTGGCCAGGAGTTATGTCTGGTGGCCAGGCTGGACAAGGACATTGAACGTTGGGTGGCAACATGCCACAACTGTCAAAAATTGAGGCCAATCCCCCCATAGGCACCAGTTAGGGAATGGGAAACTCCCTGGGGCCCATGGTCTAGACTACGTATTGACTTTGCTGGGCCGACAAAAGGCAACACCTTTTTAATAGTTGTGGATGCCTACTCAAACCGGTTAGAAGTAATACTCATGGCTTCTACAACCACTGAGGCAGTGATGAAACAATTAGACAAACTTTTCACCACGCATGGACTGCCTGATGTATTGGTGTCAGACAATGGGCCCCAGTTTACCATGTTGGCATTCGAGCAGTACTTAGTTGCCCAGGGCATCCAACATGCTTTAACCATGCCGGCCCATCTGGCTGCAAACAGTAGGGCTGAATGCATGGTTCGGTATACAAAGGAGGGCCTGGATAGAATGGACAAGGGAGATGTGCAAGAAAAGCTAAACCGACTATTAACCCTAATAGCATATTACCCCTAGTAGCACAACCAACAAAAGCCCAGCAGAACTCCTAATTGGTAGAAAATTGCGTTCCTGCCTCGACAGACTGCCCCCCACTTATACCTGGGATAAACCCCCTGACTCCTCCAGCAAATACTGCACATTTGAAATAGGCGACTTGGTCTATGCCAGAAACCTTACCAGGGACCCATTATGGCTTCCAGCCATGATCACCCAGATCACAGGCCCCCGGTCTTACCGACTACTCCTAGACGATGGAAGAGAATGGAAGTGGCACATCGACCAGCTTCGTTCTTGCACCCTCGAATACAATAACACACCAGCGCCAAAAATAAATATCAACCAAAAAACAACTGAGGAGGGGGGGGAAATACAAAATAATAAAAAAGAGAGAGACGAACCTCCCATAGCAAGGCAACAAACACTACACAAAGATGCTCAAATAAATCAAAAAGAGCACTCACGGTTAGAGAAACCCCAAAAGAGAAGTCCAGGAGCAGGAAAACGAAGTGAGGCCTTCCTGGAAGGAGACAGCCAGGCCATTTCGACCAACCCGGACAAACCAGGAGGGAGCTGCGGAGCCATCTCTACTGGTCTGAGAGACTCAGGCGGGAGTGGCAAGGCTGACTCACCCTTCCAGGAGGTTCCATGAAGAAAACACAGAGAAACACCGATCCTGTCCGAACTGCTTGAAGACCATGCCGAGACTGAGCTGCACAGATCAACCAGGACTCGAAAAAGCCCCACCTACCTGCGTGACTACATGATGCATGTTGGACTGAACCAAGAGGGGAGGGGTGTTATGTATGGAACTTGGTAGGCTCCAAGTTCCCTATTCTGATTGGGTGAAAAGGCCGTTCTCGGATTGGCCATTAGAGAACCAATCTGATTGGCCCGCCTAATGGTGGGAACATTTAAAATGGTATCATTGGCCACAAGCCATAGCAAGCCACTATAAAAAGGGCTGCTGTGGCTTGGGCTCTTGTTCCGTTACCATTGCTTTACTGAGTTAAATAAAAGAGTTGTTGTTGGAACCTGGTCTCGCGCAACTTATTTCCGGATGGAACAACATGAAACCTTAGAAACGACAGTTTCCACAAGCTAAACAAATAATCAGTGAGATTAGATTCAAAACAAAAATGTGGAGAAAGATTGAGTCATATTCTCTTGCACTAGAAAAGTATCAACGCTCCCTTATATTCAATGCTTGTAAGATATAATCTTGAATGTTGTGCCCAATTTGTTGCACCAGAACGAAGATTTTCAGGAAGAAAATTAGGGAAGAGGTTTCTCTTGTCAGAATTCTCTTGATTGTTTCCAGAACTAGAAGTCATTTGTGAAGTGATTCAGGGAGACTTTTATCTGATCAGTTTATTTCACGAAATAAGAATGACATTAAAAAAGAATTCCAGTAATTGTCTATTGTTGCCATTAGCCCTCTTTTTCCTATCTGTTTAGTACAATAAGTTTGATGCAACATATCCTTTTAGGGTGTGCATGGGAATTTTATATGTTACTCACAGTTCTTGAGTCGTGTATGCCCATGCTAAATTGTGCTCTTTGTTCAGTAACTTCATGATATATCTATCATACCATGTAACTTCATGATATATCATTTTGACATTGTAGCTTATCATGAAATGTGCTAACTTGAGGCCTCCCATTCTAGAATAAATTAAAGGATTTCCACTTACCTTTTCTTAATTGGAATGGACTAGACTTAATTAAGAATGCCTGCATCTGACTTGAAAAGTAGATTTTAGTCTAAAGAAGAAAAGGAAAGGAAAGATTGGGAAAGATTCCATGGATGAAAATCCTAAAAGGGAAAACAATTCAAGAATCTTGGGAAATTATAAAAAGTATGATCATAGAAGCCCAGACCAGCACAATACCACTGAGAAAGAAAAGCAAGAAATCCAAGAAGAAACCAGCATGGCTGCACAAAGATCTCTCTGGCAAATTGAAAGAAAAAAGGACAAGTACAAAAAATGGAAAGAAGGACATACAACTAAGGCAGAATATCAGCAGATAGCCAGAATCTGCGAAGACGAAGTCAGGATAGCAAAGGTGAACGAACAAAGACTTGTAACAAAAGTCAAAGATAATTTTAAAAGTTTCTTCCAATATATAAATAATAAGAAAAAAATCAAGGAAACAGTCGGTCCAAAGAGAGAAGTAACAGGCAACAAGAGAAAGCAGAACTGCTTAACTCATTCTTCTCATTGGTCTTCACGCAAAAAGAAACTACAGCTCAACCGACCAAAAACATAACTGTAAAAGACAGACCAGAAATAAAAGTTAAAATAAGCAAAAAAAAAAAAAAATAGTAAGAGAGCACCTGTCTGATCCTGATGAAAGCAAATCACCAGGGCCTGATGGATTACATCCCAGAGTTTTAAAGGAGCTGGCAGAGGTCATCTCAGAACCACTGCACCATATCTTTCAAAAATCCTGGAGCACCGGGGAACTACCAGAGGACTGGAAAAGAGCTGATGTGATTCCCATCTTCAAAAAAGAAAAAAAAAACAGACCCAAGAAACTATGGACCAATCAGCCTAACCCAGGAAGATACTGGAAAATATAATAAAAAAACAGATCTGCCAACATCTAGAAACAAGTAAAGTAATAACTTGCAGTCAGCATTGGTTTGTTAAGAACAGATCATGCCAAACCATCTTATTTCATTCTTCAACACAGTAACTAAATTAGTAGACCAGCAAAATACTGTGGACATGATATATTTAGATTTCAGCAAAGCATTCGACAAAGTAGACCACAACCTACTTCTTAGTAAGCTAGAAAAAAGTGGAATAGAGAGCACCACCACGTGATGAACTCGCAACTGGCTGGCAAACCATACTCAACGAGTAGTCCTTAATGGGTCTAAGTCTTCATGGAGGGAAGTAAGCAGTGGGGTGCCACAAGGTTCCGTCTTAGACCCAGTACTCTTCAATATCTTCATTAACGACTTAGATGAGGCAATAGAAGGGGAACTTACCAAATTTGCAGATGATACTAAGCTGGCAGGAATAGCTAACACCCAAGAAGATAGGCTCAAGATCCAGATGGATCTTGACAGACTAGAACACTGGACCATATCTAACAAAATGAAATTCAATGTAGAGAAAAGTAAAATCCTACACTTAGGCAAGCAAAACCAAAAGTACACATATAGACTGGGTGAAACCAGGCTCAACAGCAGTAACCGTGAGAAGGATCTTGGAGTCTTAGTGGACAACCAACTAAATATGAGCCAGCAGTGTGCAACAGCAGCCAAAATGCAAAATTGTATTTACAGAAGGATATAATCAAGATCAAGGGAAGTCTAATATCACCCTATAAAGCCTTAGTAAGACCATACCTAGAGTACTTCATCCAGTTTTGTTCACCACATTATAAAAAAGATGTTGAGATTCTAGAAAAAGTACAGAAAAGAGCAACCAAGGATGATTAGGTGACTGGAGGCTAAAACATAACAATGAACGGTTGCAGGAACTGGGCTTGGATAGTCTAGTAAAGAGAAGGACCAGGGGAGACATGATAGCGGTCTTCCAATATTTGAGGGGCTGCCATAGGGAGGAAGGGGTCAAGCTATTTTCTAAAGGTCCTGTAGGCCAGACAAGGAATAATGGAGGGAAACTGAACAAGGAGAGATTTAACCTGGAAATAAGGAGAAACTTTCTGACAGTGAAAACAATCAACCAATAGAACAGCTTCCCCTCAGAAGTTGTGGGAGCGCCATCAGTTGAGACTTTCAAGAAGAGATTGGACTGCCATTTGTCAGAAATAGTGTATGGTCTCCCGCTTGGGTGGGAGGGTTGTACTAGATGACCTATAAGGTCCCTTCCAGTTCTGATTATCTGTTAAATCTGAATATGCCAGCATTTTTCAGAAATATGAAGGAATATCTGGAAGAAGAGTTGGTGCAAGACAAAGGAGAATCATAGCATAATTATATGTTGGCAAAAAAAAATTGTGAACAGCAATTTGGAGAAGGAACCAAATTTGAAGAAGGAACCAATTATACGAAATAAGGGGTCTTCTTGTTAATTCACTTAAGCTGTACATTCGTGTATTGAGAAGTTTTTAATTTAGTTTTCTGCATTGGATCAAAGTCCTAAATCACACACACCCTTTTTTAGCATAATGTATAAATCCAGACTGCACATCATGTTTTAAATTGATAATTTTACTTAATTTTTTTACATATGCTATTAATAAATTTTAAGAAAGTTACACCAGAACAAAGACATGAAAAGCACAGTAAAGTAAAAACACCTATTAAGAAAGCATGAGTAAAATATTATGGAAAAACTTTAGTGATCTATTCTTGCCTACCCTTCCGTTTGTTCCTCAACTGCTTACCACAATCTAAATATTCATATTGTACACCAAATGTGGAACATTGAGGTTTATTGCTAATGTCTGTTGAAGTCATTTCATCTATTATTTTTGATTGGCCTCATAACTTTTTTCCTAAAAACCATCTTCCAAATGTCTAATTTGCCTTGTTGTATTATGTGTACCATATAAAGAGCCAATCCTGTTTAAATTTGGTTAAACTTCTGTTGTGGATATACTGTATATTGTCAGGTTTGCCATTGCTTCATACCCTCCAGTTTTGAACTCCCAATCTTGTATCATCAGGAAAACTTCTTTTTTCTATTTTATGCCAAATTCATTCTTACAGCTGTCAGCAGGTATCTTAGTAAATGGCAATATTTTTTTATTTGTCTATTCTGGAATTATAGTTCAGAGAAATATTTGTGATTTCACTTCAAATTTTACTTTTAAAATTTGATCAATAGTTTGAGGCATTTCTTTTTACTGTTTTTGAGAGTTTTTTTTACATGATTACCACATCTGATAAAATGTCCCTCCTTGGTTGTAGCATTCCCAACATTTATTTTATATGATTTGTTTAATATGGAAATTATTGAAGGAGTTAAATACCATCTGTAAAACATTTTCTACCAATTTTCCCTTAAATTGTAGCTTGAAGTAACAATTGTAATAGATTATGGAAAAATATAAAGCAAGATCTTGAAAGATGGGAAACTAAAACTTTCTTGGCTAGACTATATCACAACACTAAAACTAAATATACTATCAAAGATGAACTTTGAATTCCAAATCACCTTGTAGGATTATCAAAGAATAATCAGTAAAGATAATCCTTGATTTGCAACCACAATTGAGTCCAACATTTCTATTCCTAAGTGAGACATTTGTTAAATGACTTTTGCTTTATTTTATGACCTTTCTTGCCACAGTGGTTAAGTGAATCACTACAATTGCTCAGCAAAGTCATTGGAGATGTGAAGCAAAGTCAATGGATATTCAGATGTTTGGCTTTGGCAACTAGTTCAAATTTCTGATGGTTGCAGTGTCCCGGAGTCATGTGATGTGAGACCTTCCAACAAGCAAAGTCAATGGAGAGGCCAGATTTATTTAACCAACATAGTGGTTAAATAAATCTGGCCTCTCCATTGATTTTGCTTGTTGGAAGGTCTCACATCACATGACTCCAGGACACTGCAACCATCAGAAATTTGAACTCGTTGCCAAAGCCAAACATCTGAATATTGATCACATGAACATGGGTCATAGTCATAAATGTGAAAAATGGTCATAAGCAGGAGTGGGATTCTAACTGGTCGGACAGGTAGAACCTATAGAACCGGTTGTTACAATTCTGTGCAATTTTCAGAATCAGCAAATAGCACCACTGGCTGGCTCCTCCCTTCCCCATCCACTCACTCCCTAGCTGGCTTAGGTGCCATCCAATTTGCCTGAGTTTGTTCTGACCCAGGCTTCATCAAACGTACTGAAACACAAACTTGTTTCAAAAGCAAAACCTATTTTAATGCAACACTGGGAATTACTTTCATTTCCAGCCAAAACTCATTATACACAGTTCCCCAAGATAAGCCCATGCTTGTCAGTTCTGGGGAACGCTGTCAAAAACAGAAGTCTTCAAAGTAATTAGAAACCATCCGAAGTATCAGAAAAAAACCAACCAGAATACGCAGTTTCAAGAAGACTGAATCTAATTGAACTGCTTTGCTTCGTCACTGAGGTCTGACTTTTATCCCTTATGAGAGGGGCAATCATCTCCCAATCATCGCCTTATTCCTGTGTCGCCTCTTCTGCTTCAGCTGCTCTTGCCTTCTTGCAGCTCTGCGTTCACGTGCATTGGGAACAGGCTCCCCTGAGTCATCTGCTTCGCTGCTGCCAGAGGCTCCAAAGGCTCCAAAGGCAGCACCCCACTCTCAGATGGTCCTGGCCCCATCCCTGCATTGGATGCAGGACCCGGGGTGGGATTCTATCGGTTCTGACCAGTTATCGGTTCTAACTTCCTAAAGGCCCTGTCACACTGGCCGACGTATGCAAAATGTTTGTAAAAAGGACACAGCGAATGAGAAAAATGTTCCATCCATTGTTATCGGCTCTCAAAAGGGGCAAAAATTTGCATAACCAGAGCGCACAACACGGAAAGGAACGGACGGGGGGAGGATGCAGGACGGATGGAAAGCGGATGCTCCATGGAAGCCTATCAGATGGAAGCGGATGGGAGCGGATGGCACATCCGCAAGGCTTCTGGGGCAGCACAGCAAAGCGGACGTGGAACAGATACAGCGGATGCAGAGCGGACGCCGAGCAGATGAAGCGGATGCACAGCGGAAGCCTAGCAGATGAAGCGGATGCACAGTGGAAGCCTAGCGGATGCCTAGCATTCACTGTGCATGCGGGGAGGGTGCATTGCATCAGCCCCACGGATATAAAGGGAAGCAGCTCCCAAGCAGGTCAACATTCAGAGGAAAGACATGCTTCCAGATACATCGCCTGCCTGCCTGCCTTGCCAGCCTGCCTGCCTTGCCTGCCTGCATGCCTGCCAGCCTTGCTGCCTGCATGCCTTGCTGCCTGCATGCCTGCCAGCCTGCCTGCCAGCCTTGCTGCCTGCCTGCCTGCCTGCCTGCCTGCCAGCCTGCCTGCCAGCCTGCATGCCAGCCTTGCTGCCTGCCTGCCAGCCTGCCTGCCTGCCTGCCTGCCAGCCTGCCTTCCAGCCTGTCTGCCTGCCTGCCTGCCAGCCAGCAACCTCACAACCATGGGGAAGAAGAGAAAGCCTCAGCCATCTGCTGCCAGCCCTGGCAAGAGAGACAGGGCCACCCTCCCATCCCCTGGCCCTCACTCTGCTTCTGCTGGGGCTTCTGTAGCACGGGCTCGCTCTTTTGGGGCTGGGGCTTCTGCTGCTTCTGCTTCTGGAGGAGCTGATGCTGCTGCTTCTGGCGGTGGTGCTTCTGCTCATGCTTACTCTGCTGAAGCTGCTTCTGGCGGTGGTGCTTCTGCTGGTGTTTACTCTGCTGAAGCTGCTTCTGGCGGTGGTGCTTCTGCTGGTGCTTACTCTGTTGAAGCTGCTCCTCGTCCTGCTGGTCCTGCTCGTGCTCCTGGTCCTGCTCATGCTCCTGGTCCTGCTGGTCCTGCTGGTCCTGCTGGTGCTGCTGGTGCTTACTCTGCTGCTGCTGATCCCGGTCCTGCTAGTGCTGCTGCTGCTGATCCTGGTCCTGCTGGTGCTGCTGCTGCTGATCCTGGTCCTGCTAGTGCTGCTGGCGCTGCTGGTGCTTACTCTGCTGCTGCTGATCCTGGTTCTGCTGCTGGTGCTGGTGCTGGTGCTGGTGCTGCTGGTCCTGCTGGTGCTGCTGCTGCTGGTGGTGTGGAGGAGCAGCCTCTACAACCTCGAAGCCCCTCTGATGAGGGCCCATGTGGTCCTGCCAAAGGGAGGAAGAGGCATATGCGAGAACGGGAGAGGAGGCAATACTCCATCGAGGAGGAACATGAGGATGAGATGCTGGCGTGGTTGAGAGAGAATGAGTATCTATGGCGGAAGGGACCCAGGCTCTACAGGGACACCAAAAAGAAGCAGGCTGCTTGGAGAGAGAAGGCGGAGAGCCTGGGCTACACTTCGGAGGTGCTCCTTGGCTGGTGGAAGCACATGCAAACCTGGTATGGGAAGCTGCACGTCAAGAAATCTGGCCAGGCCGCGGTCAAGCTGACGGACAGAGAGACCTACATCATGGCCAAGTGCAGCTTCCTGGAGGGTGAGATCCGCCACCGAGGAGCAGCCCCTCTCACAACCCTCTCTCTCAGGCAGCCTGCTGAGAGCCAGTCCTCTTCCGGCTGAGAGTAAGCTCCTGTCTCCAGGCAGGTGTCTGTGGAGCGTGCCACGATGGAGAACCCGCGACAGCTGTTCTAACCGTGGCGGAGTATGTGGAGGACTCCCTGGCACAATGGGAGAAAGGAGACGGCACTTCCACCACAGTCCAACCCGCATCCACCCCCAGCTCCACCTCCACAGAAAGCCAGACAGGAGGGGCAGAGACACACTGTCCTGCTGTAGATAAGAGACACCATCAGGAGTGTTAAGCCTGGGTTCCCCAACCAGGGTTAGGGAGACAAGCTAAACAGAATGTGCAGCATTAGTCAGATAGGCACACAGATAAATGAGTGAGTTAAGCTTGTATGTTTATTAACATACAGTAAAAATAACAGATACGCTTGTGCTATCAAGAATATAGTTTATTCCATTATAAGTTCATAGCATAGTCAAAATAACAGTCCAATAGTCATGTATCATTTAGTCAGTCCATTCAGGGATATTCAGTTAGCAAAGTCCATGTAGAATATCCTATGTCAGTTCACTTACAAATCAGTCCTTTGTTGTCTCTCCCGTTCGAGCAATGCAGTCTTGATTCCAAGCAGTAATCAGGGATCATCAAAACCAGAGTGAGCAAGCTGTAGTCTTGCTACTTTTAAAGTGTTTTCATAACCACTCCCTTAATTACTATCCCACAGTTAAAGCTGCAGACACTTTAACATACACAACTATGAATCATAGTTATTATTTCACCTAAACCAGTTAGGGTAAACAATGTTATCCCTAACAAGGAGCAGCATAGATATCCTCTCTCAGCTGGTCCACACCGACTCCTCATCCTCCAACCACAAGCCCTTTCTCACCTATGTGAACCAGACCCTCACGGACATGGCAGAACCCCAGTACCAGGTGGTGAAGGACAGGATCACCGATCTGCTTCACAACCCTCCAGATCCAGTTGAACCTGCTCCCACCCAATCCAGGTCTGCTCCTCCACCCCAGGTGATGTCCCTCCCATTCCAAGGCTTTCCACAGCCCCTCACCTACCAGGGCTATGGCTACCAGGAGGTCCAGCAGCACAGGCAGCAGCCCTTCCCAGTCCAGGCACAGGTTCATCAGATGACACC
>BLBF01000026.1:16869209-16936999 GCA_015471245.1 Laticauda colubrina | reverse complement strand
ATTTAAAACAGAAACAGCTGTGAAAGTCTGACTCACAGACAAACACAATACAGAAGCCTGATGATGGCAGATGAGATTCTGCCGCAATGTTGCTACAACTTTAAAAGTACAACTATAATGACATGGGAAAATACCCGAACAAAGCTGAATACCATACATACATATATCTATATCTATCTATATTTACCTATCAAGATATGTATATTAGGACATACATCTAACTGGGGATCTAACTGGGATATAGAATGACTCATTGAATCTCATTTAAACTAGAGAAAACAGAAGCTATTCATTAACACTATGAGCCATACTTATTTTATTTTATTTATTTATTTGTCAAGTGATTATAAGATAATATGTATAAGTATAAACATAGTTATGAATACATGAAATGGATACATATAAGAAAAATAAAAAGTAACAATAGGACAGGGATGGTAGGCATGTTGGTGCGCTTATGCATGCCCCCTACAGACCTCTTAGGAAAGGGGTGAGGTCAGTAGAAGACAGTCTAACGTTAAAGTTTTTGTTGTTTGTGGAAGAAACCACAGAGTCAGGTAGAGTTTTCCAGACATTGACCATTCTGTTGCTGAAGTCGTATTTTCTGCAGTCAAGTTTGGTGTGGTTTACCTTGAGTTTGTATCTACTGTGTGTTCTTGTATTGTTATGGTTGAAGCTGAAGTATTCATTGACAGGTAGGACATTGCAACGTATAATTTTATATACTATACTTAAATAGGACCGAAGGCGGCATAGTTCTAAGTTTTCTAAGTGTAGAATTTCAAGCCTGGTGGCATAAGGTATTCTGCAACAAGTATACATCTCAATTTCTTTAAGCCTGACTGTGCAATATTTATCAAAGCTAACAAAATTTATAAAAAAAAATTTCTTAGTTTAGATTACCTCCTATTTTTATATGCAGTTCTAAAAACAAGTTAGAAAGAAAGGAATGAAAGAGTTCAGCTGCTCTCTGTTTTATAATTCTTCACCAGAAGTGATACTGGCAAACTGTATAACTTGATATTGGAAGACTACCAACATGTTATCTAATTTCAGCCACTAAATGACTGTGCAGTCCATGATTTTAAGAGGAAATAGGATTACAGGTCACAAGAGCTCCTTTATTTCCCACCTGTAGCTTCTGACAACATTTTATTAAGGATTTTCCCATCTTCACTCTATGACCTACAGGGACAACATTACAATAGCTGTTGCCAGACTGTTACCAAAATGACATTAGCACAGGTTAGCAGTTTTGAAAAGTAGTATCAATTTAACTGAACTATGTTCATGAGACTCCACCAATTTTCAACATGGAATGTAAGGTGAATAGAATGAGTTGTTATGTAATGAAGAAAAATATTCGATGCAGCTAAATATTTAATATACTTTTGTGATTTCAGAAAATATTCCATGCACAAAATACTTGCAGTTCTGTTTTTAACAAGACACATTTACCATTGATCTCCTTAGCAAATAAGATCACTATAACTGTTTAAAAGAAAATAATAAAATCAATGTCATGTGAATACTATAAGAAAAGAAAGGTAAATATTTCGTTTACTAATGACCCTCTTCATTACAAGTATAAATAATTTTAACAATTTATCACCTTCTCTTAATGTTCAACACAGTGTTGGGATTCATTTTTTTTTACTTCCGGTTCTGTGGGTGTGGCTTGGCTTGGTGGGCATGGCATGGTCAGCATGGCAGGGGAAGGATACTGTAAAATCTCCATTCCCACCCACTCCAGGGGAAGGGTACTATAAAATCCCCATTTTCTTCCCCACCCCACTTATCTGTTTTCCAGCTGTGTTCTCCTGTGCAGGGCAGCAAAAGAAGAACCAGCTAATCAGCTGGGACTCGGGAGGCAGAGAATAGATGGGATGGGGCCAGTCAGGTAGTATTCCAAACTTCTCAAAATTTCTGCTACTAGTTCTCTGAATCACTCAAAATTTCTTCTACCAGTTTTTCAGAACTGGTCAGAACCTGCTGAATACCACCTCTGGTTCAACAAAAAACTTCTTCATTCCATATTTCATCTCATATCTATGAACAGAGGCTTACAGCCTTGTCATCCAGTCCTTGTCAGCAAAAGTCCATTAAGGATTACCAGAAATAACACCATATTTTTTTAAACCTTGATCATCTAAACCAGTGAGGTCTTTATGTTCCTGACTTTTGCTTTTAATAGTCTTGATCTTTAATCCCTTCAAATAATATCCTACACTTTTTTTTCAGTGCTTCTTTGTCTCTACTCCGAAAAATGTTCAGAAGCTTAACAGATCTTTTTTGGAGATCATTTCATAGATTCAGTAAGAAAGTTACTCACATCACTCTTTTGATTTCCCATTTGCACATTTCAATTATTCAGTTTCAATTATTAGGACATCAGTAGATTTTATTTGCATATCCAGGGAAAGCTCTTTTTCCATATCAGCCTATCGTTTTCAAATCCACTTTCAGTTTGGTCCAAGTCCCACCTGGCAAAATTTGTTCCTCTTCGATCTCCTAAAAGCCACTTATCTATAATGGCATGTTTAACTTCTGGATTCATTGCTCACAAATATCCTTGAATATGATTAGTTTTAAATGGTGGGATTCAAAATATTTTACTACCGGTTCTGTAGGCATGGCTTATTTGATGGCATGGCTTGGTGGTCATGTGACTGAGTGGATGTGCTTGGTGGTCATGTGACTGGGTGGGCATGGCCAACTTGACGTCACTCATGTCAAGGGGTGCCTTGCCTGGCCTCAAAGAGATACAATTTCCCTCTCTATTTATTTACTATTACTGAACATTGAAAATACACCATTTAATCTTATGTATATATGCCATATGTGTACATACACATTACATATTATAGTGTGTGTAGAGGCACATAAAAAGATACATTATCTACTATATATACTGTTTGTGTATGTTCACCCACCCACCCACACAGCTCTTCTAAAACTATACACATTCAACCTCACTGCATTTGAAAAAACACACCCATAGTCCACTTTCTGCCACACATTTAACTATAACTTCTGTATATTAAAACATTGCACACACCTTCAGATTTACTTCCCTAGCCTACACATGACCATTAGACCCAGGAGATATGATGAATTGAGTAAAATGTGGTGAAACTCACTTTACAATGCTCTTGCTTAGCAACCAAAATTTTGGGCTCAATTGTGGTCATAAGTGAAGGACTATCTCTGCCTTCCTCTGCATGGCAGCCTCGTCTTAGTAAACTCCTCTGCCAATTTTCCTCTTTGTTAGAGGCACCAAAATAATTCAGATTCCAGGTGATATAAAGTCTCCCACTAGAACAGGGGGTTGGACTAGCTGGCCTCCAAGGTTCCTTCTAACTCTGCTATTTTATGATTCTGGAAGGATCTTCTGCTGGAGCAGGGGGTTGGACTAGAACAGGGGTCTTCAAACTTGACAGATTTAAGACTTGTGGACTTCAACTCCCAGAATCCCTCCTCCTGTCATGTTAGCTCAGGAATTCCGGGAATTCAAAGTCCACAAATCTTAGACTTTCCAAGCTTGAAGACCCTTGGACTAGAAGATGACCTCCAAGATCCCTTCCAGCTCTTTGCTGTGCTGTTTCAAAGAATCTTCTGAAGCCAGGGTTTGTGTTCTTCCTTCCTCTCCTTTTTTTTTCTCTCCTTCCCTCCTTCCATGTATCTATAATTCATTTATCCATATATCTTATTCACTTTCTCCTCCCTCCCTCCCTCTTTCTTTCTTCTCTCCCTTCCTTCCATCCTGTCTTTCTTTGTCTATCCCTTTTCTTCCTTTCTCTCTTTTTCTTTCATTCCATGTTTTTTCTTTTCTTTCTTCTCTCTTGTCTCCCTCTTTCTCCATCCTTCCCCCTCTCTCTCTCTCTTTCCCTCTCCTTCTCTTTCCCTCTCTCTTTCTCTCTCTTCTCTTTCTCCTTACCTCTCCTATAAAGCTAGGAGAAGAGACCCACCTGAAACACACACCCATACACACCCATACCCACTTCCAAGTGCCTGGCAGCATTGCTTGTTACAAGAGTTCTTCCTGGCCAGTCTCTGGGTAGGCAAGGCTTCTGGGTCCAACAAACTCAACATCATTCCGAGCCACAGGCAGGACTTCCTCTCCTCCCACATTTGGGGAAAGTTAAGGGCTGGGAAAATAAACCTAGGAGAGGAGACCCACCTGAAACAAACACACACACATGCTCCCCTCTTTCTTTGCTTGTTTTTTGTGTATGACTGAGGAGGACGACAGCAGTCAGCCATTTGGGGAGGCTTCTTGTGCTGCAAAAGAGGCGGCTGGAGGCAACTTTTTTTTTCGGTCTCCAGCCACCTCTTTTGCAGTGCAAAAAGCCTCCTCCAACCAGCTGACTATTCTCCTCCTCTTCGGCCATACAGAACAAACAGGCAGAGAAGGAGGAGGGAATATGTCTGGTTGGGGGAGGCTTCTTGCACTGAAAAAGGGGTAGCTGGACACGTGGCCACCTACTGGCTGGCTGGGCCAGGCCGGAAGAGGTGCGTCTGCTGGGAGAAGGAAGAAAGCATGCTCTGGGAGGGTGGGCAGGTGGGCAGATATCCTGGGGCCACTGCACATGTGCACTGTGCATGTGCAGAAGCCCCAGGACTTCTGCCCAAGCTGAACCACGGCCACCACATGGTAAGGAAAGCTAGGAAAGTGACCTGGGCAAGTGAGTGATCGGGCGATCAGGAGACTGGATCAGGGGCATGGCCAGCCAGGAATCACCACCAGTTCAATGACCAAGGCCAAATCACCACTACCAGTTCACCCAAACCAATGAGAACCAGTCGAATACCACCTCTGGTTTGAAAGTATTTTTCTCATTCCATGGTAATAAGCCATTTTTTTTCTCCTTTAATTACAATTTTTATTTTCCTCTGGTTCCCTCTATTGTCCAACGTTCTAATACCCGTCTTGTCATGTTTTCTTTCAAGAATTGAAAAAAATAGAATTTTTTCACAAGAAGGATTTCCATGACCAATTTAAAATCTTATCAAATCTAGCCACAATCAGTTTATAGCTTTCCAAAATCAACAGTCTAGTCACTCTCTAATATACTTATTTTATACCTTTACTTTTACCCAAAACTGAAATGAAAAAGACAGATTTCATGGTTTCTGCTAATGATAGGATACCCTTTGGATGTTGAAATAATTTTTACAAATAAATATGGGTCTTGATCAAAAAAGGTTACCCTGCCTTAATAATAGAGACAGGTCAGCATGCAAGAACTATTTCTATTCACAGAGGGGCACCATTGGATCTCATATACAGGTTATGTTCTACTTCCTTGGAAAATAATGATACCAGTAATATTGTAGGTGCCAGTGAAGATGACAACAGATTGATTCATGAGCGGGCAGATAATTTAAAGCAGGGCCATTTAGAAGTAATCACTTATTGTTTTGTAATAATAGCAGTTGTTTTTTAAAATTATTAATTAATCAATATTTTGCTGGAATCACAGAGCAAAATGGTTAAATTCTTATTTCCTGCTTTTTTTCCTTCTCTATTTTTAAAAAGTACACACATACACACACACACATATTTATATACCTGTCTATCCCACATCTGTGATTCTGATCAGTTCACATAGTTAGAAACAATTAAATAACGCAACCAATAAACAAAATACAGGGAAATAGTAAGAATATAATAATCCTTAGAACCAAGTTGGGGGGAACAACATTGAAAATCATAAACATTAAAAGCAGGTAAGTGCAAGTCATTGGTCAATCAATATAACCAAGACAAAGAATAAGGGAGTTTATAAATGATTATATCACCAGGTCAATAGAATGGTATTTGTAGTGCTCTATTCTTTATTTGTTACATTAGTATAACGCTTTTCATTCAGGAGTTTCAGCTCATGCGTACTCCTCCTTTCGGCAGACCAACAACTCTCTAAGGTTGGGTTGAGAGAAAATGACTGGTTCCCAATCATTCTGTACCTGAGGGTCAATTAGAACTTGTTCCTAAACCAGCACAGTTAAACACTATTTCACATTTGTTGTCAATAAATCCATTTCAGTATTTTTCTTGGAGAGAAACATAATTAGTTACTTTTAAGTGGATTTTCTATTCCTGAAGAGCCTACCTCTGTGTGTCTGAAGTTTAGATGAATTTAATTCCACCTTATTTAATTTTACTTTCCCCTCTTGTGACCAGAGTCATCATCTTCACCTGCAGGTTTTGTGATATCATCTTCACCTGCAGGTTTTGTGACATCTTTCTTGCAAGATCTCAGATTACTTTAATTTTTTTAAAAAAAACAGTTAATACAATAATTCTATGGACTTAAGATAGGTATTTCTATGTACTGTGTCATGTTATTTATTAATTTGAGAGAAGATGATATGTACTTAAAGTCTGAAGTTAAGATTATGTTCTATTATTGTTGTAATTGTGACTGTTGTTATAATAACTGGTCCTTGACATTATCTCATCTTAACTATAGTACAGATTATGTTATTATGTCAACGAACTAATTTGGCTCCTTTCAATTTAAATGAATCAAAACGTTATATTTAGTGGATATAACCCCTTCATCTCCATTAATTTTTGAATTAAATAAAGATATTTCTAACCACAAAAAGAAATCATAGAAGCACCTTCAATACAGAGTCACTCTATTGGTCCACATAAAACAGAATAGTATTGCTAACATTGTCATTTTTAAGGATCCTAACTTAAGAAATACCAAGGACCAAAATTGGATATTTCCAATGCAATCTTCTGAATCATAAAATATAGATAACAATTGCTAGCTTTTATCCTTCTATGTTCTCCCATTGCATATCTGAAGTTATGTTACATTTTTTCATGGATATTAAATCTATGTTAATTTGTTTCTACCATATCAGAAAACTAGATAAAATGGAGATTAATTTAGCTGTATCTGAAATTCACTTTTAGTATTATCTTTCATTTATGAAATAGACAGTGGTGGGATTCAAAAATCCCAGCAACTGGTTTGCTGCCCATTTGCTGGGTGGGCGTGGCCATGGTGGGTATCGCCTACCAAAACTTCCGGGAGGTCATTTTTTGCCTTCCCAAGGGTCCAGAGGCTTCCTTCAGGCCTCTGGGAGGGCAAAAATGGCCTCTCCCAGGCTCTGGAGCCCCTCTGGCAGCTGAAAACAGGCCCATCTCCAGACTTGTGGGAGGGCCATTTTTTCACCATCCCAAGGGTCTGGAGGCTTCCCTCGGGCCTATGGGAGGGAAAAATGGCCTCCATGGGCTCTGGAGGCCCTCTGGAAACTGGAAACAGGTCTGTTTCTGGACTTCCAGTACTTCCAGAAAGCCCATTTTCCCCCTTCCAGAGCCTCCATGCAGACTCTGTACTTACCTGCATAGAAAATGGGCCATGTGAAGACTCCTAGGAGGGGCAGGACAGGGTGGGCAGAATCAGACAATTGGTTCAAATACTAGTTTGGTGAACCAGATGCAAATTTTAAATCTGGTTTGCCCGAACTGGTCTGAACCAGTAAAATCCCATCCCTGGAAATAGATCACATAAGAAAAAGATGAATATGCTATATACATGAACCAGTTATTCCTTTTTGAGTATTGAGTATTGTACAGAAAACAGAAGAAAGAAATAGTAAAGCTAGAGATAAAAGTTATGAGATTAGGAAAAGAAACCTTGTTAAAATCTCGTAAAACAAAGATAGTTAAATAGTTCACAGTTAATGAGGCTTCTTGAATGAGAAATGTTTTTCTTGTTCTTTAATAAAAAAAAAACCAGTACAGTTCCCTTTGAAAAGCTCCTGTGAGACAGTTATGACCCAGATGACTGAGAATCTCCGACATATTTAAAACTAATTTAATCAAATACTGCCCAGAATTGATTAATTGATACATTGATTCCTAGTGGCAAAATTATGATATCCACTATTTTTCTACCAGCTTTTTTACTAATTCATTTACACATCATTATTAAACATTTTCCCAAAATACACATATTCATTTATTTGCTCTAATTTTTCTTCATGTACACATAATTTGTAATTGTTTTCTCCCTTTTCCTTGTCAAAAACAATTACCTTGTTCTTTGACAGATTAATTTTCAGATCCATTCTTCTCACTGAATCACAAACCTACCTAACATCTGTTGGAAAATATTTGTATTCTCAGACATCACATTTTTGTTTAAAAAGGAATCATTTTTTGTTTAAAAAATAAATGTATATAGATGCCCAATTGATTTTTGACTGAGGATAGAGTACACAATTAAAATCAGCATATTACAGCAACAACAATAATCCCACATTAAACATAGTAAAAAAAAAGTTTTAAACTGTCATAAAGAATCAAGACAGATATATAACTTGGCAGAAAATCCAGGTCTTTGGAATTTTTCAAAAGGCAGGCAGGTTTTGGGAGTTATCTTAATATCAGGATGAATGCTATATAGGGCAGCTACAGCAACAGAAAACAACAACATGACTCTTGGATTCCCTATCACAATCTAACTGATGGGATATAGAGCATGTCCACCTCATCAGTTCTTATTGGATAGCTAAAGTATTTGTAGATAGGCAGTCCTGCAATAATCAGGTTCAGTGCCATGAAGGGTTTCATAGGTAATAATCAGTACCTCAAAGTGCACCGACAAGCTTCCTATTACCTAGTATGACATGTGAAATAATGGTGTTATAAGGCTACATTGAAATGTGCCCATAACTATTTGTGCCACTGCCTTCTGAATTAATAGTTATCAAATAGTCTTTAAGGCCAGTCCATATAGAATGCATTGCATAATCCAGATTAATGGTAAGCAAGTTATGAATAACCATGAGTACAACCTCCTGAGTCCTGATGCAAGAACTGGTGCAACTGGGTTTTTGCAAACCCAGATCATGTCTGTCACCTACTTTTTATACCTCCACATCTTCATATAAGTTTGTAACTATTCCTTATATCCATAGGCACATTAAAAAAACACAGAGAGAAGCATGATACATTTTTGGCTTACTCTCTAGTTAAGGCTTGGTCCATTTGCTATGCTTTTCATTTATTCTCATAGCCATCACATGTCCATTGCCACACTTGACATTCATCTTTCCATTTCATATCATAAAAAATGTTTCTTAATTTATACCTATTCATTTAATCATCCAAAGGTTTAAATCAATCATTTCTTTCCCACATTCATGCATTTCTCAATGATTTGCTGAAGTACATAAGCCTATCTATGCATACACCCTCACTGAGATTAAAACACATTGTACTTCCTAGATTTTGTACCTTTTGTACCCTTCCTAGATTTTGTATCTCCCATGTCCCTTTGCAATTAGTATTCTCCCAAACTCCTCCCCAAGCCACAAACTAATCTCCAATAGGATTGAGAAACAGTTTGGTGTAGCAGACCGTGAAGTAGAATCCTATTTTAAGAAAAAAGCCAGTTGAATGACCTTGGGCCAGTCCCTCTCTCTCAGCCTTATAAAGCAGTCAATAGCAAGCAATTCTTAAATATTGGCAAGAAAACTACAGACAGTAATCCAGGTAATCACCAGGAATCAACCCTGACCTGAAGGTACCAAAACAAGCAAGCAAGCAAACAAACAAACTTTTTTCCTCCCACGGGGAATGATAACACATTCTTTTGATGATTAGACACATTGACTCGTATTTAGACACATTTAATCACACTTGTTGTTAAGACCATCTGCTCATGTAGAATCTAAGCGTAATGCATGAGAGGACCAGGACAGCAAGCCCACTCCTATGGAGATTCTCAGTCATCCAGGTCATAGTTGTCCCAAAAGTGCTTTTTCAAAAGGCAACTGGACTTTCTTGTTTTTCCTTGAAGACATTTTGTTTCTCATCCAAGAAGCTTCAGTTCTCTGAAGAATAATTGAACTGAAGAAGCTTTTTAGATGAGAAGAGAAATGTTTTCAAAGAAAAACAAAACAGTCCAGCTGCTTTTTGAAAAAGCACCTTTGGGACCTGTTCACATTTTAAGTCTAGCAGCTACCTCACAATCAGATCATACCTATATTTTAACATTTTTCCAATATCTATTTGGGGTGGTGGCGGCAAGATTTCAGAAATTGGTTTGCTATTGTTTCTGTCCTAGGGATGTGGGAAAGTTGATGTAGTCATGTTGATCCATCTAGCTTTGTGTCTAAGGTGGGACTAGAGTTCATAGTCTCCTGGTTTCTAGTCTGTTGTTTTAATCACCACATCAAATTTGTTGTCCATTATAATATCTACAATGATAGCCTTATCATTTTTCAACATTGTCACAGCATAGTTTTTATCCTTTTTTTCCCAACACACTAATATTGATACAATTTGTTTCAATTTCATTCTTCAACTTCAATAATTTCAATACAAATTCTACAATACTTTCAGCATCCCCTTGCTTAAATTTCATACTACCACAATCATCACTGTTAATTTATTTCATTCACTCTGCTCTATGTTCCTTGCTCTTAAACTCTTAAATTACTTCAGAACAGTTTTATGTTCAAACTAAAGTCACTCTGCCTTTTGTGAACCTTTTATACTTCACCATTGTCTTTTATTACATTGTTTGTATTATATTATATATAATATTAATATATAATATTAATATTATATATTATATATTAATATAATATATATTAAACTCACTTTGAAGTAGTATCTTATATACATTTTTATCTAGCATTTTTTTTCACTTCATCATTCCAACAAATATCATTCTTTTCAATGTTTCTTTTGCCATAATTTTACCTACTTCTAAAAGCACTTTGTAATATAGCATTTTTAGGCTGTTTCAAGCAGTTTCCCAATTACTTTTTCTTATCAACATATTTCATTCATTATGAAGAAATTCTTTTAATAATGTTTCCACATAATTTCCTTGCAAGCAAGCAAGAAAAAACTATAGATGCAGAAAGAGCAAGGAATAGCAGAAAAACAAAAAAGGAAGAAATAAAGATGCAAAGAAGAGGGTTCCAATTTCCTTTACAGGAGTTATAAGTTATAAATTGACCTGTTTCTGAAGTTACATTGGGAGCCTCTTTTTTAAAGTAAACTAGTGTATCTAATAATCAAAAGCAGAAATCATAAATTGATTTCTTTCTATTTATGCAAAGGTTCATAAGAGTTTTCTAGTCACCAATAAACATATTGTCTTTTCTTTAATCTTTACTCTAGAAGAAAATTTAGCAATCTCAGCAAGTTTCATCATCTTTGTCAACCTATCCATATTTATGCATACAATAATCTCAAGGGTGTTATCATATACAAAAACAATGTTCCATGATTTTTTTTTTTGCATTATTATGCATCAATATAAAAAAGGGCCTGGTCTCAATTGTATATTAATCTTTAAAATCCTCTGAATCAGTGGTGGGATTCAATTTTTTTTAACTATGGACATTGCTTGGTGGGTGTGGCAGAGGAAGGATTCTATAAAATTTCCAGTCAAGGTGGTATTTGACGGTTCTCCAAACTACTCAAAATTTCCGCTACCTGTTCTCCAGAACTGGTCAGAACCTGCTGAATACCACCTCTGCTCTGAATCATTTAAAATCATTCAATTTTACATGACCACCAAACATAATAAATATCTTTTGTTGTTCACACTTCCAACACACTTCTTTTCTATCTATTTTTCCCCAAGATCTATTTGTGACACTTTTTTTGAAAAAAAGTATTGTTTGACATTTGACATCCCTCACTACCACTGTAAACTTCACTAATTCTCACTTTTTCCAATAAATAATTACATCGGTCACATCAGTCTCTCACACACTTATAAATACATACACAGTATATACACCACACACACATATATTCCTTCCTTCCATGTGTATCTATGACTAGACTTTTCTTTTAACCACTTATATGTTTGCCTGTGGTTGCATATGCATTCCAATTACTTTAAAATAAACATAATTTTAGTTTGTGCAGTTATTTCAAATGTGAAACAAGTTTACATTTATATGTGAACCAAATAAACTCTTAGTTCATTTAGTTGATATTCATATCAATGAATTATTCACTGTTAGTCCATCCTTTGTTCATACTAGAGCCCTCACATTGAAACTCACTTATACTGAAGTGAAGAGGGCAGCCACCCACATTTCATTTTTCCAACAGCCCCTCTGTTACCTTTAAGACCATTATTGAGCAGTCAACATATTGAATTAATTCCCCCCCCCAAAAAAAAATAAATAAATCTGGGCTGAAATAATAAAAAGGCTTTTAAAAACAGTTGAAAATATGCTTGGCTTTCTGTGTGCATATTGAAAATGCAGAACAAAATCGCCAAAATTGACTAACGGAAACAGACTGCTAAACTGAAACAAGATTACAAATGACTTTAACATCAAATGATAGGCTGTCATTTGTTCTGAAATAATTAACCACATTCTCTCTCTTTTTCTGTCTTTTCTCCAACTGCCAAAGGCCTGAAGCAAGACCAAACTTTCCTCACTAGGCAGCACTTGGAAGTTTGGCAGATGCTCCAGCCGGTATTCAGTATTTTTGGATTCAGTTCTTCACATCTGTCAGTGGTCAGACAATTTTTGAAGTGTAGTCTAGTCTAGCTTGTCCCCTTTAATGCAATAACTTTATCAATCAATGATTATTTATATTCACCCCTTTTCATGGTGAGCAACTGTGGTTTCAAAAACCAGAGGTTTCTTTTTTCCTTATAACTATCCATCTGTCTTTAATAACAGCAATAATAGCAACTATGCCTGGCAGCAGCTGTTAAAAATGCAGCTTCGCCTTCTTTTAAAATAAAATACAATCATCAGACAGGTGCCATTATATTTACTCATCTGATATGCCACTTTAATTCTATTTGGTATAAAATAGGGGTGTCAAACCATAAGATTATGTTGTTATTGTCTCTAAAGGGTTGGACATATTGATAAGACACATAATAAAGAGCAAGTGTTCTTTTCTTTATCTTTCTTCACCATTTTTTTCTAGTTTCTAGCACAAAACACACCATGAATTTTTATTTCATCTTTATCTCTTACCTGGTTACATTGAAATACATCATCATCATCATTTTAGCCATTCTCTATCCACAGGAAGATGTAGGACTCTTTTGCATGTTTTCAACCAATATGGTCCTAAGTTTTCTTTTGATAATTGGGCTTCAATACTTGTGATGTCATTGATCTATCTTATTTTAGGTCTCTTTTGTGGACATTTTTTATTAGGACAATGTACTAATAAAATAAGCCCAAGATTGAAAATCAAGCTTGTCAGATGCTACATCTTTTCTATCCTGCTCCATGTAATGGAGAGTTGGTCTCTGACAGAAAGCCACTTGGAAGAGACTAGAAGCATTTGAAATGTGGATTTATGGGTGGCTGTTATGTATCAGTTGAGTTGACAAAATCAGAAATGAGAAGGTGATAAGCCATCTGGGAAAGCCAAGGGAAATCATCAAAACCATAAAGAAGCAAAAGTTAGAATATTTTGGACATGTGATGCAACATCCAGAAAAATACAACATACTTCACTTAATCCTCCAGAGAAAAAGATTGAAGGCAAATGAGGTCCAGGCAGAAGAACTTCATGGCTTCAAAATCTAAGGGACTGGTTTGGACAAAACTCAACATTATTTTTTCATGTGGCTGTTGATAAAAATAGGATTTTCAACATGATCGCCAATGTCTGATGATGGATATGGCATAACAAGAAGAATGAATATCCACTATTAAGTTGACTTTAATAAAAAAATATTAAAAGTAAATGTATAACCTTAACCTTTCTTTGTACACAGTGAACACTGGCACTCTTTTAATTCTATAATGCCTCTGTTTATTTTTCAAACTCTATTTTTATATGGCCATGTAAGGCAACATTCAATTTTGTGATTAGAGGAAGTAAGATAATGCACACTGATCTTTCAGAATACTTCTTTAGCCATCTTATAGCAAAAAATTATTCAAAAGCATTTATTATTTTTTTTAAAAACTTTTCACGAGGAACCTTGACATCAAAAGAGAACAATTGTTACCATTATTTGTATGGATCCTGCCACTTGGAAGGAATTTGCCTTCAGAGTTGATCTGAAAATCATTAAAAATAAATCACAACTGCAGATTTTGTTAGGAATATACAGAAATACTTATGGAAATAATACCGGGCCACCATCTAGAAAATAGTTTGCACCAAGAAGAAAAGGTTGAGAAGTCTTTGTACAAATTTTTAAGTACAACGTTGATCTTTCAAAATAAAAAGTGTCGACATATAAATCTAGATTGTCTTTGTCTTGTGTGAGTTTATGCAGACACTCATAGACGTTTAAGAGATGGTTTAAATCTTCAGTCAGCTTTATGACTTTATATTATTCTTTGTCCTGGCTGCCATACATTCATTTGATGCTTTTTGGAAAGTATATAACTGGATTATTTGGAATAGCAGTCACAATGCAACATTCAACATATTGATATGATTCATGGTTTTGACATGAAAAGGATGGCCACGTTTGGATAGAGTGAATAGAATTCAGAGATTAAAAAGACTTTCAGAGGATACAAAGTTTAATGAAATGCATACACACTGATTTGTACTTTTTCTAGATTTTTCCTATTTTTAAAAACTGGAATTCTTTTCCAACAGAGATATACTACAGTCTAACAATTGGAGAGGACAGTTTTGAACAACTGAATATTTCTGATTAGTTTTAAAACTGATTTGTCACTGTTTTACCATGATGAATGAAAATATTCATTTCTAAGAAAGAATATGTCGTTACTAATTTGTGATCAGCCCACTATCTTCACTTGCTTTCTTCCATTCTTTTACTGCACTGAGGATATCAGTTAGCTTCTTCAGCCATACATCATTACCATCATTATGAACTATCAGGAGAATTTCAATTAATGATTTAGAAATTCTGTGTATTCTTGTGTTTCCAAATGCTCTTTGGGACAATTTGCAAATATTCCCTTATTAACCTTTGCTAAACATGTTTTATAGAAGCATGATAATCATGATTTTTATTTGTCGTGTATATATACATCATTTGTTTAAGAGCCCAGGACATTGTATTACCTCTTTTACCCTAGTGTTTTCCACAATAACATATTAAATAATAGACTACTGAGTCCTGAAGATATCTTTCTTTTGTTTTGATGTTGACTTTTTGGATTCCCTTACATTTTTTTTACAAATAAAATTTAATGCAAACTGAAACTGTTTAATTTAGTCTATATTATATAATATAGAGCATGATGGCTCAGTGGTTAAAGATGCTGAGATTGTCAGCTTGACAACTAACATCCCGGATTCAAGATCCGAGCACTGTACAATCAAGGTGAGATCCCATTACTTGAATAGAATAGTTGGAAAGGAACTTGGAGGTCTTCTAGTCCAACCCCCTGCTTATACTATATAGCTTATACCATTTCAGACAAATGACTATCCAATTTCTTCTTAAAAGTCTCTTCCTAGTGTCAGAGCCTTCACAACTTCTGGTGGAAAGTTGTTCCACTGATTAACTGTTTTAACTGTCAGGAAATTTTCCTTAGTTCTAGGTTTCTTCTCTCCTTGATTAGTTTCCATCCAAGTTTGCTTCTTGTCCTAACCCTCAGGTGCTTTGGAGAATAGATTGACTCTCTCTTTTTTGCGGCAGCCCCTGAGATATTGGAACACTGCTATCATGTGACCCCTAGGCCTTCTTTTTATTAAACTAGACATACCCAATTCTAACAATTGTTCTTTATACAGTACATTTTACCCTCCAGTGTCCTAATCATCTTTGTTGCAGTTCTCTGCACTGTTTCCAGCATCTCAACATCTTTTTTAAATCATGGAGACTAAAACTGGATGTAGTATTCCAAGTGTGGCCTTTCCAAGACATTATAAAGCGGTATTAATATCTTGATCTTGATTCTATCCCTCTGTTTTTGCATACCCTAGAACTGTGTTGGCTTTTTTGGCAGCTGTAGCACACTGCTAGCTCATATTTAAATGATTGTCCACAAGGACTCTACGATCCCTCTCAGAGCTACTATTATTGAGATACCAGCTATACCATACCTGTGCATTTTATTTTTCTTGCCTAAATGTAGAACCTTACTTGCCCCTGTTCCTGTTTATTTAATAGTTCAAAAGCATGCAAATGCATGCAGATTCATAGGTGCCACTTTGATGGGAAGATTACAGCATTCTGTGCACCTTTGGTTTATAGCCACACTGGCCACATGACCGCAGAAGTTATGTTTGGACAACTTTGGCTCCCTTGGCCAAGAAACAGAGATGATCAAGTGCCCTAGAGTAGTGGTCACTAACCAGTGGGCTGGGGACCAATGATGGTCCACGAGAAAATGTTGGGGTCTGCAGAGAAATGTCACCCTAAAGGACCCGCCCAAAGTAATTAATCCAGGCTGTGGAGGAACACAAGGCTGCACCACCCACATGGCCCATAGGAACACAAGGCTTGCATTGCAAACAACACGAGGTAGTGAGAGTAGGGGGGAAAGGTCGGAGGTGGGGGACTTGCCCCACTTGCCCCATGCATCTCGCCTGGACACCGCGCTGCTTCTTTCTGCTTCTTTCTTGTTCTGCTTTTGGCTGCATACAAGGAAAGCAGCAGAAGTCTTTCTTTCTCTTCCACAAAGCCCACCAGAAATGAGTCTTTGGGACCCTGCAAGGCATCTTGCTCTAAGAGTCTATGCTGGTGCAACAAGTCTCACAAAGATTCATCTCTGGCAGAGTTTGGGGAGAGAAAGAAAGACTTCTATTGCTTTTGCCGCTTTCCTTGCATGAAGCCAAAAGTCTCTATTTCTCTCTTTCTCTCCCTCCCTCCCTAAGAACAGAACTGAAAATGGTATCCTGTGATCCCAAATAAAGAATGATCGATTGGTAAGAAAATGGGGTGGGGAATTTTCCTGAAGACTTCTTTGGGGATTTTCCCAGGGTCTCTGGTCTTTAGGATTAAAATTATGAGTTTGGTAGTCCCTGAGGTCCAAAAGGTTGGTGATCCCTGCCCTAGAGTTGGACATGACTGACAGAAAAACCTTTACCTTTAAAAAACATATAATATATATGCATACATACATGCATACATTTTGGGATGTATAATTAATGAGGTTGTTTTAATTTATTGTTATATAAATGTTTGTATAATATTATATTAGAGTTATTATTGTTTATAGATCAGATACATTCTATATAGTGTAGAAATACTGGAAGGAGGGGTTCAGAAGAGATAATAATGGAGCACATTTTTTAAGCTGTTCCAGTGGCATATTGCCCTATGGGTTAATAGTATTTCCACGTGAACTCCTATAATCATGTTCTATTAGATTGCCGATTTGATTGTTGCCAAAGCAGATTACTTAACAAAGCAGATTACTTGCCAGTATATTGTTTTTGCACCAGAATTAGTCTTAGCTTTTTGATTTAGTTTCTGATTTAGAAAGGAAAGATAGGTACCTTTGAGATAAGCAAATGTCTTTTTCTTGTGACAGATAAGGCTTTTGGGGCCTTGCGATTATATACTGTTTACAACCAGAAAAGAAAGAATAGCACTGTCCAATATTTGAGAGTCTGCCACAGAGAGGAAAGGTCAACCTATTTTCCAAAGCACCTGAAGGCTAGACAAGGAGCAATTTTCTGACAGTGTGAACAATCAACCAATGCAACACCCTGCCTTCAGAACTTGAAGCTTCGTTACTGGAGGATTTCAAGAAAAGACAGGACAGCCAACTGTCAGAAGTGGTATAGGATCTCCTGCTTGAGCAGGAGGTTGGACTAGATGAACTTGCCTTCCACTGTTATTCTATTCTTCTACATGATTCTAAAGAAGCATGCTTTCCTGATTCAGTAGCATATGTATAGGTATATAACCACACATACTAAACTGGGCTAACTCAACGTAATGTGTTCTATAGTTACATACCAAATTGTAACTTTCTTTTGCTTGTCATGGATGAGATGGATTGATGGATAATCTAGGCTAACAATAATTAATGTATACCCCTTGCGTATTGCACAATGTCCAGTGTGTAGTTCTATATTTGGAATATATATACACACTATAGCTATTGAACAGCTGGATGTCTACTTTCATCACTGAAGGCACACATGTTGGATGTAATGACAGCCTACTTGGCGATACCTGTATTGTGTAAAGTTTGGACAAGGACCAGCTGTTTGCCTACAGACTGAATAAATTTGGGCATTGTTAACATGGCAACACATTTGGCTTTTCATCAAAATTAATTTGGTCTTGTTAA
This sequence comes from Laticauda colubrina, assembly GCA_015471245.1. Taxonomy (NCBI): domain Eukaryota; kingdom Metazoa; phylum Chordata; class Lepidosauria; order Squamata; family Elapidae; genus Laticauda; species Laticauda colubrina. The sequence goes on along the minus strand of BLBF01000026.1, from coordinate 16,918,780 downwards.
TATTATGCAGAGTGCAAAGCTGACAGCTATACCAATGCTAATAAACCCAATACGTCTTTCTTAAGTAGAAAAGGAAAGATTTTATTAGAAGTATAGTGTATTAGAAGAGGAGGAGAGTAAGGACATTATTTACTGCTTTAAAAAAGCATACAGGGAAAGCATGAAGGATATTAAGTTAAAAAAGGTTAGCTGTGCTTCAGTGGTGGACTGAATTATTAATTCTCATATATTTATTTTAAAATTCACCAGACATGTTTTGCCACACATATCTTACCAGTTTAGATACTCATATAGCATTGTGAAATTTCAAAACTAGTATAAAGAGAAAGAGAGAAAAATAAAACAGATCTTACTTGTTAGAGCAGAACACAAGAAGCAAATTTATCTTACCGTACTCAAAACACACCCAATATGTCCGAAACCACTTTTATAAATTGAATCATTGTAATAACTAGTCCTTTAACAGTACTAGTACTTTATTTGGCTCATATATTGATAAATTTGCATCTCCCATTCCAAACAATTACACACAATTCTCAACATGTGTGTGCTAAAAATCTTCCTTTTCCATCATGCTTTTATATCAAGAAAATAATTATATAATATATAAAATCTTCCTTTTCCATCATGCTTGTATATCAAGAAATATTTATATCATATCACATATATTTATATATATATTTCTTAAGTTTTCACGGGTACTTACATGTATGGTATTCAGCTTTGTTCGGGTATTTTCCCACGTTATTATAGTTGTGCTTTTAAATCTGTAGCAACATTTCGGCAGAATCTCATCTGCCATCATCAGGCTTCTGTATTGTGTTCGTCAGACACAATAATACAGAAGCCTGATAATGGCAGATTAGATGCTGCTGAAACGTTGCTACAACTTTAAAAGCACAACTACAATGATGTGGGAAAATACCCGAACAAAGCTGAACATCTAATATATATGTTTTTTTAAGTTTTCACGGGTACTAAATGAATGCAGTTCAGCTTCTTCAGGTATTACCCACGTCATTGTAGTGCTTTTAAAGTTGTAGCAACATTTCAGCAGAATCTCATCTGCCATCAATACCCGAAGGAAGCTGAACTGCATGTGTATATATATATATATATATATTTGTTTTCTTAGGTTTTCGCGGGTACTTACATGTGTGCTGTTCAGCTTCCTTCGGGTATTATCCCACGTCATTGTAGTTCTGTTAAAGTTGTAGCAACGTTTCAGCAGAATCTCATCTGCCATCATCAGGCTTCTGTATGGATATGGGTCTTACAGCTCCTGGTTTTAAATTTGAGGCTGGTTCATTCTGATTGGCTGGGAGCCTGGACCTGTTTCATTGGACTTGGAGTTTGATTGATTGGTGTTCCTGGTTTCTTCTGTCTGTTTTGTGGCTTTGATTGGCTGGCAACAGTCTGTTCTTGTGTTGGAGGCTTTTAGTGCAGCTTGGCTCCGTGTGAAGGGACGGCTGCTCTTCATTAGCAAGCTGGGTTTCACCTGGGTGCCTGGTGGGGGGGTGAGGTTGGAGCTATCAGAGGGAGTCTGTTTTTGCCCAGGTGTTTGCCTGGCTTGTGGCATGGAGATCTTTCTATTTGAGAGTGCAGGCTTCCAAATGATTGACAGTCTGGTGGAATCATACCTGCCCTACATAAGAGGTACCACAGATAAAATCAGTAAGATACTACACAGGCATCACATCAAGACTGCCTTCAAAACAGACAAAAAAATAGCAGCCATCCTGAGAAACCGCAAAGATAAAATTGACCTGGAAAACCAAGGCATATATGAAATTCCCTGTACATCATGCCCGGCCACATACATTGGACAGACCAATAGAAGAATAAGTACCCACCTAGATGAACACAAAAATGCAGTAAAAAAGCTGGAACACACCTCCTCACTAGTCCAACACATGAAAACCACAGGTCACAACATCAACTTCAATGGCAGTAAAACCCTGGCCACTATAGAAAACCCCAACCACAGAATCATCAGATAAGCCATAGAGATTGAAAAAAGACCTGAAAGCATGAATAGAAGAGATGATTCCAGCAGACTGTCAATCATTTGGAAACCTGCACTCTCAAATAGAAAGATCTCCTCAACACAAAACAGAGAAACACCTGAGCACAGACAGACTCCCTCTGATGCCTCCAACTCAAACACCCCCCCACCAGGCACCCAGGTGAAATCTAGCTTGCTGATGAATAGCAGCCGTCCTTTCACACGAAGACAAGCTGCACTGAAAGCCTCCAACACAATAACAGAGTTATATAATATTATGTATGTTTTTTTAAGTTTTCGCGGGTACTTACATGTATGCTGTTCAGCTTTCTTCGGGTATTGTCCCATGTCATTGTAGTTTGTAGCTTTAAAAGCACAACTACAATGACGTGGGACAATAACGGAAGGAAACTGAACAGCATATATTATATATATATATGTATATGCATGTGGATCTTTGGTTATTCTGGTTTTCTTCCGCATAAAATTGGAAGTATCTAGGCAACGTTTCGATGAAGTCTCATTCATCATCTTCAGGCTTGTTTCTTCAGCTCTGTGCTTCTCAGAGTAATGTGAGCTTGCAGCTGCTTCTTTCTTTTAACTGCTAGTGGGGGTGTAACTTGATTGGGTGGGGGCTTGGCTGTGTTCTGATTGGTCGGGGGTTGCCTGTGTTCTGATTGGCTGGGGGTGTGTTCTGTTCAGGTGGTGGCTTGATTGTGCTCAGGTAAGTCTTAGTTGCTGGGGGATTTGAGCTGGTGAGCTGTGATCCTGTTGTTTGGCTTTGCGTTTGTGGTCATGCCACATCTTCATGGTGGGTGTTAGTTCCCTTCTTGTATGGGTCGGAGGGGTTTGAAGCGGGTAGTGATGCAGCTGTGGTACGGCTTCTGGTCCATGGTCCTGTCTCATCTTCTGTGTGGGTGTGAGTCTTTTTTCTACATGAAAGTGTGGTGGTGGCATCTTGTGTGGCACTCATGGGTATGGGTCTGGTGTCACTCTTCATGTTAGGTACTCGTTTATTAATGAGGGCAGGTTTCCAAATGGCTGGTAGGCGGGAGGTATCATCTTGTTTATTCATGCTGTGTGAGCGTTTTTCTATCTCTATGGCTTCTCTGATTATTCTTATTATATGTATATGCATATGCATATGTATATGTATATGTATATGTACGTGTACATGTACATATATATTCTGTTCCTGTTTTATTTTTCACATCTAAATACTCAGCATGAAATGCATATTAATAATTTGACAAAAGTTCCTTTTATGTTCTACTTTGTTGTTAACTAATCCAATAAATATTCTGAATTGCTCATATATTAAGCTCAGTACTTTTTCAGGTATTAATGATCCTGACATAATAATATATACTGTAGAGATTGTTTAGTCTAGGTGGAATAAAATACTTCAACTCATGTGAATGTATACAACATCTATATATAATTGTGCACAAGTCTAGACAATGGTATATAAATTACCACATCACTCAATTGTAAGATTGGAAAGAAAAGGCTAGTCCTGAAGCTGTGATTCCAAGTCAGATGGTTCAGAATAACAGAATTACAAGGGACCTTGAAGGTCTTCTAGTCCAACCCCCTGCTCAGAGGCAGGATAACATTCGGACAAATGGCTTTATCCAATCTCTTCTTGTAAATCTCCAGTGATGGATTACCCACAACTTGGATTACCCACAAAAATCAAGTCATTCCACTGGATTATTGTTGCTTTTCTCCTTGATTAATTTCTATCCATTGCTTTCTATCCTGACTTCAGATGCTTTGGTTCACTGTGAATGGAATAGCAGTCAATTCAACACCATATTCCATAGCTTTCTCCATTATATTTTTAATAACACAGTAATTTAAGCCAAATATATTGAAAATCTGAAACATCCATCTTCTGCAGATCAGGCATTATGCAATTACAATTCCATCAGTATAAATATATTTGAAATATAGGGTGGCATAGAAATATATACTCCATATCCTTGTGGCTGCTGTACTGTTTCTTGTAAACCATACAATGCTAGTTTGTATATAACAACACACACCAGTTCTTTATAGGATACTGTGTTGAGGGGGAGTAGCCTATGGTCCAGTTATAGTGTGATTTAAAGAAGTTACCTAAAATGGGAAATATTGTACTTTGTCTTCAGTAACACAACTGTCACAGTCATGATTTATATAAGCATATGGTACTTCACAATGATCTCTCTATATAAAAATCATCATTGGACAGCTGGGTGATGTTAACTAAGAACTAATCATAAACATCTGCTTAGTTTATGAAAAAAAATCTTGCCTTGATTTGCAGATTTGCCTCAAAGAAAATATACTATCAGGCTTTATGCACAAGTTGATTTAACCAAGTTTCTATACTATTTTAAAAATTGTAATTTATATCTAACTCTTAAGAGACTTTTCCCCTTCTCTCAGTGACACTTATATACTAACTAGTTGAACCTGTTTTGAGTTTTTACTGCTTTCTAATGCTTATTAAAGAAATCAGATGTCTTAAAGTTAACACAGCGGTTGTCACTACCATTGGTACTAGATTGTTTGGCTTCAGTTGCCATTTTTCCTCTAAATGAAACTTGACAACTAAAATCCATTTCATTCTCTTTACAAGTTTCAGTTTAATCTGTTTTGTATGCTAAGAAAAGTCATTTAAATTATGCTTTTAACTTTAATGTGAAAACAATGCAGATAAAAATATTTAAGAGCTATCAGTTTCTATGAATCTTCCATTCTTTTTACTGCCATGTTAACATTAGGCTAATTAATTATTTTATTGATTTAATTTAATTTCAATTTATTTTTCAAGAAATCAAGTGGATAAGACTATCCTATATTAAGCATATTTATTTGTTGTTAAGAATCCTTGGTTTCATTCAAGTAAGATGTATTTTTACTGATTTACTACCAAAAGCTGGATTTGTAATACAATTCAATTCTTTTGCTTTACTGATCAAAGTAAATAAATAAAATTATGCTTATTCCATTCTTTTTTTATACACATTTGATAAATCCATTTCCCCATAAATTACCAGTACTTTCTTCTAGCTTCTGCTCCATGAGTAAATATTCCACAGTGTATATTTGGATGATTAGTTATTCAACTTTCCAGAATCAGACATTATCAGACAGAATCAGACAATGTCTTATTATTCAGACATTATTGTCAATTTTATAGCACTGAACAAGTTATAGAAAGTCTAAGGCCTTATTCTAGGAACCTACATCTTAAAAAAATCAAAAGAAGAAGAAAAAAGAAATAAAAAAGAGAAAATGACTTAAAGCTTTATTGGTAAAGCTTTGATTTTCTGGAATTTTGACAAGGTCTCAGCAACTTGAAGCTGTTTTGTGGATCCTGGATCCTACTTCCCCTCTACAGGTAGTCCTCGACTTACACCATTCATTTAATGATTCTTTGGAATTATAACAGCACTGAAAAAAAGCGACTTATGACCAGTTTTCTTGGAAAGTGGCGTGGTACTTATGAGAGTTGCACTGTCCATTTGTAATCTTCCCATCTGGCTTCTGATAAGCCAAATCCATGGGGGGGGAAGCCAGATTCACTTAATGACCACATGTTTCATTTAATAACTACAGCAATTTGCTTAACCACTGTGGCAAAAAAAAGAATGTAAAATGGAGCAAAATTCACTTAAAAACCTGCTTAGCAATGAAATTTTTGGATTCATGACTATCTGAAGTTTCTTGCCATTTTTGACAGGAACCATCTGAAAATTGGACCAAAGATTTGCAATAAATTTGCATGGATTTTTTTTAACATAAAACAGTCTTACTCCAAAAACTAACAAAAGAAAAACAAGTCTACAATGTCTCTGAATCTGTGCAATCCCATCAATTTTACATCAAAGCTTTAACCATTATAATCTTTGTTCCCCAAGAAAGGATAAGTGCTTATTCATGGTTGCTCACCTATGCTTTATATCAAGAAAATATTTTTATAAGAAAATAATATTTCTCCCAAATATGCTTTAAAAATATTTTCTATGGGTTCTATATCAAACATCTCTAGGCAGAATAGATAAATCCTAAAGAACATAGACTACATTGGGACAGAAACCTGATTAAACTGAGAATAGCTTTTTCTATTTCTATGAGATCACTGAGTTCTGATAAGGAAAGAAGCAATGTCATAAGAAAACAGAATAAAAGTGTATCAGTGGCCTAGATTAGCATCAATTCTCTCCTGCAGGTGCAAAAAAAAATGTTCATTATTGTCTTAGGTGATGTCATCTTATGACCCTTATAATTAGTGAATGTCTTATACTCTGATAGAAATATGCTGATATTATGCATGGTCTCATCATAGGTTATACACCCAGAGGGTTTTATTCTTATTATTGTCAAAATGTAATCCTTCTTTGAATCAGGGTAAAATATAATTTTATCCCTGACCACATGGGCTAAATCAGGATATGTGACAGATGGAAGGAACCAACTGACTTTTTCACAGTTTAATGGTTGACCAACATTACCATTTTCTGAAAGTAATTGTGGTGACTTCATTAAAAAACAACAAGCTTTTACTATACATAATACAATATGTCTATTAAAATGTGAGCCTTTTTTTCTATCAATATGGATTTACTTCTCTGAGTTTTAAACTGTATTAACAAGGATAAACTTATTTTAAAAAAAATTGAGATGATTGCTCTACCATTGATTTGAAATGAAATTTTTCACTATAAGATTATATTCACATGGCTTTCTGTATCTCCACTTCTTTGCATGAAACTTTTATTACAGCTGACTGCTTGATTTTGAAAGTGACTCAACTGCTTATTATTTTCATTTGAAACTTGCTTAGCCCATGCTCATTGGTAAAATAATTCGAGACCTATGTACATTTTTCTAGCACAAATTTAATCATGAAGTGTCACACAGTCATAAATAGCTCTTGGAAAAATTAGTGAGATCCTGTATAGTTCTTAGAAACTGCAGTGTGTGATGATGGTTTGTAAATATTTGTGACTTAGTGTCTAAAGTAAGAATGATTACAGTCTTTTGGAGAAGTGTTACCAACTATGGCATTTTCTTGATCCCAAATCACTTTTAGTCAAACAGAAGAAAAATTAATGATCCTATATTTTCCACTTGTCTCTCTGCAATAGAAATTCAGACTCTGTTTAATTTACATTATGAATGTGTTTGTTTGGAAGGTTACAGACATAGTTCAAATTATACCGAGCAATAGACACACATACATACTCACACACACTGAGGGTTTTTTCTTTTTTCTTTTGCTAAACATTAGGAATAACTTCCTGATAAAACAAATTCTTTTTCAGTGAAATACACTGCTTTGGAAGGTGGCAGACCATCCATTATTCTTGTGTTTTAAGCATAAACTGGATAGCCACTTAATCGGGAAGCTATAGCAGTACAGTACATATCAACCATCTTTGATTCTAGTTCTATGATTCGAACTATTATCTTGAACCACTGAAATAAATCAATTGTGGAAAAGTCAAATACCAAATTACTTTTATAAGACTAACAATAACTGGATATTTTACATCAGGATTAAAGGAATCTCAGGTTGACTTAACCTCCACAAAGCCAGAAAACTGAACCTTAGACATATCTCATGATCAAAGAAACTTTGGAACATCATCTCCCTCCCCCTTTCCCACTGAGGAAATGGGTCCCTGTTGGCCTTTTGGAGATCTCTCAAAACATGTGTTTTTCAGCAGGCCTGGAGACCCCTTGGGAACAGGGATGCACAAGAGGAGAGCCCATGACTTAGAGGTTAATGCACCTACCTAATATGCAAAGTAGCCCGGGTTCAAATCCCAGTAAGGGTATGATTAACTAAAGAACTAAATAGCTTGAAATAGTAGCTACTAGTCTAATAGTAGACTACTACTACCTATAGTAGTCTTCCTTTATTTGTTTGCCTTCGGAAGTTGTGGGAGCTATTTTCTAAAGCTCCTGTAGGCCAGACAAGGAATAATGGATGGAAACTGAACAAGGAGAGATCTAACCTGGAAATAAGGAGAAATATTCTGAGAACAATCAACCAATGAAACAGCTTGCCTCAGAAGTTGTGGGAGCGCCATCACTTGAGACTTTCAAGAAGAGATTGGACTGCCATTTGTCAGAAATGGTGTAGGGTCTCCCGCTTGGCCATGGGGTTAGATTAAATGACCTACAAGGTCCCTTCCAACTCTGTTAATCTAAATTATTAGAAAAATTTAAATCATGAGATGGCTTCAATATATGTATTATATCCAGGCTTGTTGTTTATGGTTATTTTAACAGTTTATCATTCTGTTTTTATTGTACAATCACCTTTATAATTTGGGCATCTATATACCGTATATTTGATAAATAATTAAAGAATCGATTTTGGGAAAGTCACTCTTCATAACTGGAACTAGCATATTGATTTCTTTAAGACTCCCCCCCCCCCATTTCTTTTATACATTCAAACATTTTAAAAAGGGGAATAATACTTATATCATTCCAAACTACAACCTTTACTTTTAAACGCAAACACATGTTTTCAAATTAGAACAATTCCAAAGAAAATTATTAGAGCAGGGGTACCCATCCCCTGGTCTGCAAACCAGTAGGGGCTCACAGCTTGTTGAGACCCAAGCTGTGCAAGTGAAAGTTGCAATGTGAAACTTCATTTTCACTTGAACAGGATCTAGGTTATGTGTGCAAAACCATACCCCTCTGCCTTTGCCCTGCCATCACCTGTCATGTCCCTGTTGGAGTCTGACTCCGAGGAGGAAGACAAACAGCTGACAGGGAGTGGGGGTATGGCTCTGTTGGCTGTGGAGGAAACTGGGGAAGGTCAGGCTAGGCAGAGCAGGGAAGAGGTAGAACAAGGGAGAAGGGGTTCAGAGGAAGACCAAAGCCCACTCCCTCTTCATCCTAGGACACTAGGAAGAATAAAAAAGAGTGCAATGTGGGTTGCATGGCTTACAAGGGTGGAAAGGGCCCTGATTCCCTTAACAAGGTACATCTGGGAATGGAATTTAAAGGAGAGGCAGATGAGAAGGGCAGTTGTCAGGAACAAATGCTGAGTCCATCTAGTGTTGGCTGCCGTTATCTGAGTTTCTGGCATCCTCCCACCTAGTTTGATTTACTGCCATGTTACTTCACTTCTGGAACTCCTTATCTTGTTCTGCTGGATTTATTATCTTATTCTTGCCTTGTTAGATTTGTAATTTGAAGTATTCTATTTACAAAGTTTGGACTGAAGTATCTGCAGCCAAAGGCTTTTGCAGGTTTGTGGGTGAGTTTTTCTCCAGACTGGAGTGTAACTGGAATGTTAAGGAAAAAATTGGAACTAATAAAGGAATTCATACTTATTCTCTGGCTGTCGTGCCTTTGTGCCATGCCCCAGGGTCATCACTTCACCATTGCTGCTAGTCCATAGAGCCAGAAAGGTTCGGGACTGCTGTACTAGAGGAATAATCTAATCTGTGCTACACTATAAAGACCCAAAGCCATATCTCTGCTGAATTACAATAAAATAAGAAAGTTTATGATTGGTTACTGGAACATTTTTTTCTTTCAGTTTATAATATAAGGCATGGATTGCAAATGGAAACAGTAATTCTGTTCTGATTTACATTAAGTCCAGCATTTAAAGTCTTTGCCATCTCAGGTTTACCTCTTACTACATAGATTTGGACTGGTATAAAGTTTCTGCTGTATTAATAATTTGTGAGGGTAGGTGACAACAGTACTATTTTTAAAAAATAATTTTTATTCATCATTTCTTAAATATTCCACTTGTCCATATTAATAACAAATAACTCTGAAAAAGCTGGCCAAACCTTCAGGGCCAAGAAAGTGCAGAGATATCTCCTTCCATTTCTGTATGCTCAAGTCTCAATTCATAAATTCTGTCCTGGAGAAATATTGCATAGCTGTACAAATATTCAGTGGATATGGAATTGATTAAGTTGTTATTTAGACACTTCAAAAACTAATAAAATTCATCACTTATATACCAACTAGAAGACCGGTCTAGTTCACATCTTCAGTGTCATTCGAATCACTATGTTGGCAGGAGTTGGGGTGAGAATGGGAGCTTACCCTGTTACATGGTGCTTGGTTCTCGAACCTTACAGCCAACAAGCCCAGCTTCTCAACTACTGAGTCACCACACTGCCTTTCTGTTGTGTCATAGTTATGTCATAACTATTGTTATGACAATAAGGTAATTCTGCAGCATTCATTCAGGTCGAGAATTTCCTGTTGATGAACATTTTTATCTCATCTTGCCTTCCAGTTCCTTGATTCTGCTTGCTTTCTTCTAATGTCAAACAATTATTTGAAAATTATTAGGTGTTTGCTACAGGTTTGTTTTTGAGTTTTTCCATTGATAGCATAGGTTTCCAAAAATGGAGCACTTTGACAGTAACAATTTATAAGGTGATGTGAAAATCTTGAGCATTTGAAAGTGAATTCCTACAGCCTGTTAAATGTATGTACAAGCATGTGATATTTGTAATTGCATATGAATCCAATTTGATAGCTCTATTTTGTCATTAAATGTTGAGTTCTTCAATAAAACTGGATTAATAGGCATACAGTTCAAATCCCATTTCTTCCTGCTATAATCATAATTTGATTTTTACCAAGCAGTTACTAATTTTATAGATCTTCTAAGTCAGACAGTTTAATTGCATGTATCACCTATGGCTGACCTATCTGCACAAATCCAATTGACCCTTAGATAGGACAAAACAGAAGTCTTTACGTCTCTTGTATGCCTTTTTACTACTGTGTTCAAAGTTTTGCAGACAGTTATGGTAGCCTTAATACAGACATCCTTGAATCAAAACATACAAGGAAAGAAGAGCTGGGAGAGACATAGCTATTCTATGCCTTTTTAATCATAAAAATCTGTTTCATTGCAGCACAACTGTGTCCTCCTGTTTGCAATTAGAGAAAGTTCTTCAGAATTATAGAGAGCTCTATAGAACTAAAGCACAAGTGCAAAAAACAATTATATCTACAGATCCTGATGATTTTGATTTTCTTTATCTTGTACTTAAGAATTTACCAGTCCTATTGATATCCGATGTATTCTTCTTACTTTGCACGCTTCAAATAATTTAAAGAACAATTTCCTAGCAATAACTGTTCTGACCCAGCTCCCCAAACATGACAAACCCTCTAAAGTTAATTCAATGATTCTTTTATTGGAAATGCCAGCAGCCCCAGCAAAAGGTTTCTCTCCAACTGCAAGCTAACAAGTCCATTCAGCAGGGAAATGAATAATTGTTTGCAACTTCTATTCATCTCCACACCCTGCCTTTTATCCCCAGAGGTAAGGTGGGGCTTCGCTAGCAGTGATCTCTTCCTTCCCAAGGATTGGCTCACAGATTTCCACTGCTCTCCTCTCCTCTTCCTTCTGTGCATCCGCATGTCAGGCACTGGACCCAGCTGTTCCTCCTCTTCCTCAACAGCCACCTCCAGACCTGGAAACAGTTGACTCTCCATCTGAAGGCTAAAGCCCATGTCACACAGCACCAACGAATGGAAAGACAATGTAAAATGGAGAGAAACACTTGCCATCCGTTGGTTAACGCGATGCATCCGTTCTGTACTCACTGCGTCCATTTTTCATACTCTCTATCCATCCAGCATCCGTCTACTGACATTTCATCCGCTCAAAAAGTTTTGAGCTGCACAAAACTTTTTGAGCGGATAAAGTATCAAACGCGTCCGTTAGACTTCCGCTACGCATACGGGGAACATCTGTTATACGTCCATTGTCATCCATTATGCGTCCGCTATATCCGCTAGGCATCCGCTGCACATCCGCGCAACTCACATCCACTCCAGCAGAAAACGGACACAGGGAGGAAGCAAAACAGACGCGGAACGGACACGCAGCGTTAGTAGCACGGACGTAGAAAGGATGAAAGTGGATGCAGCTCTCATATAAAGCATTAAAATGGAAAAAATGTTCGTATAGGGGACGTATCTTGGATATTTAGGATGTCTGCAGGATGTCTAGAGGATGCAAAAGGACTCCTAGTGGAAAACCTATATTTCCTATAAAAAGGGGGAGAAATCAGCTGGATCTCACTTTCAGTCCAGCAGCCCTACGGTGCAGACCTCTTCAGCCTTCATCTTGCTCTTGTTCTTCCACAGCATCCAGATCATCTCCACCATGGATCATCACACATGGATCATCCTTTTGGTAGCCGCCATCATTCTACAACAGTGCGAAGCCCTCTACAGGCTTTTTCACCTGTTCTACGGGAAGAAAAGGAGGCGACCAAGAAGTGTCTGGGTCTGAAGATGGATTGCGAGAAGAGCCGAGTATGGACTGTATAACAAGCTGATGGTGGAGCTGAGGAACTAAGACCCTCGTGTATTCCAGAACTTCATGAAGATGCCGCCAGCCATGTTTGACGAAGTTGTGGAGCGGCTGAGAGTTGTGGAGTGGTTGACCAAGCAGAACAGCAACTTCCATCCCAGCCTGGACCCTGGGCTCAAGGTGGCACTGACTCTGTGCCACCTGGCCTCAGGGACCACGTACAGGAGCATGCAGTATGCCTGGAGGGTGCCACACAACACCATCAGCATTGTGGTCAGAGAGGTGATGCAGGCCATCATCGAAGAATACCTGGAGGAGCTCCTCCAGTGCCCCTCCACTGAAGAAGGCTGGAAGAAAGTTGCAGAGCAGTGGTATCAGATGTGGAACTTCCCCCACACCGTCGGAGCCATAGATGGGAAGCACGTGGCCTGCAAAGTTCCAGCCAAGTCAGGGTCCACTTATCACAACTACAAGGGCTTCTTCAGCATCATCCTCTTCACCATGGTCGATGCTGACTACAAGTTCATGTACATTGATGCTTCAGGCAAAGGGTCATCTTCAGATGCCCAGGTATACAACGCCAGTGACCTCAAGGAGGGGCTGGAAGGCAACCTCATCATGGGCTTCCCAGATCCAGACCCCCTGCCCAACGACACATAAGATGTGCCCTACTTCATCATGGGGGATTACGCCTTCTCCCTCAGAACCTGCCTACCTCATGAAGCCCTACACTTCCAGATGCCTCACCCGTGAAGAGAGGATCTTCAACTACAGGCTGTCCAGGGCAAGGCGGGTGATGCAGAACGCCTTTGGCATCCTGGCCAACAGGTTCCAGGAACTTCTCACTACCATTCAGCATCGCCCAGAGACTGTGAGGAACATTGTGGAAGCTTGCTACATCCTGCACAATCTCATGCGCACCCACTACCCAGTGTTGCAGAACAGGCTAGTGGACCTCCAACAAGGCAATGGGGACATGGAGCCTGGTGAATGGAGGCAAGGGTGAAACCTGATAGATACTGTGGATGTGCAAGGCCCCAACAGAGCTTCACATGAAGGGAAGAAGCAGTGCAACCTCCTGAAACACTGGTGCAACTCCCCAGCTGGAGCAGGGGAGTGGCAAGACAGGATGGTAGATGCTTAATGGACGCTTCCTTCAGCCTGTCTCATCACACTGATGAGATTGTGCCGTGTATGTTGAGTGGCCCGACAATGAACAGGGCATTTAATAAAGAGTTGTGTTTATGTTGAAATATGTTGATGAATGATTAAATTGTTATTGATAATAAAGGGCCATAGGTGTGGCACCTGGGAGGGTGGACCATACAATCCCACTATGCTTGCACTAGAGGTTTATCTATCCCACTGCTATCCTAACCCATCCCACAGCTATTACCCATCCCACTGCTATTCTTATCCATCCCACAACTATTACCCATACCACAGGTATCCCTGCCCATCCCACAGGTATCCCTGCCCATCCCGCAGCTATTACCCATTCCACAGGTATCCCTGCCCATCCCACTGCTATCCTTACCCATCCCAGAAGCATGCAAAGGCTTAAACCATTTCTAAAGGTTTCCACCAAGACTTTATTGACTAAAAGAACTGAAGCAAGTGTGTGAAGCAAAGGTAAAATTTATTATTAACAAACTGAAAAAGCAAAATGACCCAAGTAAAGTGTCCCAAGAAAAGATAAAGTCAACAGGTAGCAACCCAATCTCTGGCACTCTTCTCAGTCACTCTGAGGCGTGCCTATAGTCTCAGGGGTGAAGGGTCCAGGTGCTGTGGAGGTGGCTGCTGCTGGAGTGCTGGTCTGAGGTGCCATTGGGGTGCCTGGCCCCGAGGGGACAACAGGGGATGGTGTGTCAGTCCCAAGACCGATGACAGATGTTCTGAGGCCGGGCTTGGCTGTGGGGTGGAGGAAGGAGGAGTGTAATGCGATTGTCTGGTCTGCAGATGAGCGAGATGAGGCATCAGTGGCATCTGTGGCGTGGGTGGCATCTGTGGCGTGGGTGGCATCGGTGGCGTGGGTGGCATCGGTGGCATCAGTGGCATCGGTGGCATCAGTGGCATCGGTGGCATCAGTGGCATCGGTGGCATTGGTGGCGTATGTTGTACCTGTGCCTGGACTGGGAAGGGCTGCCTGTGCTGCTGGAGCTCCTTGTAGCCATAGCCTTGGTAGGTGAGGGCCTGTGGAAAGCCTTGGAAGGGCAGTGACATCACCTGGGGTGGAGGAGCAGACCTGGACTGGGTCGGAGCAGGTTCATCTGGGTCTGGAGGGTTGTGAAGAAGACTGGTGATCCTGTCCTTGATCACCTGGTACTGTGATTCGGACATGTCCAGGAGGGTCTGGTTGACGTAGGTGAGGAAGGGCTTGCAGTTTGAGGATGGTATGTCGGTGTGTACCAGGTGAGAGAGGAGATCTACACTGCTTTTGATGGTGTCCCTGATCTCCAGCAGGACAGTGTGGCTCTGCCCCTCCGGTCTGGCTCTCTGCCTGCTTTCTGTGGAGGTTGAGCTGGGGACGGATGTGGGTTGGTCTCTGGTGGAAGTGCCCTCTCCTTGCTCCCACTGCGTCAGGGGGTCCTCCACACGTAGGTCTTCCAGTCTGTCAGCTTGACTGTGGCATGGCCAGATTTCTTGAGGTGCAGCTTCCCGTACCAGGTGTGCATGTGCTTCCACGAGCCGAGGAGGACCTCTGAAGTGTAGCCCAGGCTCTCCGCCTTCTCTCTCCAAGCAGCCTGCTTCCTTTTGGTGTCTCGATAGAGCCTGTGTCCCTTCCGCCATACATACTCATTCTCCCTCAGCCATTCCAGCACCTCAACCTCATGTTCCTCTTCAATGGAGTACTGCCTCCTCTCCCGTTCACGTGTATGCTTCTTCGTGCCTCTGGCTGGGCCATCTGGGCCCTCATCAGAGGGACTTTGAGGTTCTAGGGGCTGCTCCACCACACCACCACCACCACCACCAGCAACAACAACAGTAGCAGCAAAAGCAGGACCAGCAGCACCAGCAGCACCAGCAGCACTAGCAGCACCAGCAGCACCAGCAGTACCAGGATCAGCAGCAGCAGAGTAAGCCCAGCAGCACCAGCAGGACCAGGATCAGCAGCAGCAGAGTAAGCACCAGCAGCACCAGCAGCACCAGAAGCACCAGCAGCACCAGCAGGACCAGGAGCACCAGCAGGACCAGAAGCACCACTAGCACCAGCAGCGCCAGCAGAGTAAGCACCAGCAGAAGCCCCAGCACCAGGAGCAGCGCCAGCAGAGTAAGCACCAGCAGAAGCACCAGTACCAGGAGCAGCGCCAACGGAGTAAGCACCAGCAGAAGCACCAGCACCAGGAGCAGTGCCAGCAGAGTAAGCACCAGCAGAAGCACCAGCACCAGGAGCAGCGCCAGCAGAGTAAGCACCAGCAGAAGCCTCAGCACCAGGAGCAGTGCCAGCAGAAGCTCCAGCACCAGAAGAGTCAGCCCAAGCAGCAGAAGCTCCAGCAGAAGCAGAGTCAGGGCCAGGGGGTTGGATGGTGGCCCTGTCCTTGCCAGGGCTGGCAGCAGATGGCACAGGCTTCCTCTTTTCCCCATGGTTGTTGGCTGGCTGGAGCTGTGTCTGGCAGCAGGTCTTTCCTCTGAATGGTGACCAGCTTGCGAGCTGCATCCTTTTATATCCACGGGGCTGACGCAATGCATCCTCCCCGCATGCGCAGTGAACGCTTTGCATCCGCTAGGCATCCGCTAGGCATCCGCTAGGCATCCTCTAGGTGTCCGTGATGCATCTGCTTCATCCGCTTGGCATCTGCTCTGCATCCGTTCCTTCCGCTGCTCATCTGCTTCGCTGTGCTCCCCCGGAAGCCCTGCGGATGTGCCATCCGTTTCCATCCGCTTCCATCCGCTAGGCTTCCGTTGAGCATCCGCTTTACATTCTGGCTACATCCTCCCCCCATCCGTTCCTTTCCGTTGTTGTCTGCTCTGCTTATGCAAATTCGGAGCACTTTTGAGAGCAGATAACAACAGATGGAACATTTTCTCATCCGCTGTGTCCTTTTTACATACGTTTTGCATCCGTCGGCCTTTGTGACAGGCCCTTAAATTATGTGCCGCTATGTGGATGACACATTTGTCATCATCAAGAGTAATGCACTTAAAGATTTTCATACCATACTGAATTCCATCTTCCTCGACATATCATTCACAATGGAGGAAGAAAGAGTAGACAATTACTATTTTAGATGTACTTGTCAATAGACAAAAAGATGGAACCCTAGTAATCTTTCACAAGGCCAGCAAAACTCCACACATTTTGAATTTCAATAGCAACCATCCACTGTCACACAAAAAGAGTTGCATCTAAACACTATATGGCAGGGTGAGAACACAATAGTTAAAATAGATGATGTCAGTTCCCCTAAATCAGAGATATCAAACTCATGGCCCATGGGCTGGATGCATCACATGCTGGCCACACCTTCCCCCGATTTAGCAAAGGGGGGGGAGTTGTAATATCTCATGTGACGACAATGTGATGTTGTGAGTTTTAAACCCCTGCCCTAAGTAGACCAGATCAAGAAATCAATTTCACAGGAAGATGAAAACTGCTTTTATTGAGATTGCCTACAATAACAGAATACAAGTCTAATTGTACTTTCCTTCCTCCTCCTTATATCGCTGCAAATTAGGGAAGTTCTGTTTGATTCTCATCTACATACTATTTCTCTGCTGCAGACTAAATTTGTGCTTCACACTTCATTGCAAGAGTAAAGGTAAAAGGCATATCTCCATCAAGATCAAATGAAGCTGGGCAGCAAATAAATTTAATAAATTAATAAATAAACAAATAAATAACCTTCCACACCCTCTAATATATTAAGATTATCATAAATAACTGTTGATACCTTCTATTTTTTAAAAGACAAATTGTCAACCTTCTGTTTCATTCTTTACAATCTGAAACATCTATGCCTCCTTTGGGACCACCACAATTTCTGCTGTTTAAATCAGATGATAAGGACTAGAAAGTTTAAATTTAGAAAATAAAAATAATAAACTAAATATAATTAGTTTTAATAAGCAAAGAACATCTGCAAATACAAGTAATTCAAGATTATTTTTGGTTAATCATTATGGGTCAGAATCCTTTGAAGTGTTGTGTTGCCCCTGCATGTCACTGTGGGGGTCTTTTGGTGCTTTAATTTGGAAAGTATGGCTATGTAATAGAAAGGAAGGGTTTAAATGATACACTGTAAAATAAGTTTATGTATCAAAAGACTAAGTGGATCAACCCTTAGTAAATCAGCTTAGTTGTCTATGAGTTAAATGACATTAGCAAGAGCATTCTATTATGTCCATGTTGTTGTTGTGGCCTGTCAGCTGCCAGCCCCTCCAGCAGCCTTCAGGAGAAGGAGGCGTGGGATTAAAGGCCAGCATCAAGGCAATTTGAGAGCTCCGAGGGGAAAGGGGGAATGGAGCTGGCAGAAAGACAAGAAGAGGTGTGGCCTGGACTGCTCATTAAGGGCCTGTCACATAGGCCGACGGATGCAAAAAGTATGTAAAAAAAACACAGTGGACGAGAAAATTTTCCATCCGTTGTTATCCGCTCTCAAAAGTGCCCCAAATTTGCATAAACAGAGCAGACAACAATGGAAAGGAACGGACGGGGAGAGGACATAGCGAGGATGTAAAGTGGTTGCTCCACGGAAGCCTAGCGGATGGAAGCGGATGGCACATCCGCAGGGCTTCCGGGGGAGCACAGCGAAGCGGACGTGCAGCGGAAGGAACGGATGCAGAGCAGATGCCAAGCGGATGAAGCAGATGCATCACGGACACCTAGCGGATGCCTAGCGGATGCCTAGCGGATACCTAGCGGATGCCTAGCGGATGCAAAGCGTTCACTGCGCATGCGGGGAGGATGCATTGCGTCAGCCCCGTGGATATAAAAGGATGCAGCTCGCAAGCAGGTCACCATTGAGAGGAAAGACCTGCTGCCAGACACAGCTCCAGCCAGCCAACAACCATAGGGAAGAAGAGGAAGCCTGTGCCATCTGCTGCCAGCCCTGGCAAGGACAGGGCCACCATCCAACCCCCTGGCCCTGACTCTGCTTCTGCTGGGGCTTCTGCTGCTCGGGCTGACTCTTCTGGTGCTGGTGCTGCTCCTGGTGCTGGTGCTTCTGCTGGTGCTTACTCTGCTGGCGCTGCTCCTGGTGCTGGTGCTTCTGCTGGTGCTTACACTGCTGGCGCTGCTCCTGGTGCAAGTGCTTCTGCTGGTGCTTACTCTGTTGGCGCTGCTGCTGGTGCTGGTGCTTCTGCTGGTGCTTACTCTGCTGGTGCTGCTCCTGGTGCTTTTGCTTCTGCTGGTGCTTACTCTGCTGGTGCTGCTGGTGCTGCTGGTGCTGCTGGTGCTGCTGGTGCTTACTCTGCTGATGATGATCCTGGTGCTGCTGGTGCTGCTGGTGCTGCTGGTGCTGCTGGTGCTGCTGGTGCCGCTGGTGCTGCTGGTCCTGCTTTTGCTGCTGCTGTTGTTGCTGCTGCTGGTGGTGGTGGTGTGGTGGAGCAGCCCCTCGAACCTCAAAGCCCTTCTGATGAGGGCGCAGAAGGCCCAGCCCAAGGGAGGAAGAGGCGTAGGCGAGATAGGGAGAGGAGGCAGTACTCCATCGAAGAGGAACATGAGGATGAGGTGCTCGAATGGCTGAGGAAGAAGGAGTACCTATGGCGGAAGGGACACAGGCTCTATAGAGACACCAAGAGGAAGCAGGCTGCTTGGAGAGAGAAGGCGGAGAGCCTGGGCTACACTTTAGAGGTCCTCCTCGGCTCGTGGAAGCACATGCACATCTGGTCCGGGAAGCTGCACCTCAAGAAGTCTGGCCAGGCCGCGGTCAAGCTCACCGACCGGGAGATCTATGTGATGGCCAAGTGCCATCCACCACCGAGGAGCAGCCCCTCTGTCTACCCTCTCTCTCAGGCAGCCCACAGAGGGCCAGTCCTCTTTTGGCCAAGAGTCAGCTCCTGTGTCCAGGCAGGTATCTGTGGAGCGCCCCATGATGGAGACCCCACCGACAGCTGCACTCCCCATGGCGGAGCGTGTGGAGGACCCCCTGATGCAGTGGGAGCAAGGAGAGGGCACTGACACCAGAGACCAACCCACCCCCACCCCCAGCTCCACCTCCACAGAAAGCAGGCAGAGAGGCAGACCGGAGAGGCAGAGCCACACTGTCCTGCTGGAGATCAGTGACACCATCAAAAGCAGTGTAGATCTCCTCTCTCAGCTGGTACACACTGACATACCATCCTCAAACCGCAAGCCCTTCCTCACCTACGTCAACCAGACCCTCCTGGACATGTCCAAATCAAAGTACCAGGTGATAATAGGATCACTGAGAGGATCACAGGTCTTCTTCACAACCCTCCAGACCCTGCTGAACCTGCTCCGACCCAGTCCAGGCCTGCTCCTCCATACCAGGTGATGTCACAGCCCTTCCAAGGCTTTCCACAGGCCCTCACCTACCAAGGCTATGGCTACCAGGAGTTCCAGCAGCACAGGCGGCCCTTCCCAGTCCAGGCACAGGTACATCATACGCAACCATCGATGCCACCTATGCCACAGATGCCACCGACACCACAGATGTTGCCCATGCTACAGATGCCACCCATGCCACAGATGCCACCCACGCCTCATCTCGCTCATTGGCAGACCAGACATCCCCATTACACTCCTCCTTCCTCCACCCCACAGCCAAGCCCGGCCTCAGAACATCTGTCATCGGTCTTGGGACTGACACCCCATGTCCTGGAGGAAGGGGCTCTCAACATCACGGGACTGAGCCAGCTCTCTGAGAGCTTCCTCCACACACCATCCCCTGTTGTTCTCTCGGGGACAGGCACCTCAATGGCACCTCAGACCAGCACTCCAGTAGCAGCCACCTCCACAGCACCTGAACCCTTCACCCCTGAGACTATGGGCATGCCTCAGAGTGACTGAAAAGAGTGCCAGAGACTGGGTTGCTACCTGATGACTTTATCTTTGCTTGGGACACTTGGGTCATTTTCTTTTACAGTTTGTTATTAACAAAGATTATCTTTGCTTCACACACTTGCTTCAGTTCTTTTAGTCAATAAAGTCTTGGTGGAAACTTTTAGAAATGGTTTAAGCCTTTGCATGCTTGTGGGATGGGTTAAGATAGCAGTGGGATGGGCAGGGAAACCTTTGGGATGGGTAATAGCTATGGGATGGGCAGGGATACCTTTGGGATGGGTAATAGCTGTGGGATGGGAAGGGATACCTTTGGATTGGATAATAGCTGTGGGATGGGCAGGAATATCTGTAGGATGGGTAATAGCTGTGGGATGGTCAGGAATACCTTTGGGATGGGTAATAGCTGTGGGATAGAGAAACCTCCAGTGCAAGCATAGTGGGACTGTATCGTCCACCCTCCCAGGTGCCACACCTATGGCCCTTTATTATCAATAACAATGTAATCATTGATCCACACATTTCACAACTCTTTGTTAAATGCCCTATTCATTGTAGGGCCACTCAACATACATGGCACAATCTCATCAGTGTGATGAGACAGGCTGAAGGAAGCATCTATTAAGCTTCTATCATCCTGTCTTGCCACTCCCCTGCTCCAGCTGGGGAGTTGCACCAGTGTTTCAGGAGGTTGCACTGCTTCTTCCCTTCACATGAAGCTCTGTTGGGGCCTTGCACATCCACAGTGTCTATCAGGTTTCGCCCTTGCCTCCATTCACCAGGCTCCATGTCCCCATTGCCTTGTTGGAGGTCCACGAGCCTGTTCTGCAACACTGGGTAGCGGGTGCGCATGAGATTGTGCAGGATGCAGCAAGCTTCCACAATGTTCCTCATGGTCTCTGGGCGATGCTGCATGGTGGTGAGAAGTACCTGGAACCTGTTGGCCAGGATACCAAAGGCGTTCTCCACCACCCACCTTGCCCTGGACAGCCTGTACTTGAAGATCCTCTCTTCACAGGTGAGGCATTTGGAAGTGTAGGGCTTCATGAGGTAGTTTCTGAGGGAGAAGGTGTCATCTCCCACGATGACATAGGGCACATCTTGTGTGTCATTGGGCAGGGGTCTGTATCTGGGAAGCCCATGATGAGCTTGCATTCCAGCCCCTCCTTGACATGACTGGCGTTGTATACCTGGGCATCTGAAGATGACCCTTTGCCTGAAGCATCGATGTACATGAACTTGTAGTCAGCATCGACCATGGAGAAGAGGATGATGCTGAAGAAGCCCTTGTAGTTGTGATAAGTGGACCCTGAGTTGGCTGGAGCTTTGCAGGCCACGTGCTTCCCATCTATGGCTCCAACGGTGTGGGGGAAGTTCCACTTCTGATACCACTGCTCTGCAACTTTCTTCCAGCTTTCTTCAGTAGAGGGGCACTGGAGGAGCTCCTCCAGGTATTCTTCGATGATGGCCTGCACCATTTCTCTGACCACAATGCTGATGGTGTTGTGTGGCACCCTCCAGCCGTACTGCATGCTCCTGTACGTGGTCCCTGAGGCCAGGTGGCGCAGAGTCAGTGCCATCTTGAGCCCAGGGTCCAGGCTGGGCCAGAAGTTGGTGCTCTGCTTGGTCAACCTGGGTCTCAGCCACTCCACAACTTTGTCAAACATGGCTGGCGGCATCCTCATGAAGTTCTGGATTACACAAGGGTCTTCGTTCCTCAGCTCCACCATCAGCTTGTTATACAGTCCGTACTCGGCTCTTCTCACAATCCATCTTCGGACCAAGATACTTCTTGGACGCCTCCTTTTCTTCGCGTAGAACAGGTGAAAGAGCCTGTAGAGGGCTTCGCACTGTTGTAGAATGATGGTGGCTACCAAAAAGAGTGTGTGATGATCCATGGTGGAGATGACTGGATGCTGTGGAAGAGCAAGAGCAAGATGAAGGCTGAAGAGGTCTGCACAGCAGGGCTGCTGGACTGAAAGTGAGATCCAGGTGAGTTCCTCCCCCTTTTTATAGGAAATATAGGTTTTCCTCTCAGTATCGTTTTGCATCCTCTAGATATCCTGCAGACATCCTAAATATCCGAGATACGTCCCCTCTGCAAACATTTTTTCCATTTTAATGCTTTCTATGCGAGCTGCATCAACTTTCATCCTTTCTCCGTCCATGCTACTAACGCTACTTGTCCATTCCGTGTCCGTTTCGCTTCCTCCCTGTGTCCGTTTTCCACTGGAGCGGATGCGAGTTGCGCGGATGCACAGCAGATGCCTTGCGGATATAGCGGACGCATAATGGATGACGACGGACGTCTAACGGATGTTCCCCGTATGCGTAGCGGATGTCTAATGAACGCGTTGGATACATTTTCCGCTCAAAAAGTTTTGTGCAGCTCAAAACTTTTTTAGCGGATGAAATGTCAGTAGACGGATGCTCGACGGATAGAGAGGATGAAAAACAGATGCAGTGAGTACAGAACGGAAGCATCGCGTTAACCAATGGATGGCAAATGTTTCTTTCCGTTTTACATCCTCTTTGCATCTGTTGGTGCTGTGTGACAGGATCTTTAAGTGTGTAGTTTTGAAATGCAAAGTGTTATAGTTGACACAGGACTGTTTCTGCAATAACTGCTGATTTGGGGGATTTCATGGGGGTTATTTTTATTTGTTCATACATTTCACTTTTGAATGTGAAGAAGGTGCATTGACAGTATTGAAGTAGGTTCATAATTTGTGTCCTGGTTATGTTGTTCTGATTCTGTGTCATAGTCTTCTAGCTTTCTATCTATTATTTCATATGCTGAATAAGGAGGGATGGATGCAAATAGGGACACTACATCAAAGGAGGCCATGATCTTGCCAGGAGCCACATTTAAGCCTTCTAGCTTTATCCAGAAATTGTGTAGATGATATGGCTGTGCTGTTCGAGGTTTGGATCAAGAAACTTAAGCAGTGTGACAGCCATTCAGCCAGGTTATACATAAGGGGTGTCTTCTAGGACTATAATAGGTCTTGAGAAGGACTCCCATTTTGTTTATTTTGAGGAATCTGTAGAATTTCACTGGGGCTTCATCTGTTCCTCTCATTTTCCACCATGCCTTCTCTGTTATGCAGTTGTTTAGTTTAAGCTGGCTGAGATAAGCATTCAGTTTAGGTAACCATTGTTCTCATTCTCTGATGTCTTTGCTGGTCTGTATGTTGAAGGATCATTGAGCAGGGCAAATGCCCTTTGCTCCATAATCTGTGCAGTTCATCACCACCATTAAATGACATTTGTCTGCCAGTGAAATAATGGAGTCCTGATCTTGTTTCAGATCTTTCAAGGTGTGTTGCTCCATTGGGTTGAGCATATTGTTTGGTTTGTGTGCAACCAGAATTGCCTATACTTTTTGCTTGATAGCATATTTATCTGGCTCTTCTATGTCTGTTAAGTTCAGATTACAATGCTGCTATGAATTCTCTTGCTGTGGCATCACATGTATAGAATCCCTGGTCAGTGTTCACATCATGTTCAAATATGTGTGGTTCCTGCTGACTTAATTGCTCAATAAATTATGGACCAGGTTCACACAGGTTTTGGAGCATGGCTTTCAGTTTTGAATTTTATCTTCCAACTGTTTCCTTTTCTTCACCTGCTCTTCTTTTATGAAAGTCCTAATAATGTTCTCTAGGTGATGAGTAGTTTTTCTTCAACTTGTGATAGACAATGCCCCTCATGTATATTGAAGGCTGCTTTATACTTGCTCAATTGTAGATGGCAGTCATTTACTAAGACCTTTAACATATGTTCGCTGAATGCTTTTCCCATAGGTCTGCCCATCTCTGAGTTGATCGGTGGTCAATATCATAGGCTGCATGGAATGACCCCTTCTCAAGTGCATCGGTGTAGAAAGCGTAGCTGTTTGTAAATGGATACCTCATGTCCTGTGAACGATTTCCAAAGTTGAACTGTTTGAAGTGCTAGCGGTCCATATTTCTCACAAATGAAGGCCAAACTCTCAGTTTGTCAGAGTTCTTTGTCCCTGCTTGGAATGAGATGGCAGCAGCTACTTTAGATCAGGTTGCACCTCTTCGGCAGTGGTGGGATTCAATTTTTTTTACTATTGGTTCTGTGGGCATGGCTTGGTGGGCATGGCTTGGTTTGGTGGGCATGGCAGGGGTTTATTACAAAATACCATTCCCTCCACACCCCACTAACCTGCTTTCCATTTCCGTTCTCCTGTGCAGGGCAACAAAAGAAGATCCAGCCAATCAGCTGGGACTCAGGAGCCAGAGAATAGATGGGGCGGGGCCAGTCAGAGGTGATTTTTTTCTGGTTCTCTGAACTACTCAAAATTCCCACTACCAGTTCTCCAGAACTGGTCAGAACCTCCTGAATATCACCTGTGCTCTTCGGAGTCTTGTGCATGGATTCTGGTGCCATCCAAGTATAGCTTCTGTTTCTGGAACTTGCCAATGCCTGGTTAGGGAAGAATAGGCTTTGGCTCAAACCTTGCAAAAGTGATTAACTATGGGTCTTAGGTCCATGGATTCCGAAATTGATGAAAATTTAGTTTTGAATCTGTGCGTGATTGCACTGTTTTGCTTAGATTGCATGTACTGTAGTCTGGAGGCCCTACTAGACTGATAGCTCCTGCTAAAGAGCAGGTGGCAGTTATTGCCAGAGAAGGCTTTTGTCTTTTGTATGGTGCCCATGGTGCAATGGCTCAGTAGTTAAGATGCTGAGCTTGTTGGCTGGAAAACTGGCAGCCCAGGTACAAGATCCGAGCTCCATGTAATGGGGTGAGTTTCCGTCCTTGCCTCAGCTTCTGCCAAACTAGCATTTGTAACCTAGCATGCAAATATGAGTAGATAAATAGGTACCTCTTAAGTGAAAAAGTAACAGTACTGTCCTCATGCTGGTCACATGATCATGAAAATGTCTTTGGACTGTGCTGGTTCAATGGCCTTGAAATGGAGATGGGCACCACTCCTTATAGTTGTCAATGGCTAGCAGAATAAAAGCTGCAGGGACTTCGTTATCTTTTGTCTTTATGATGCCCAGAATCATATAGTTTGTTGAATGGCTATACAACTGCCTAAATAAATAAATAAGGAAACAAAATTGAGAATGCTTTGTAAATATTGTAGACAGGTCGTAAAATAATATTCTTTTATACATAGAAGATGAATTCTTATTTAAGAAACTTTGGATGTTTGGACCTTTTTCCTTTTCTTTTTATTGTGATCCTGCTAAGTGTTTTGAAATAGTCTGGCCAGTAGCATTACAATACAGTTATCCAAATGCACTTTTTAAAAAAAGTAGTTTATTCAATCTGTAAATTAAAAACAGATTCTTGAATTCAGGCCTGGTCGGCATCATACATCCAAACCACTTGAAATATAAAGCAATCAAGCAATTAAAGTCCTCTACCAAGATTAGCAGATAATATACCAGGCTTCTGGGTGCGATGTCAAGATGCAAAATGAATAAACAGAAATTAAGTGCAGCCTTTATGTCTCGCCACATCATGTCACAACAAATTATAATACAGATTAGTCTGTGACAACACTGATGCACTTTTCTTTTGTGGTTGCAGCTCTGACTGTTTGTTATAAAAATGTTCTGGTCATTTTCTTCAGTGAAAACAATGAAGAACAAGATGATTACAACAGCAGCACAGCAGCAGCAGCAACAACAATAATAATAGTTTGCAGGTTCGTTTCTTTTAAGTATCAGTATGATACAAAATTAGATATTCTGTGCATTAAATTGAGCCCCATAATATTTATATATGGATCCTTTTTCAGATCAAAAACATGTTTGCGTGGTAAGGGATATTTTTTAGTAGAAACTGATTTTAAAAGTAACTAAGCTAATTTTTAAAATTGATGAGGAAAGATATAAAAGGCTATCTGTTTGTGAACAGAAAGCTAAAGAAAGCAATGGATCTACTGCTAAAAAAACCCAAACCAATAATCTTCCAACCGTTGGAAAACTGTTTTTATGAATTTTATGTCTACTTGGTTTGGGTGATCTTATCACAAGAGCAACTCTCCTTGTCTTGCTCTTGTTTTGTGATTCAGATAGGTTTGTCAAACCATATGCACACAATATGGTTTCCCATGTGCGTGATATTCTGTGACTGAGCTATAAATTCTTACAAGGAAAGAATTTACAATTGTTATTACATGATGTTCATCAGGAACTTATAGAAGCTGTTAATATGTTTCATACATGATTTCAAAACACAGTTCTGAAGTAGAAATATCAGTGTGGGGGGTCTGAAAAGAATGTTTATAAGTGACAAATTGCTTTTGATACTCCATAATATTCAGGTGAATGGGCCTGAACTATGGTGGATGTAGAAAGCAGCTGTAGACGGAGATGATTCATTCTTATTCCTTTCCCAAATAGACAAAGAGGCAAACTGTGTAAAAGGAGGAAATTAAGCTGAATCCTTAACTTTTGGAGAAAGAAGTTTGAAAGCTAAATGTATCCTTCCAACAATACACTGGAACCTCTGATGGCGACCGTAATCTGTTTACTTTAGTTACTGGAAGATTACTTTCGTCAATGGAAGTGCACGCATGTAAAAACAAAAATGGCATGGTACGGAAGGGGAAATTGGTGCGAAAAGGGAAATCACTGCCCTTTGGTTGCCACCTGAGCACCCATTCATGACCAGAGGTAAGAACTTTTGCTTGTCACATGATTTGGTCATGAACGGAAATGTTCACGACCAGAAGTTCCACTATACTATGATGTTATGGATACAGTAGTTAAGGTATCTGTGGATTCTTAATGCTTAATTTGTATATTGTTGAAACTTACTTAATAGACACATTTGCAAATGATTGAGTTTTCTGTGCTAATATAATTCTCAATCAATTAATTGGCATATTGTTTCCAGTTACTCTGTTTATCAAAAAATAAGACCTATCCCCAAAATAAGTCCTAGCATGTTTTTATGTGTGTACCTAATATAAGCTATTCCCCAAAATAAGCCATACTTTAGAGTCCATGCAGCCGCCATGTTGTCTGGTTGCTCATGTGTTGCAGCCATGAAGCGAGGAAGAGGGTGGTGAAGATGCTCCACATGCCCCACACTGGCTTACCTCAGGGCCTTCTCAGCCAGGCCACCCATGCTCCAACACCTGCCTTGCAGTGGCAGCACTTGCACTCATGTGCTGCAGGAGCCCATGTGGCCACCGGCCCACATCTTCTGCTTGCTTGTGGTTGCAACAGAGTAGATGACTCAGAGGTTAGAGTGCAGTACTACAGGCTACTTCTGCCATCTGCCGGCTGTCTGCAATTTGGCAGTTCAAATCCCACCAGGCTCAAGGTTGACTCAGCCTTCCATCCTTCCAAGGTGGATAAAATGAGGACCCAGATTGTTGGGGCAATAGGCTGACTCTGTAACGGGGGCTGTAAAGCACTTTGAAGTGGTATATAAATCTAAGTGATATTGCTATTGCTATCTGTTTATTTGCTTGTTTGACACCCACTTCTTCCATTTAAAAAGCCCTTGAAAATTTTACCAGTCTCGTATATTACCCTTTAGCATGGACAATAAGCAGGGCCAATTCTAGTGATTCATCTATCAATAATAAATATGTGCAGAATCATAATTACTTATTTGTATCCTGCCTTTATTTTTTTATAAATAATTCAAGGTGGCAAACATATCCAACACACTTTCTTCTTCCAACACACTTTTCCCCACAATAACAACCCTGTGAGATGAATTGGGCTAATCAAAAATGATTGGCCAAAGGCCACCCAGCTGGCTTTCATGGCTAAGGTGGGACTTGAATTCATGATCTCCTGTTTTCTAGCCTAATGTTTCAACCACTAGATCAAACTGCCTGTCTTACTGTTTCATTTACAATTTGGTGATAAAACATATTTTTCCAAAAGTTTTGATTGTAGATTTCATAAAGGATTTAGCAAAGACTCTACTGGCCTGCCTTATTTTTTTAGGGACATACAGTAAGAAGATTTCAACAAAATTTCCAAATTGCAATGTTTTTTGTTATAGTTTGTCAGGTGCAGTAATTCCATAAAAGCATATGAATGCAATTGTCTATGTCTAGTATTGGTTCCTGAATAATCAATAAACGAGGTTCCATAAAACCTACCAACATGTAATCTAATTATATGAGTGTGGGATCCATGATACTTTCTGAGTTGGATTATTTTCTTGCATATGTTTTGTTACAAAATTAGATAATCTCATCAGTGCTTGAAGGGAGTGGGATTTGCTCTCATTTTATACACTAATCAGTGGTGCTATTCTACCAGTTCAGCCCAGTTCTGGTATACTGGTAGCACCGAAGATCAGCAGAGACCAAACTGGTTCTCTTTGATGAGCTGCTGTTGGGTCCACCTGTCCACCCTGGCTCCCATACTGACCTTTATTCCCTGCTTTTGAAGCGCAGCTGCTTTGTGCAGCACAGAAGATTGCTGCGCGTCAGCTATTGAAGCTACAGGAAGAGTGCAGGATTGCAGGAGGTAAGTAGGAAAGCCTCTGTGTGTGTGTGCAAAGTGCACATTTGGCGCACACACACAGACAAAGTGCTGTTCACCAAGCCACATTCACTGAACTGATGATAAACCACTTTGAAACCCACCACTGATACTAATGGCTTGCTCCGTCAGTGTTGGTGGAGTTGGCTATTGTTTACTTTTAGCTTGTTTGTCTACTAATTCCTTGAATGGGATATTGTTTGCTTTTCAATTGTTGGTCTAATGTTACTCTTGGTATGAATCTTTAATTATTTGGGTGTTGATTGCTGGTGAATTTTGACTTTTTGATTGTCTCTTTTGAATATATTAGTTCAAATTTATTTAACCAATTTCCAGGTAGTCCTCGACTTACAATAGTTCTTTTAGTGACTGCTCGAAGTTACAGTGGCACTGGAAAAAGTGACGCATGTCCATTTTTTACTTATGACCATTGTAGCATCTCCATGGTCATGTGATTTACTTCGGATGCTTGACAACTGATTCACATTTACGACAACTACAGTGTTCTGGAGTCGTATGATTTCCTTTTATGATATCCTGACAAGCAAAGTCAATGGGGAAACCAGATTTACTTAGCAACTGGGTTACTAATTTAACAATTGCAGTAATTCACTAAACAAATGTGGCAAGAAAGCTCGTAAAATGGAGCAAAACTCATTTAATTAATTTCTCACTTTTTAACATAAATTTGGGGCTCAATTGTGGACTAAATAAATTGAGGACTACCTGTATCAGTTATCACAATTGTTGAAGGAAATCTAGGGGGCGTTCAAGATAGCTAGCAATTAAAAAAACAACAGAAGGCCAACATCATCAACAATAGTCAGGAATATAACCTTCTTTATTTGGAAACAAAGTGCCATCAAAACAAGGGCACAAAATAAGCTGTTCAGGGAATGCTGAAACAGCTAAGTTTTTATGGCTTTCTTAAAACCAGCAGAATCAGTGCCATAAAGATTCCAGTTATGCTGTGATACTCTTTTCTTTAATACTTCTTGCTGGAAACTTTATTCTACCTAGATGCTTCTATAAAAATTCAAAGATAATGTTATGGTTAACTGTTATACAATAAAGCCTTCCTTGTGATACACACTGCATTTATAAGGGAAAAATAGTTTGAATGAGAGCTGCACAAGTCTTCGTGGGTCCCTGTACAAAGCACCACAATCCTATCGAGAAACTGAGCCACAGAAGTGTAATGAAGTGTAAAGCAAGTCTTCAGCAGCAATATTATATGTGATTAGCTTTTGAAAGGGCGCGTGCAAGATCTGATAATAAGTTGAGGATCAATGCTCCTTATGTTATGGCTGGCTCCTTGTTTAAAAAAAAAAAAGCAACTGTCAGACCTCGAGAAGAGATCATGGTTGCTGGGCAACCAGAGCAACCCAAATATGCTCTTGCATCAATTCTGAGAAAGAAAAATATATATAGCACTTTGTTTCCACCCCCTGCAGATATGATCATCATTGATTGTGATGGTGGTGGTGTCAGGGAGAAAATATTTGAACCTGAGCATTGTTAACACAAAGATATTAGTGATGCCTCTCCACAGAAATGGAAAGTGCACTATTGCACCTATACCTCTTTTTCGGGTCTCTTCTGTTTGCTGTGGAAAAGAGAAGAAATAATAACAGATCCAGTGGCAGTCCCATGTTCTTCACCCTTCTGGGAAAAATACAGGTGTAGCTTTACACTTAGGAGAAATTGTGGCTCTTTTTTGTGTGCATTTGCAGGGAGAGTCCTTGAGCCCTGATTCATGGTATTAATCTTATCTCACCAAAGGAAAATGATATAATTACTATTTAACTTAGTTTAATTAATTTATTGACTGTTTTTTTCTCCAAAGCAGGGGTGTCAATCTCATGACCTATGGGTCAGATGTGTCATGTACTGGCCATGCCCACCCATTTTAGCAAAGCAAAAAAATTGTGATACATCACATGATGACAATGTGTCATCACAAATTTGACCCCCTTGCTCTAGAACAGGGGGGGTGTCAAACTCATGGCATCATGGCAGCATTACAAGATTTATTCACAACTTTCCCCTCTTTGCTAAACTGGGTATAGGCATGGGCAGTGTGTGAGGCATCTGGTCCATGGGCCATGACTTTTACAGCCCTGCTCTAGAACCTTGGCAACTTTAAGACTTGTGGACTTCAATTCCCAAAGTTGAAATCCACAAGTCTTAAAGTTGCCAGGGTTGGAGACCCCTGCTCTAAAAGGTCAAAGTCTTGGGAATCTGCTCAACATTATCTCTACAGCAATCCTAGGAGACAGCTTACGTTGAGAAAGTTAAGTTTCTCTTAGTTAAAAACTAAGAGAAAGTTGCCCAGTTAGCTCTGTGGTCAAGCAGAAATTGAATCTGAATTTCCATGCTCCAATTCCAGCACCATTCCTAGTAAGTCTAATTTGAATAAGCATAAACTTTCTCAATAATGATGTTGGAAATGCCAATTCCAAGAGACAACTTGGCAAACTGAATTATAGTTAATATTGCTATGGAAATGAATACCGGGGTGGGTTTCTACCAGTTCTGTCAACCTCTGTAGAACCGGTAGCTCTGAAGAGCAGCAGACATAAAACCGGTTCTATGTCTGCTGATGTTTTTGCCCACCCGCCCACCTGGGCTCTTACCTGATCTTTATTTCCTGATTTTTCAACTTCAGCTGCCGAACGAGGCACAGCTGCAGTTTAAAAAGCAGGAAAAGAGGGTTGTTTCAAAGGCTGCTTCTCTGAACGCAGACTGCTGATGATGATTTCCAGGCGCGCGGCTCCCAGCGTGTGCAGGGAAGCTTGTAAATCCCAAACCGGCAGTTAATCCTGTCGTATCCCACCTCTGATGAACACTAAAGATGCCAGTGATTAGAGCAGTGCTTTCATGAATGACTTTGTGAAAATTAATGATACTTTTAAATGTTATGATTAATTTATATGTAGTATAAATTATATATTATATAATATCACTCACCATGCTCAGCAGCATTCTGTATACAAATGATATTTCCCCCTAAAATTTCATCCATATGTCTGGGATTGTAAAAGAAGATTGTGTGAGTTTGATGTGCAAATGGATTAGTGACATTAGTAGATCAGGCACCTGCTGCTTTTATTTCATGTATTTGTTCATAAAATGTATTGGCTGCTCATCTTACCACAGGGTAACTTTTTGCAGGGAATTGTTGCAAGAGCTTTTTAATAGTAAACATTTTCCTCTCATTGAAAGTACATGAATTGCAAAGCTCCATTTTCATTCTAGAATCACAACATTATGGTATGTTCTTTATTTTTCTCAATTAAAAACTCACTAATTGTGAACAAACAACCTGATCGAACATTATTTATTTTATTTTATTTATTTATTTATTTATTTTGTCCAGCAATTATAAGATAACAGGTATAAGTATAAACATAGCTATAGATACATGAAATGGATACATATAGGAAAAAAAAAAAAACAATAGGACAGGGACGGTAGGCACGTTGGTGTGCTTATGCATGCCCCCGACAGACCTCTTAGGAAAGGGGTGAGGTCAATAGTAGACAGTCTAAGGTTAAAAATTTTTGGGTTTGGGGAAAAAACCAGAGTCAGGTAGGGTATTCCAGACATTGACTACTCTGTGATTGAAGTCGTATTTCCTGCAATCAGGTTTGGTGCAGTTTACCTTGAGTTTGTGTCTATTGTGTGCTCTTGTATTGTTATGGTTGAAGCTGAAGTATTTATTGACAGGTAAGACATTGCAATGTATAATTTTATATACGATACTTAAATTGGACTGAAGGTGGCATAGTTCTAGGTTTTCTAGGTCTAGAATTTCAAGTCTGGTAGCGTAAGGTATTCTGCAATGAGTAGAGGAGTTGAGAACTCTTCTTGTGAAATATTTCTGGACTTTTTCAACAGTTTTAATATCAGATACATGATATGGGTTCCAGACTGATGAGCTGTATTCAAATATTGGTCCAGCAAATGTTTTGTATGCTCTCGTTAGTAGTATAATATTACCAGAAAAAAGGCTATGTAGGATTAGGTTAACAACTCTTAATGCCTTTTTGGCTATGTAGCTACAGTGGGCTCTAGCACTTAGATCATTAGGGTGAGAACTCCAAGGTCCTTGACAAAGTTTGGATCATCAACAAGATCTTGACTATTTAGCTTGTATTTGATTTTCTGATTTTTTTTTGCTAATATGTAAGACAGAGCATTTATTTGGTGAGATTTGAAGTTGCCATTTGTTTGACCATTCTGATACAAAGTCAAGGTCTTTTTGGAGGGTAGTAGTATTGTCTGTGGTGTTGTATAGCTTTACATCATCAGTGAAGAGAACACAGTTGCTCTTAATACGACCACAGAGATCATTTATGTAGAGTATGAAAAGAGTTGGTCCTAGAACACTGTCTTGGGAGACACCACTATTGACAGGTACAGAATTTTGATAGGATGTTCCCGATTTTGACCATTTGTTGTCTGTTTGACAGGAATGCCTCTATCCAGTTATGCAGGTGTCCAGAGATACCATAACATTTTAGTTTTAGGAGTAATTTGTCGTGTACCACTGAATCAAAGGCTTTACAGAAGTCTATGGAGATTGTGTCTTTTACTTTGCCCTGATTGAGTTGTGTAATCCATATGTTTCTGCAGTGTAAGAGTTGCAGATTAAAGGATAGTTTTTTTCTGAAACCAGATTGTTTATTAGAGAGTAGGTTGTTTGTCTCTAAATGGAGGATGATGGATTGGTTAATAATTGATTCCATGACTTTACAGATGATGCAGGATAAAGAGATTGGTCTGTAATCAATGGTCTGTACAGATTGGTCTGTAACTAGGCTGGGCTCTCTCTTTTGAAGATGGGGATGACCATGGCTTATGACCTTAGGTTAGGCAAGGAGCTGGTCCTGAAAGATTTTTCAAAGATTATGCTTCGCGGTTCAGCTATGGTAGTGGATAGCCTTTTGAAGAAGTAGGCATGTATTCCATCCGGTCCAATAGATCAAGATGGTTTTAGACTGTGTAGTGCTTTTCAAATGTTGTCTTCTGTGAAATAGATATGTATTGGATCATTGTAGTCATCTGTGGTTTGACGAGGAAATATTGGGCATGATCCATAACTGTTCACAAATACTGAACCAAAGAATGTGTTAAAGAGGTTGGCTTTAATGGTGTCATCGTTGCAATCTTTACCATTAGGTCCTCTCAGGGGTGGGATGGAATTTGAGTGTTTTAGTTTGTTGTTTACAAAATTGTAGAAAGTGCAGGTGGAATTGATGTGTAGAAGGTTTTCCTCTTGTTTCATGTGATAATTGATGCATTCAGTCTTTATCCAGTGGCATGAATTTTTGAATCAACTGTTGAAATTGGCAACGTGACCAGATTTGTTTTTTCACCAAAGGGATTTCTTTTTGGATTGAAGCTTCCTTATTGTTATGGGTAATTTTTTTTTCTGGTTTTGGGAGTTGTTATTGGTACATATAATTTGATGACTCTTTTGACTTCAAGTAAAAATATGTTGTAAAGGTCTTCAACAGTATTGCATCCAGTGAATAGAAATTGCCAATCAAGGCATGAGAAATCATTGTTTATTAGTTCATAGTTTCCTTTTTTGAAGTTATAATTGGGGATTCTCTCATTGTGATGATTTTTATGTGGACGTATGTTGAGACAAAAGTTAATCATGTTGTGGTCACTGTTGGTAAAGGGTTCTTTAATTTGTATTCCATAAATTGAATTCAAACTATTGCAGAAGATGAGATCGAGGCAGTTATTCAGCCTAGTATTGTTGGTTACTAGTTTTTCTAGTCCCAGATTTATTACAGCATTGTAGAAGGTTTCATGTGTGGGTTCAATTGTACATTCATCCAGTTAATATGAGGTAGATTGAAGTCACCAAGAAAGATAAAAGCGTTTGGGCAGGATCCTGCCATGTTAGTAGTGTATTTAGCTTGTTTACATGTTTGATGTCATAATGAGGTGCTCTGTAACATAGTAAGAATTGTAATGTGATATTTAAGGATAGTTCACTGATGATGGTCTCAGGAAGAGCAAGCTCCTGGATAACTTGGATGTTTTTTAGATGTAAGGACTTTTTATAGAAGATAGCTACATCTTCTCCTCTACAGATTTCACGATCTGATCGGTAAACATGACAGTCTCTTACTGTGGTAATGTCATCAGGGAGAGATGCGTTGAGCCATGTTTCACAGACAAATATGATGTCAAATTTAGCTGTATTTAGTAAGAGGAGAAATTCAGGTATTTTATTCACAAGGCTTCTTGCATTAGTAAAAATTTCTCTTGCAAATATTTTCTATGGTTTCCATGCCTCCTCCAAATGTAAAGTTATTTTCTGTTCCCAAGCCACAGAAAGATTCCCTTTGTTCTTGGACCTTCTATTACCAAATATACAGAAAATAATTCATCCTATATTTTCAACCTCTTTGATCATTATCTCCTCCTATCTCTCCCTAAACTCTTCAGAAAAAACAACAACTGAGTTGCTACATTTTCTTTAATAGAACTCCAGACCAAATAAGCTTATACCTTCAAGAAGCAAAAATACTGCCATTCTGGAGATCTTACAACAAGGACAGTAAAAAGGCATAATGGAAAGGATACAAGAACATAACTGAAGGCAGTCTTAAGAAATCTGTTTCTTAAGAAATCATTTACAAGCTTCAGCCTTATTTGAAAAGGGATAATATGATAAAGTTAGAAGTTTGGCACAATCAACACACTGATCTTTTTTTATTTTTTTTCACTTATTGTTGAAGACCGAAAGAAAGAAGAGACATTGTTTATGTTCTATATGTAAACTGGGTGACTCCAAATCTACAAACCTGATTGGTCAATAAAATGAACATTGGATTGGTTCACTAGGAACCAATCCAAAGAGCTGCTAAAAGGCGGCAAATCTAAACAACTGCCATTGGCTGCAAGCAGGCAAGCCAGCCTGTATAAAAGGCTGGCCTCAGCTTCAGCCAAGTGTTCCTATTGCTGAGTAGTTAAAGAATAAAGTATTTGTTGTTGGAACCCGGTCTACCTCATGTGTTTTCTGAACAAAACACTGGCGACGAGGATGGGATTGTCCTGAACGGAAAAACCTGCATGCGGTGATAAGAAGTCCAGATTACAACCAAGATGTCTGGAAACAACGCACCGCCCGCACCCTTCAATCCCAACGAAGAGGATTGGGATTCCTATGCTGATCGCTTCCAAATGTATTTGGAGAGCAATGAAATGGAAGGCATTTCAGAGCAACGCAAGAGAGCTGTGTTCCTGACGCACTGCGGGCCAACAGTTTTTAAGATGGCAAAGGCCCTTGCGAAGCCCCGGGACGTTAAACAACTAACGTGGACAGAATTGCAAAGACTCCTCAAAGCACACTACGCTCCGATGGTGTCTAACTTAATAAAGCGACACGAATTTTATCGCAGAGACCAGAGAGAGGGAGAGACCGTCGCCGATTTCATCGCTGCCCTCAGACAAATAGGGGGTGAGTGTGAATTTTTGAACATAGACGAGGCAATGAGGGATCACGTGGTGTTGGGCCTGAGAGACTCGACCGCACAGAGTAAATTGCTCAACAAGCCCAACATCACCATTACCGAAGCCATCGCGGAAGCCACAGCCGCTGAAGCCGTGAAAAAATCTGCCGTAGCCATTAAAAAGATGAACACACACAGCGAAGAAACACCAACCAAAGACAGAAAGCACCCTGCCACCACAACCCACTACGAAGAGTCGGGCGAAACAATTGAATCGAGCGAAGAGGAAGACGAGGTCCACCGTTTGCTCATGAACAAAAAAGAGCGCGAAAGGAGAAATTGGCGGGAATGCGCTGGCTGCGGAGGAAACCATCCCCGAGCCGAATGCAAATTTCTCGATGCCATCTGCCGGCATTGCAAAAAACGAGGGCACATCGAGAAGGTCTGCAGGAACAAAAAATACTACAGCCCGACGAGACGCAGAAATTCCCCAACACGAGCCGAGCCTAAACGAGCCGAGAGAAAGTGGCAACAAGAGAAGCGAGCCAATACACACCAAACTGTCATTATACAGAGCGCTCAGACGGAAAGTGGAAAAAAAAATTAAAGTCATCGTGAAAATCGAAGGAAAACACTGCAAGATGGAAGTGGACTCGGGGTCCTTCCTCTCCATGGTATCGTGGGACACAATAAAACAGCTAGTCCCAGGTATCAAACCCAAAGAATTGAAGAAGCAGCACCTAACCCTCAAGGACTATCAGGGAAACCAAATCCCTGTGGTAGGCATGGGACAATTCCGAGTCGCCTACAAACATCACGTCAAGGTGCTTCCGCTGACCATAGTCAACCAAGACAGACCAAGCCTCCTGGGCATCGAATGGTTCATGCCATTGGGCATCGGGATGACCGGGGTCGATCGAGTGACTACAACCGGCTGGGAAGACGACCTCATCCGAGAATTCCAGGACGTTTTTGACGGCTCACTGGGCAAGTACCGGGGAAACCCCATTTCTTTCAATTTAAACCCCCAAATAGCCCCACGAAGAATAAAAGCCAGGCGAGTTCCTTTTGCACTAAAGGCAAAAATAGAGGAACAGCTGGACAAATTAGTAGCCCACGGGGTTTTAGAACCTGTGGACCATGCCAAGTGGGAAACGCCTATCGTCACACCCATTAAACCTGACGGGTCCATCAGAATCTGTGGTGACTATAAGGCTACCCTGAACCACGCGTTACAACCAAGCGCATACCCGGTGCCAGTAGTCCAGCATTTGCTTCATTCCCTGGGAAAAGGCAAAGTTTTCGCCAAACTCGACTTGGCACAAGCCTATCAACAACTCCCAGTGGACCCAGAAACAGCAGAAGCACAGACTATAGTCACCCATAAGAACGCATTCAAATGTCACCGGCTCCAATTTGGAGTAAGCGTGGCCCCTGGCGTCTTCCAGAGTCTGATGGAACACCTTCTAAATGGCATACAAGGAGTCGTTCCCTATTTTGACGACGTCCTAATCTCGGCCAGAGATGAAACTCAATTAAGGAACAGACTCAAAGAAGTATTAACTAAGTTTAGGGAATCTGGCCTCAAGATAAAAAGAGAAAAGTGCTGTTTAATTAAGAACAGCGTCGAATTCCTGGGCTACTCAATAGACGGAGAGGGTATCCACCCCACAGACAAAAAAGTTAAAGCAATCAAAGACGCTCCTGAACCAAGAAATAAAACCGAACTACAAGCATTCTTAGGATTAATTAATTTTTATAATGTGTTCCTGCCAAACAAAGCCACTATAGCAGAACTGTTACACCGTCTGCTAGACAAAAAGGCAACTTGGACTTGGGGTTACAAAGAAAAAAAAGCCTTCCAAAATATTAAAAGCTTGCTAACATCAACAAACGTTCTCATCCAATTTAGCAACACTCTGCCATTAACAGTGACCTGCGACGCCTCACCATATGGAGTAGGTGCCATCCTGAGCCACCAACTACCTGATGGCAGAGAAGCACCCGTCGCATATTACTCTAGGACTCTATCCAAAACCGAGCGGAATTACAGCCAATTGGACAGGGAAGCTCTAGCAATTGTCGCTGGAGTAAAACGCTTCCACGAATACTTATATGGGCGGACTTTTCAAATCATAATGGACCACAAACCGCTAATGGGGATTTTGGCGGGAAACAAACCAACACCTAATATACTGTCCCCAAGAATGACGAGATGGTCAGAGTTCCTAGCAGCTTATTCCTACACTCTGACACATCGGCCAGGGAAACAAATTTCCCATGCGGACGCTTTGAGCAGAGCACCCTTACCAGCAACCGACGAAGACCCGGCACCAGCGATGACAACGCTACAAATCGAGACTTGCCCCGATCTACCCATATCAGCTTATGATGTCACCAGAGCCACCGCGAAAGACTCATTGACTGCCCGCGTTCTTAGCTGGGTAGGTAAAGGCTGGCCGGAGAATCAAAAAACTGAAAACTTTAAACCTTTCCGGTCCAGACAGACTGAACTTTCAATCCAAAAGGGGTGTTTGTTGTGGGGTGATCGGGTAGTAATCCCTGCCAAATTACAGCCCAGGGTACTTAAGTTGTTACATGAAGGGCACCCGGGAATGGTTAAGATGAAAAGCCTTGCCAGAAGTTATGTTTGGTGGCCGGGTATTGATAAGGACATAGAGTATTGGGTAAGCTCATGCCACAAATGCCAGGCAATTAGACCATCCCCACCAAAAGCACCCGTTAAGGACTGGGAAACCCCTCGGGGACCTTGGTCAAGAATACACATTGATTTCGCGGGTCCTACCAAGGGGCATACCTTTCTGATTGTCGTTGATGCCTATTCAAATTGGCTTGAAGTAAAAGTTATGCCATCAACGACAACAGAAACTGTAATTAAAAAGCTGGACAACCTTTTTGCCACCCATGGCATACCGGACGTTCTTGTCTCAGATAACGGGCCACAGCTAACCAGCATACCATTTGAGCAATACCTAGCCTCCCTAGGTATAAGACATGCCCTAACCGCACCGGCTCACCGGCTGCGAACGGCAGGGCTGAGAGAATGGTCCGGTTTACTAAAGAAGGTTTGGAACGAATGGACGCTGGAGATGTCCAACAGAAAGTAAACCGTTTGCTCACACTCCAGCACATAACGCCCAGTACCATAACCAATAAGTCCCCAGCAGAATTACTTATGGGGCGAAAATTAAGATCTCACCTTGATAGGTTACACCCAAATTTTACCCCAGAAAACCCCCCTGACTCCTCTACACGGTTCAGACAATTCGAAATAGGCGATTTGGTATACGCTAAAAACTTCACCGGGGACCCGGTATGGCTACCAGGACAGATTATCCAAATTACAGGCCCCAAATCCTACCGATTAAAATTAGACGACGGCAGGGAATGGAAGCGGCACATAGACCAGCTTCAATCTCGAATTATAGAGAGAACCACAGACTTACAATCATTCACTGAAAAAACCAGCGAATTGCAAACCAAGGTGGGGGGGGAAAGGCGAGAAATAAATAAAGAACTGTTTAAAACCAAACCCAATGAAACATACGAACAAAAAGAGCAAATAAAAGACTCACTGTTTGGAGAGACTGGCGTGAAGAGCCCATCGGAAGGGGCCAACCAAACCAGCTCGACCTGCCCAGAGGAAACGGGAGGGAGCGGCAAAACCGTCAGCCTAAGAAACTCAGGCGGCGGTAAAATGGCTGACTCACCCTTCCAGACGGTTCAAGGGAGAAGGACGGACGACACAGCAGCCCCATCCGAACCGGTCGAAGTCTGCACTAAGAATGAATCGCGCAAGTCAAGTCGAGTCCGGAAAAGCCCCGCCTACCTGCAAGACTACGTCACCACGTAGGACTGAACTAAGGGGGGAGGGGTGTTCTATATGTAAAGTGGGTGACTCCAAATCTACAAACCTGATTGGTCAATAAAATGAACATTGGATTGGTTCACTAGGAACCAATCCAAAGAGCTGCTAAAAGGCGGCAAATCTAAACAACTGCCATTGGCTGCAAGCAGGCAAGCCAGCCTGTATAAAAGGCTGGCCTCAGCTTCAGCCAAGTGTTCCTATTTACTAACTAGTTGAAGAATAAAGTATTTGTTGTTGGAACCCGGTCTACCTCATGTGTTTTCCGAACAAAACAGTTTACACTTAACCGAACATAATATTTAAAAACTTTATATATATAAGTCTGTAGGTAGAATATGACATTGAGCATTACAGAAACAGATGTGATATTAATTCCATTTTGCCCAGCAGGCAGGAGTTAAGCTGCTCTTGCACTGGAATGTTGTTAAATCTTCTTTCTAGCAATGTTTAAGGTTAAACACTGAATTTAGCAAGTGTGAATGTTGTCCTATAAGTTGACTATAGAAAATTGGCTCATTAATTGGCATTGGATAAAAATCTCTTAAGCAAACCTGTCTCACACACAGAGAGGGATATACTATACTTAGAGCTCACTGAATGTTGTTAAGATCCCATTGCTTCAGCACTGTTATGGCCTTGAGGCTAATCAGGGTCAGATATTGAACTGATAAGCTCTACAATTTTCAATCAAAATCTATTGCTGCCTTCCGTGATGACAAAAAATTATCCTGTAAGGTCAGAGAAGTCAAGAACCCCCCAAAAAAACAATTTAATTCAAAATTTCAGACAACAATA
The DNA here is from genome assembly GCA_015471245.1 of Laticauda colubrina. Classification (NCBI taxonomy): domain Eukaryota; kingdom Metazoa; phylum Chordata; class Lepidosauria; order Squamata; family Elapidae; genus Laticauda; species Laticauda colubrina. Next base: position 16,877,821 of record BLBF01000026.1, on the reverse strand, counting down.
TGGAGCCTACATGAAATTAAGTCCATATTCTAATTTCAACAGGGACTTAGACACTTATCATAAAAATTGCAAAAATCTCAAAGAATTTCAGAATAGATATTTCAATGTTAAATAACATAAACATGTTATTAAATATTATGTTAAATATGTTAAATATTACAACATATATAGTAATAAGGATGATTGATACATTTTTCAATTAAATTATAGAAGTATTTGACTGCTCATAAATCTGGCCTGATTATCTGCCAGGATATTGTTCTAAACTAATCTTCTATAGAGCTATTTAGCATACAGCTTGTTTGCCATTTTCAAGAAGCTAACTACATACAGAAAAATTCAATATTTCAGGCTATTAAGTTACATTGAATTTGTAAAACTCAGTTTCTCAGTAGAGTCCTTGTTTTCTGTTTGAGTGCCCAGAATTTTGAAATGGGAGTAAATATATTCATATTTTATTAATGAAGCTATTTCAAAAATATTTAAAGTGGAAGTAACAATCTATTAATAATTCCCCCATTAATTAGGTCTTGGAGGACTTAAACTGAATCAATAGCTGAAATAATATAGAATATAAATAAATCATTTTTTAATTGACATCAAATCTTAAATGTACAGAGCTTCCTGTTGCACTAGTGTTACAGATAATCTTTTTTTGTGCTCCTCCCCCCACTCCACCCCCCCCAAATCATTTTTACAATATCAATTTTTAAATGCATAAAATCAAAGGATCGAGTTTTGATAAAATGTTTACAGGCACCAACCACTTCTAAACATGCTTTTTGGAAGAAGAGGCTTGAAAGACGTACAGTTTTAAGTTCCACCTTGAACGCTGCATTAGTGGAATCCTTAAAAGCACAAATAACAGGGAAAAAGTAATGGTGGGCCTTGAGGGAAAGAAAAAAAAAGACAGTTCTGTCTTGCACCTAATTCAATCCATTTAGAAGCTCTCTGCCTAAGCCAAGGATTACAGGTGATACCATCTACTTCAGGTTGCAGTGTCTAAAGAAAGCATCCTTCTTATTAAAAAATGGAAAAAGACAAAGTTTAAAGCCAAATAATTCAAGCTTGCATAAATCTTTAATAGGACCTGCCCTCCCAGGATTGGCTGCGTGTACTTTTCTCTGCCCAAGGGAAACACAATATGTCTTAGAAGAGAATAATAGTAGCTCCATCTTGTGTGTTATATGATATCTTCAAGTAATCCAGAGGATTTTGTCTTTGTCTGCCGTAAACAAAAGGCCACCCATACATACAGTGTCCAGGCTTTTTCAGGCTCCTTACCTCAGCAGGTGACATCCAGAAGATGGACGTGGAAGAGTTAGGCAGCTAAGTCGCTAGAGGCAAGTTTCCTCTCAAGGCTTTAGGGAAATATGAAACAAATAAGGCAAATTCTCTCTTCCTAAGACAAAAATGTGACAAGCTGTTACTCTAGTTTTCTAGCACATTGTTTCCACCAATCCTGGCAAACACAATTCTGTATAAGAATTTAAAGCTTCTTATAGTAAATTAGCAGAGTAGAATTAAACATGAAAAATGGAGTATGTCAGAGAATTAAAAAAGGAGCACAATAATGTTTAAAAAATGGATTGCACCAAAAAATGTGCTTTCTTTAAGTTTTATTGATGTTGTTGTCATTTTAAAGAATGTTACTCAAAGGAACAGATACAACAGCAAATGTGGGCATTTCCAGAAAAATTCCAGGAATTGGAACATGAATAGCCTATTGAAATATTTTAATAAAAATAAGAGAAAAACATGGCACTATCATGAGGCTTTAGTATAGATTGGCTGAACAGAGAAAAAAATATACAGCAGGAGTAGCCTGCAGTACTGCACTTTTTGTGTCACAAAGTGATAGTGATAATGTATTTTAATTATTCTGATATATGTTGAGACTCAAAGATCCAGCAAATTCTTGCCCTCACTTGTTGAAAACAATGTGCCAGATACTAGAAAAAAGAATAAAATGTCTGCTACCATGGACCTAATCCCTATCAACAAGAAGAGGTGAATGAGAAATGACTAGTACATTGAAGTAATTGTTCATGTTACTCTTGAATTCATGATATCCAAAGGAGGAAAAATCAAAGAAGTGTGGCTACACCTCTCTAAAATTCAGAAGAGAAGTATGAATACATTCAGGAAACAGAAGACGGGAAATATAAGCTGTAGAAACTGGAAGGCTCAGTGAGCTGAGACTTGTTACAGAAACCAAAAACAAAATAGCAATAGCATTTAGACTATACACTAGTTCACAGTGCTTTACAGCCCTCTTTAAGCAGGTTATAAAGTCAGCATATTGCCCCAACAATCTGAGTCCTCATTTTACGAACTTTGGAAGGATGGAAGGCTGAGTCAACCTTGCAGCTGGTGAGATTCGAAATGCCAAATTGCAGGTCGCCGGCAGTCAGCAGAAGTAACCTGCAGTACTGCACTCTAACCACTATGCTATCGTGGCTCTGATAAAGACAAAAGATAAAGACAAAACAAATAAGAATTATTGCAAATCTGTTGCAAGAGGGTAGAGTCTTGTTGAAATGGGTGGCTACAGAAATCAAATAAATAAATAAGATAGTAAGAAAGACAAAATTGATAGAAATATAATATGCATGCCAGGGAATCAACCATTGAGCCAGGTGATCCTTAGATCACTACCCAACTACATCCAATTGATCTAAGAGGGGCCATACCTCCTTAAAGAGAAGATGGGAAAATTGAACTATTTTGTAAAATTCCCAGGAAGCTGGACAAAACCTAAAGCATATAATGCAAATATTATTCTCTACTACTCCAAGAAATCCACTGAATTTAACATAATTAGAGATCTGGTAGAGGATATAGGAGTTTCAGATGGCAATATTTGAAAGATTGCTGTGGAAACAGGATAAAATCCTTGGCATACTAGCAAAACAAGGATGCCTAGCAGCATGCTGACCCATTCACAGCACACCCAGGAAATATTTATTTTCAACTGACTAATTATGATTTTGTTAATATCAGTAGTGTCCAAGAAGTGCTCCATATGTTTTACTAGGCAAAACACATATTACTATTGGTACTAACCTTTCTTTCATTTGCCATAGTCATTCTGCTTCTATTTGCAGGTCTTTATGTTTTATAATTTTATCCAGTTCTTTCTCTCCTATTCTGCTGTCTCCAGGTACTGCAATACTTGCTTGCATTTCTTATCAACAATTGTCAGTTTGGGGGTGTTGTGTGGCAGGTGTTTGTCTGTTTGAATTCTAAAGTCCCAAAGCATTTTAGTTTCTTTATTATCTGTTTGTCTATGTTATGGTCCCACCAATTCTCGTTTGCAGGCAAATGGTATTTCTTGAAAATATTTCAATGTACCATTATTGCTATTTATAGTCAGTCTGTGCAATCTTCTCAGATTATTTGGTGGTCTACTATTTCTTCAGCTTCTTTGCACAGGTGGCATTTGCTGCCTGTTGCTGTCATCTCTATTCTGACTTTGTATGAATTTATACTTAAGGCTTGGACTTATGTATCCAGAATTAGCCCCGCTGTCTGTTTCTTCAACTGTAATGCTGTTAGCCATTGTCCAATTATCTGCTCTGTTTGCTATTTTCTTTTAAAATGTACCAGCCATGTAATACGTTTTCTTTCCATTTCTCTTTTCTGTTCTTCATTTTGTTTTTCTTATAGGCCACTTTGGTCTCTATGGTACTCAGGAAGCCTTCCTGGTGGACTATCTTCAGTGAAACTTCTTCACCGTCCTTCAGATATTCTTCCAATGCCCTCCCTTTTTGTCTTCAACTGAGTGGCATATTTGTAACATTCCATACCCACCTACTTTTCTTTGTAAGTGTAATCTGTCAACAGCATGCATGGATGAAAGGCATGCTTCAATATTATTATTTTTCTGATCTTTCTACCCATGGCTTTTAGTTCTGCTTGAGTCTAGTCCACTAGTCTGGTAGTGTATCTAATGTCTGGAATTTCCCAAGTGCCTTGACTATATTTCCTTTACTAAGTTTGGAGTTTTAAAATCTTCAGTCTCACAATGTATTCTGTGCCAGTCAGATTGGAATGGAACCTGGCTTTTCCATGACATCACTAATGTGACAGAAAGGGAAGGCTGCTCACTGATCTTCACATGTTGACTTCTACACATGAAAATATCACCTGGTGATTCTCCTTTGGAGAATTCTAATCAGGTATCCTGAACTCCTTCATTGTTAAACATCAGTGAATAAAAACACTGGTAAACTTCTGCAATTTTAATTTTCATCTGGTTTGTTATGATAAAATAATATATATATTACTTGATCTAGCTCAGATAATATTAGCTGTGATTGTCAATAGGTAAAATAAATTATAATAACAGTTCTTCTCTCGCCCCCCCTCCCCCTTTCTCTCTTTTTCTCTCCAATTTATTTAACAAACCATCTGAAATCTACAGATACAGAATAACAGTGTTGGAAGAGACCTTGGAGTTTCCAACCCTATGATGGCAAATTTATGCCACACATGCCAGAAATTGCATACAGAGCCATTTCTCCTGGCATGTCAGCCATTGCCCATTGCTCTTCTGGGTCCCAGTGCATGCATGCACGCTGCCAGCTGATCTTCGCAAACGTGGGAGTGTCAGAAACTGGAAGAGCAGCTCCCCAATGCACATGTGCATGCCAGCCAGCTGGTCTTCATGTGTACATGCACATTAGAAACCAGAAGACCAGGTGGCTGCCAGGAATCTGAGCTTCTGGTTTCTAGCACTCCCATGCATTGCATCAGTGAGCTGCTTTTCCATCTTCCGGCATGTACACACACTCCCATTTCAGCATTCAGTGCTGACAAGGTTCACCACCACTGGTCCAAACCCTTGCTCAAACTGAAGACCCTATATCATTCTGGACAAATGGCTGTCCAGTCTCTTCTAAAAAGCCTCCAATGATGGAGCACCCAAACTTCTTACTGTCAAGAAAATTATCTTTAGTCCTAGATTGGATCTCTCTTTGATAAACTTTCATCTCTTCACCTAGATAAACATAGCTCCATTTTGAATTTTCTCTCACTCATCTCATGAATACTTTTTCTGTGACCAGAGCAGCAATTCAGTTTATGTGTATGTATAATTCCTTGTTGAGCAAGACATTATTCTTACCATACAGGCTATGTAGGAAACTTTCTCATATATAGTATTATGCACAATTTGCATTTTAAATTATTATGAAAACCAAGGATATCATATTATCTTGCTCTTTGTAGAATAACACAGTTGCAAAATATATAACCTGTCAATTGAAGTCTGATAACCCATTCAGTACACATTCTGATTGTGTATTAAATTTTATTCAACAGCCTATAGTCAGAAGTAGGGCTGAATTGCTTGAAAAACAAATAACAAAGGTGAAACAAAGCAATTTTCCATAGCTAACTTGCACTGGAAAATAAAACCTGCAGTGTATGAACAGAATCTCAGAATCAAATACCAGATTCCCCCTTCCTGCCACCACATAGTAGTTAGATAAATAGTATTATTGTACAGGTTTTAAAAGTGCTGGGTATACAGAGTAATAATCACTCAGACAGTCTTGGAGCTATCTGATGAATTCACCCCAAAAAGGAGTAATTTTGCCACATATGCTTATACCTCTTGCTTTTGTACAGATACGTATCTCAGTAAGCCATTTGATGAATTCTTGATGAGTCTACTGCTTGTTTTAATTTCCCATGAGGTTAATAAAGGAAGTTTACAGAAAGAAAATTTCCTATTTTCCTCCTCCCTTTGCAGCTTCCTGCAATCTTTGAAAAGCTTCTCAAGGGAGTTGCTGGCCAGTATGTGTGTGTGGGGAGCAGGAATGGAACTTCTTGAGGGAGGGCTTGAAAATATTACTTCTATGAGCTTGCTTAAGATGGCAATTATATAAACTAGAAATAAATACTGCAGAAGAACAAACTAAACAATGGCAATTATATATAATAAAAGGAGGACAGATAGAAATAAATTAAACCTTCCACAGTATAGAGACAGAAAAATAAAAGAGAATAAAAGTAACCTTACCTGCTGCTGGAAATACTATGCAGTGTGTCCAGTATGTCTTCCTAAGAAGATACACAAGAACATTGAGAAACTACAATCTTAATTGTGCACCCACTTCCCACAGCTCAGCAATAGATATCTTTAGGAGTGCGTGATACATTTATTTTGAAACCCAGTGCCAATTTGAGACTATTTTCCCATTTTATCACTGTGAAATACCATTTTCTAGAATGCAACTTACTGTGCAAAATGAGTTAATTCTAAAATATCACCAAAGCCTGTGATACAAATGAGAATTAGATGGTAGAATGAGTTCTGGTAAGAAAATCTTTGTATTTCTCATCAGCCACTTGTAGCTGTTTTGTTTGTTTTGTTTTGTTTTGGGTTACTTCTAGACTCTAGCAGTTCATGCCCGACAAGATTCTTCCGGTTTCTGCCCCATCAGGCAAGCTGAGCAAAACATGATTCTGAGTCACCAAAGAGTTAAAGAAGCTCATTATCTCTGAGAATATTCACCATTCTCTGCATTGAAGCAGACAATTCTATTATTCATTTAATAGAACTCTGCTGGAAACCAAACACAATTCTTATTCAGGGGAATGATTACTGTGTCTTGTTTAATTCTTGCCTAACAAATGTCAGCACTAATTTATTACAGATTATTCAGTCAAAGTGATGGTTCTAGGTGAAAGAAGGGAACAGGATCCCTCCTTTTTTTAGTGTAAAAAGGGTCAGACGCATGACTTTCCACTGCGTGAGCTGAGATGAGACTTGACATGAATCAATCAATCAGGCTCAGTTTTACAGTTATAGCACCTAATGCCTAAACATGAGCATATGGGTGCAAATTAGCACCCGATTATGAGCATACATGATCTTCTCCTGGAAGACAATAATATTGGCATTAAGCTCCTCAAGAGGGGAGATGCTGCTGGTTTTTAATATGTCTTAAATTATGTCAGGAAAAACACTGGAACATCACACAAAAGCCACAGTCGGTGTATATTGCTATCTCATAGAGCTGGAGATCTTTACAACAATATTGACACAAGAGCAGGCAAGCAAATGTCAGCCAATATAACATATGAAATACTTAACGTAACCAATTTTCAGCTGTCAATCAGCAGGGAATAATGACTGATGCAAGGAATCAATACACCGCAATTGAATTCCAGCTCACAAACTTGTTTCGTTCGGCACTATAAAAGACTGTCAAATGTCACACCCCATGAGATGCAACAGGATTCCAAAGATTTATTTATTTCAAGCTCTGAAGTCTATTAGCAATAGTGCTCCTTGTGTAAGTAGAAAAGAAAAAAAAACACACCGATGGCATTAAATTTTCAGCAATGACAATTTATTTCTTCTGAAGCCAATAAATAATGGTTTTCAGCTATATCTAATTTTCCTTAGGCATTTACTACATCTACTAATGAGAAATCAAATGCAGTAATCTCAGACTGAACAAGAATTTTAAAACAGAACCTATTAACATTTCAACACTGACTGATAATATTGTACTGTTTAAAATGTAAGCAGTTGTAGAAGACAATTATCTATAAAGCCCAATAGTATTTCTGAGGTTATAGATTTTCTTATGAAATGTAATATAAATACATTTATTTATTCCCAAAGGGAAGTGGAAAGGTAGAAATTAGAGATTTTTTTTAAAAAAACCCCCAATAAGTACCACTTTTTTGGGGATTGTAGGACTAAATTTAAGATTCTCATCACAAACATAGTCACTGGAATTGTCTTGTTTCAAAACTTGTACTGTCGTTCTATCACTTTAGCTTATTTCTTTTATTTAACCCAACTTCAGAAATGCTACTTTGGCCCTGTTAATCAATACATTCATCGCAGTTAAACCTTGAATAAAACCCCACTTATAGACTGCTACTATTATTTTTCTTCTGCCTTATCAATGTCCTTATTTCAACAATACATTGGAGGAAATACCTATTTAGTCTTACCTTTTAATGACTAAAAATAAGAACAAAATTCAAATCAGGCAACACTGTTATGGCTGTATCATTAGATTTTTATCCTGCATTTATTAATTGATAAGTAACTGAAGATGGCAAACATACTTAGAACTCCTTCCTTCTACTTTCCATACAACAGCAACCCAATGAGGTGAGTTGGGATGAAACAGAGTTACTGACCCAAAGTTACCCAATTGGCTTTCACAATCTCCTGGTTGCTATGCCAGTGCTGTAAACACTGCATCAATCTGGCTCTTCCTCATTTACCTGCTGTATTACCACCTTCTAATGCAAATATCATAGAACATAGAATAAGAGTTGGAATGTCTTCTCGTCCATCCTCCTTTTTGAAATCATCCAGTGATAGAGCATCCACATCTGAAGGTAAACTATTCCATTGCTCTCATCATTAGAAATTTTCTCCTTAATTCTAGGTATATCATATATATTTATACATATACATGTATGCTGTTCAGCTTCGTTCGGGTATTATCCCATGTCATTGTAGTTGTGCTTTTAAAGTTGTAGCAACATTTCGGCAGAATCTCATCTGCCATCATCAGGCTTCTGTACTGTGTTTGTCTGTGAGTCAGACTTTCACAGCTGTTTCTGTTTTAAAT
>BLBF01000026.1:16803683-16829209 GCA_015471245.1 Laticauda colubrina | reverse complement strand
AAGGCAGTCTTGATGTGATGCCTGTGTAGTATCTTACTGATTTTATCGGTAGTACCTCTTATGTAGGGCAGGACGGCTGTTCCATAGGTCTGTTGATCTTCTAGGTCTCTATTATGTCTTGGTGTGTTCCAGCAGACTGTCAATCATTTGGAAACCTGCACTCTCAAATAGAAAGATCTCCATGCTACAAAACAGACAAACAACTGAGTACAGACAGACTCCCTCTGATACCTCCAACTCAAACATCCCCCCACAAGGCACCCAGGTGAAACCTAGCTTGCTGATGAATAGCAGCCGTCCTTTCACACGAAGCCAAGCTGCACTGAAAGCCTCCAACACAATAACAGAGTGTTGCCAGCCAATCAAAGCCACAAAACAGACAGAAGAAACCAGAAACACCAATCAATCAAACTCCAAGTCCAATGAACACAGACCCAGGTTCCTAGCCAATCAGAATGGACCAGCCTTGAATTTGAAACCAAAAGCTGTGAGACACACATCCATACAGAAGCCTGATGATGGCAGATGAGATTCTGCTGAAACGTTGCTACAACTTTAACAACACTACAATGATGTGGGATAATACCTGAGGGAAGCTAAACAGTACACATGTAAGTTTTTTTAAGTTTTCGCGGGTACTTACATGTGTGCTGTGTTTGTATGTGGGTCAGAGTCTCACAGTCTTTGGTTTTAAATTTGAGGCTAGCCTATGCTGTGATAGGATGGCTTTTTTCTTCATCCTGAATGGTTGGGAGTCTTGGTCTGTGTTTATTGGACTTGGAGTTTGATTGATTGGTGTTTCTGGTTTCGTCTGTCTGTTTTGTGGCTTTGATTGGCTGGCAACACTCTGCTCCTGCACTGGAGGCTTTCAGTGCAGCTTGGCTTTGTGTGAAAGGACAGCTGTTATCTATTAGGAAGCCAGGTTTCATCTGGGTGCCTGGTGGGGGGGTGTTTGAGCTGGAGGCATCAGAGGGAGTCTGTTTGTGCCCAGGTGTTTGCCTGGCTTGTGGTGTGGAGATCTTTCTATTTGAGAGTGCAGGCTTCCAAATGATTGACAGTCTGGTGGAATCATCTCTTCTATTCATGCTTTCAGGTCTTTTTTCAATCTCTATGGCTTCTCTGATGATTCTGTGGCTGGGGTTTTCTATAGTGGCTAGGGTTTTGGTGCCATTGAAGTTGATGCTGTGACCTGTGGCTTTCATGTGTTGGACTAGTGAGGAGGTGTGTTTCAGCTTTTTTACTGCATTTTTGTGTTCATCCAGGCGGGTACTTATTCTTCTATTGGTCTGTCCAATGTATGTGGCCGGGCATGATGCACAGGGAACTTCGTATATGCCTTGGTTTTCCAGGTCAATTTTGTCTTTGGGGTTTTTAAGAATGGCTGCTATTTTTTTGTCTGTTTTGAAGGCAGTCTTGATGTGATGCCTGTGTAGTATCTTACTGATTTTGTCGGTAGTACCTCTTATGTAGGACAGGACGGCTCTTCCATAGGTCTGTTGATCTTCTTGGTCTCTGTTATGTCTTGGTGTGTTTTTGTAGATCAAGCTGGTGATTTTGTTTTTGTGGATGCCATTGGCTGTCAATACTTTAGTCAGGGTGCATAGTTCAGTCTTTATATGTGTCTTGTCTGCCAGGCATTTGGTTCTGGTAATTAGTGTTTTGGCCACGGAATTTATCTGTGCTGGGTGGTGGTGGGATTGGGCATTGAGGTAGCGGTTGGTGTGTGTTTTCTTCTGGTATACGTTGTGTCCCAGTGTGCCATCTGTTCTTTTGTAGATTAGTACATCTAGGAATGGTAATTGTTTGTTTATTTCCATTTCCATGGTGAACTTGATTTTGGGGTGTGTACTGTTTAGGTGTGTTAGGAAATTGTTTAGGTTTTCTTTTCCATGGGGCCAAATCACAAATGTGTCATCGATGTATCTTAGCCATAGTTTGGGTTTGTGGGTGGCCTTAGCCAGGGCTCTGGATTCGAATTCTTCCATGAACAGGTTTGCAATGACGGGTGACAGCGATGATCCCATAGGGGCTTCTTCAATTTGCTTGTATCTTTGTCCTTTGTATATGAAATATGTGTTGGTTAGGCAGTGTTCTGTTAGTTCCATGAGGTGTTTAGCTGGTTGGTATTTATTTTTGATGATTTCAAGAGTTTCTTTTATCGGGACTTGAGTGGTGCTATTGAAAATTTATCGGGACTTGAGTGGTGCCATCACAAGCCAGGCAAACACCTGGGCACAAACAGACTCCCTCTGATGACTCCGGCTCAAACACCCCCCACCAGGCACCCAGATGAAACCTAGCTTCCTAATAGATAATAGCCGTCCTTTCACACGAAGCCAAGCTGCACTGAAAGCCTCCAACACAGGAACAGAGCGTTGCCAGCCAATCAAAGCCACAAAACAGACAGAAGAAACCAGAAACACCAATCAATCAAACTCCAAGTCCAATAAACACAGACCAGGACTCCCAACCAATCAGGATAGGCTAGCCTCAAATTTAAGACCAACGGCTGTGAGACCCTGACCCACATACAAACTCCATACAGAAGCCTGATGATGGCAGATGAGATTCTGCTGAAATGTTGCTCCAACTTTAAAAGCACTCAATGACGTGGGATAATACCCGAAGGAAGCTGAACAGCACATATATATGTATGTATGTATGTATGTATGTATGTATGTATGTATGTATGTTTGCAGGTCTCAGCGTGTTCGGGTCTTTTTCTGTGTAAGATTGAGAGCATCTTGGCAATGTTTTGATGAGGTCCCACTCACCATCTTCAGGCTGGTTCTTTCGGCTTTGTGCTTGTGCGAGCAAAGTGTGATCAGAGCTGCCATCTCCTGATATATACTGGTTGGGAGGGTGGCTGTGTTGTCATTTTTTTGATTGGTTGATGGAGTTGATGTTTGCAGATTGGCTGGCTTTTTCGTAAGAACATGTGTGGCTGAGGTATTGGTTGTGTGTCTATCAGCCTCCTGTGTTGTAACGACTATTGTTTTATTGTTTTGACATCCTGGGTCTTGTGCTGTAATCTCCTGGGTCGTTGGCTGTGTTGCAACATCCTGAGGTTTTGTGGTGTAACCTCCTGAATTCTGTGATGTGTTATCCTGAGTGGGTGGTTGTGATGTGACATTCTGGGTTTTGGTTTAGCTCTGAGTTTGAGGCCTGGATATGTGTTCATGGCGTGTGTCCATTTGCTTGGTTTGGGGGTTGATGTGTGTGGCAACTGGTGATGCAGCCGTGGTCTGGTTTCTGGACAGTGGTTGACTTTCATCAATGGGATGGGTTTGGATTTGAATCTGGTGAGGGAGAATGGTGGTGGTGTTATGTGTTGTTTTGGGTCTGGTGTTGATTTTCATGGCTGGGACTCATTTGTTGATAAGGGCTAGTTTCCAAATGTCTGGTCGGCGGGAGGCATGTTTATTCATGTTATGTCTGGTAGGCGGGAGGCATGTTTATTCATGTTATGGGGGTGTTTCTCTATTTCAATGGCTTCCCTGATTATCCTCTTGCTGAAGTGTTCAGTATTGGAGATTAATTTGGTTTCCTCAAAATTAATTTCATGTCCTGTGGCTTTAATGTGCTGGAAAAGCGAGGAAGTATTTTTTTTCTTTTCTGACAGCGTTCTTGTGTTCTGCGATGCATGCATTTATTCTCCTGTTGGTTTGTCCAATGTATGTGGCTGGGTAATTGTTGCCTGGTATTTCATGAACTCCTTGGTTTTTTAGCTGGATCTTGTCTTTGGGGTTTCTTAAGATGTTGGCTATTTTTTGGTCAGTGCCGAATACCATTGTCCTGTTCTGTGTCTTGGTTTCTGGGGGGTGTCTCCCTTAGGATTAGGTTGGTAATTGTGTTTCTTTGGAATCCGTTGGAAATTAATACATTAGTGAGGGTTTGTAATTCTGTTCTCAGGTGGTCTTTGTTGGCTAGGTGTTTGGTTCTGGAGATGAGGGTCTTGGCTACGGAGTTAATCTATGCAGGGTGGTGATGGGATTGTATGTTTAAGTAGCGGTTGGTGTGTATTTTCTTCTGGTGGATGGTGTGTCCTAGGGAGCCATTGGGTTTTTTGTAAATTAGGACGTTTAGGAAAGGAAGTTGGTTGTTGGCTTCTGTTTCCATGGTGAATTGTATTTTGGGGTGTAGGCTGTTGAGGTGTGTGAGGAAGTTGTCCAGTTTTTCTTTCCCGTGTGACCAAATTACAAAAGTGTCATCGACATATATGAGAGAGATATGAGCCAGAGTTTGTGTTTGTGTTCAGATTTGTCTAGAGCATTGGTTTCAAAGTGTTCCATGTATAGGTTAGCGATGATGGGTGAGAGGGGTGATCCCATGGGTGCTCCTTCTATCTGTTTGTATCTTTGTCCATTGTGGGTGAAGTATGTGTTGGTTAGGCAGTGGTTGGTCAGATCTGGGATGTGTTTGGGGGGGTTGTATTTCTTTTGGATGGCTGTCAAGGCTTCTTTGATGGGTACTTGGGTGAAGAGGGATATGACATCCAAGCTCACGAATAGGTCGCTGGGTTGTAGGTTTTGTTTCTTTATTGTTTCTATGAAGTGGAAGGAGTTTTGTACATGTGAGGTGATGGATTCTGTGTAGGGTTGGAGTTGTTTGGTGAGAAATTTGGCAAGATTCTGTAGAGGTGAGCCTATGGAGCTGACTATGGATCTGAGTGGTATTTCTTCTTTGTGTGTCTTGGTGAAGCCATAGAGCTTAGGGCATCTGGATGATTTTTCTCTGGGGATGATTCTCTGCTGGATCTCTTTGCTGATGGGAGATGCTTTTATTTTGGATTTTGTGGTTTTTTCTAGGTAGGGGGTGGGGTCAGTATTCAGAGGTTGGTAAGCGGGGTCTTGGAGTAGGTTGGATAGTTTGGAGTGGTAGTCCAATGCGTTCATTACGACTATGGTGTTGCCTTTGTCTGCTGGGTGAATGACTGTGTTGCTGTCTTTCCTCAGGTTGGTGAGTGCTTTTTGTTCTTCTCTGTGTAAGTTGCTATATATGAAAAAAAATGATTTATAGGATATTTATTACAAAAAATATGAATAAAAATTCAGAATACATTTATTATAAGGACACACTAGAGTTAGTCCTGATATTTCTTGCTTTGAAGTCCCTTTAATATAAGGGTGGGCTCTCAGGCATTTTGGAAAATGTATTTTTATTTCTATTTTTGTTTTATACTATGCAAGCAAAAAGGTTAGCCAAAAACTGGAATCATCCATTCTTGTCAATTTCATTTTTCAGTTGCAGGTAATATAGGGCACTAAAATAAAAAACATTTTGCCTCAAAACAATGTTTCAAATGGCTGGATATTTCAGCATCTTGGTCTGGAGATTTCGTTTAAAAATCTTCCAGGAGTTCAAAATTTGCCCACCTTTCTTTTAATATTTATCTCCAGTCCTGATTACCCAGCTGTACCACAAATTTAAAATTTCCCTCCATCTCTTGAAGCCTCACTGCTTTTCCAGTAAGTGTTGGCTCCAATCTCTTACAGTTGGGGTTCCAGCCAGACTTGTGTCTCATCTATTCCTCTTCTTCCTGCTCATTTTGGACACAAACACTAACTCAAGTAGCTATAAAATCTGCTTTCCAGACCGGAAGAAAAATATTGTGTGTTTTTTTTAAAAAAAAAAACTTTTTAAGAGCTATTTCCAAGCCTGCGCTCATCGATCAAGGAGTTCAGTTTGCTTTGTTTTTTTAAAAAAACAATCCTTCAACCTTATAACAGGTTTATACTAAAATTATTGATACCTGGCAGAGAAGTTACTAAAATAACAGATTCATGATCTGAATATGAGTGGACACTAATGGAACACCTTTTTGTTTGTTTGTTTGTTTGGGGATCGCATAATGGAAAACCTTGAGCGGTGTGTGCTAGAAAACTCAGTTCTCACTAATCCCCTTTTTAGACCTACTAAAAAGATAGTCTAGAGATGTAAGCCAGATAGTTGCCACGTTCAACTGCCAGATGCTTAAAGATAACTATGAAGAAGGGAGAGGAGGATAGAAGAATCAGCTTTCCATAATATCCATTTCTGGATATGTAAAAGAAGTGATATCTAAACATTTCAAGCTCATGAAGTTCTTTGGATTAAATTTAGGAAAGGTATTTTTTATGAAACAGTGAAAGATACTGAATGCATAAACAGCCAGACTTGTGCTGAGGAATATTGTTTCCAGGGATATTGGCTAGAATTCTAATCTTTAGATAAATTCCATGGAAGTATTATTGATTAATTCATAATACAACTATATTTACCATTTATGTATCATCTGGTTACTTCTGCATGGAAGGTTCTTCATCTCTTGGGTTCAATACTGTGATTTGTATCAAGAAAAGAAAAAAAGAAAGAAAAGAAAAACCATGATAAAAAAAGAAGATAAAGATTTCCATAGAAGCATTGTATATGGTTAATCAACTACGTGTAGAAAAATGTATGCTATAATTAATTTAATTGGATGGAAATATGTGTGAGAAGGCCAGATTGTTGATGAATAACTCGAAGAACCCGGTTGCCCTTTCTTAAGCCCATGTCACACTGCACCAACGGATGCAAAGAGGATGTAAAACAGACAAAAAAGCTTGCCATCCGTTGGTTAACGCGATGTACTCACTGCCTCCATTTTGCTTCCTCTCTATCCATCCAGCATCCGTTTATTGACGTTTCATCCGCTCAGAAAGTTTTGGGCTGCCTAAAACTTTTGCGCGGAAAATGTATCCAATGCATCCGTTCTGCATCCTCTAGGCATACGGGGGACATCTGTTCTGCATCCATTACGCATCTGCTATATCCGCTAGGCATCCGCTGTGCATCCGCACAACTAAAATCCGTTCCAGCGGTAAACGGACGCAGGGAGGAAGCAGAACGGATGTGCAGCGTTAGTAGCACGGATGGAGAAAGGATGAAAGCGGATGCAGCTCATCCGCTCTGCATCCACTCTGCATCCGCTCTGCATCCACTCTGCATCCTCTACGCATCCGCTCTGCATCCTCTACGCATCCTGTACTCATCCACTCTGCATCTGCTCTGCATCCTCTACGCATCCGCTCTGCATCCTCTACGCATCCTCTACACATCCTTTACGCATCCTCTATACATCCGCTCTGCATCCTCTATACATCCGCTCTGCGTCCTCCCCACGTCCGTTCCTTTCCGTGTTATCCGCTCTGCTTATGCAAATTTTTGCCCCTTTTGAGAGCGGATAACAATGGATGGAACATTTTGCTCGTCCGTTGTGTCCTTTTTGCATCGTTGGGCAGTGTGACATGGGATTCATTATATTAAAACTAGATTTAAATATTAAGAAATTCTTTGAAGTATATAAAATAATCAATGAATATATTGTCTTTTCGAAAATAATACATGTGACTACCATAGCCATTGTCCAAATCATCATCATTCCAACTATTTTCTATCCAAGAAGATAAAATCCTCTTCTGCATCTTCCCAACCAATGTGATCTTGAGCTTTCTTTTGCCAAATGGGCCTGCAATACTTACCGATTTCATAAATCCATCTCAGCACCCTAGGGTGTAAATAATTCCATCCAGAAAGCTTCAACTCAATCTGAATGAGATACTTCTTCCGCTAGTGAACCAAGCATTTCCTTGTGTTTCCTCTTGATCCTTATATATGTCAAAATATTTTTATTGTTGTTGTTGTTATAGTTATTTTGGGCATTTGTTGCAAGTCTTAGCTCATTCTGAACCTTAGTCTTCCTGACCCCATCTTTGCAGATTTCAGCTATTTGTTGGTATTCTGCTCTAGTTGCAAGCCCCTCTTTCCATTTTTGATACTTGTCCTTTTTGTTCCTCAGTTTGTGAAAGTGCTGTTTGTGCAACCACTCTGGTCTTCTCAGGTTTCTCTTGTTTTTCTTTCTCTGGGTATTGTTTTTGTTTGGACTTTTACTATTTCATTTTTCAGAGTTTCCCAAGCATCCTGAAGTGTTTTTCCCTGCAGGATTTTCCATCCAGGAATCATTCCTATTCTTTCCCTTAGTTTGTTGAAGTGAACTCTCTTAAAATCTAAAACACTCATATGATTTTATTCAGTTACCTCTGTGTCTATTATGGTGAATCTTAGTATGATGTGATCTCTCTCCCTCTCAAAACGTCTCTCAACCACTTCATCTTTATTTGTAAATATCACATCCAATATATTTGACACTCAGATAACAGATAACAGATAATCCGAGTTGGTCATCTAGTCCAACCATCCGCCCAAGCAGGAGACCCTACACCATTTCTGACAAATGGCAGTCCAATCTCTTCTTGAAAGTCTCAACTGATGGTGCTCCCACAACTTCTGAGGGCAAGCTGTTCCATGGGTTGATTGTTCTCACTGTCAGAAAGTTTCTCCTCATTTCCAGGTTAAATCTCTCCTTGTTCAGTTTCCATCCATTATTCCTTGTCTGGCCTACAGGCACTTTAGAAAATAGCTTGACCCCTTCCTCCCTGTGGCAGCCCCTCAGATATTGGAAGACTGCTATCATGTCTCTCCTGGTCCTTCTCTTTACTAGACTATCCAAGCCCAGTCCCTGCAACCGTTCATTGTTATGTTTTCGCCTCCAGTTCTCTGATCATCCTTGGTTGCTCTTTTCTGTACTTTTTCTAGAATCTCAACATCTTTTTTATAATGTGGTGAACAAAACTGGATGAAGTACTCTAGGTATGGTCTTACTAAGGCTTTATAGAGTAGTATTAGTACTTCCCTTGATCTTGATTGTATCCCTCTGTTCATACAATTTTGCATTGCATTAGCTTTTTTGGCTGCTGCTGCACTGCTGGCTCATATTTAGTTGTTTGTCCACTAAGACTCCAAGATCCCTCTCACAGTTACTGCTATTGAGCCTGGTTTCACCCAGTCTATATGTGTACTTTTGGTTTTCCTTGCCTAAGTGTAGGACTTTACTTTTCTCTACGATGAATTTCATTTTGTTAGATATGGCCCTGTGTTCTAGTCTGTCAAGATCCATCTGGATCTTGAGCCTATCTTCTTGGGCATAAGCTATTCCTGCCAGCTTAGTATCATCTGCAAATTTGGTAAGTTCCCCTTCTATTCCCTCATCTAAGTCATCAATGAAGATATTGAGGAGTACTGGGCCTAAGACGGAACCTTGTGGCACCCCACTGCTTACTTCCCTTCATGTAGACTTAGACCCATTAAGGACTACTCATTGAGTATGGTTTGCCAGCCAGTTGTGAGTCCATCTAGTGGTGGTGGTATCTGTTCCACTTTTTTCTAGCTTACTAAAAAGTAGGTTGTGGTCTACTTTGTCAAATGCTTTGCTGAAATCTAAATATATCATGTCCACAGTATTTTGCTGGTCTACTAATTTAGTCACTGTGTTGAAGAATGAAATAAGATGGTTTGGCATGATCTGTTCTTAAGAAACCCATGCTGATTGCTAGTTATTACTTTAAGGCCCTGTCACACTGCCCAACGGATGCAAAACATTAGTAAAAAGGACACAACGGACAAGAAAAATGTTCCATCCATTGTTATCCGCTCTCAAAAGGAGCAAAAATTTGCATAACCAGAGCGGATAACACGGAAAGGAACGGATGCGGGGAGGACGCAGAGCAGATGGAAAGTGGATGCGGAACGGAAGCCCAGCGGATGGAAGTGGATGGGAACGGATGGTACATCTGCTAGGCTTCTGGGGGACCTCAGCAAAGCGGACGCGGAACGGATACAGCAGATGCAGAGCGGACACGGAACGGATGAAGCGGATGCACAGAGGATGCACAGCGGATGAAGCGGATGCACAGCGGAAGCCTAGCGGATGCACAGCGGAAGCCGAACGGATGCCGAGCGTTAATTGTGCATGCGTAAGCCCCGTGGATATAAAGGAAAGCAGCTCCCAAGCAGGTCACCATTCGGAAGAAAGACCTGCTGCCGGATACATCGAGTTCTTGCCTACCCTGCCTGCATGCCTGCCTGCAAGCCTTGCTGCCAGCCTTCCTGCAAGCCTGCCTCCAAGCCTGCCTCCCAGCCTGCCTCCCAGCCTCCTGGCCAGCCTCCCTGCCAGCCTTGCTCTCTACCTGCCTGCCAGCCTTGCTGCCAGCCTGCCTTCCAGCCTCCCTGCCAGCCAGTCTGCCTGCCAGTCTGCCTGCCAGCGTTGGTGCATGCCTGCCTGCCTGCCTTCCTGCCTGCCTTCCTGCCAGGCTTCCTCCAAGCCTTGGTGTCTGCCAGCCTCCCTGCCAGCCAGCAACCCCACAACCATGGGGAAGAAGCGAAAGCCTCAGCAACCTGCCACCATCCCTGGCAAGAGGGATAGGGCCACCCTCCTGCCCCCTGTCCCTGACTCTGCTTCTGCTGGGGCTTCTGCTGCTCGGGCTCACTCTTCTGTTGCTGGAGCTTCTGCTGGCGCTGCTCCTGGTACTGGTGCTTCTGCTGGTGCTTACTCTGCTGAAGCTGCTCCTGGCGGTGGTGCTTCTGTTGCTGCATACTCTGCTGAAGCTGCTCCTGGAGGTGGTGCTTCTGCTCGTGCTTACTCTGCTGAAGCTGCTCCTCGTCCTGCTGGTCCTGCTGGTCCTGCTGGCCCTGCTGGTCCTGCTTGTGCTCCTGGACTTGCTCGTCCTGCTCGTGCTCCTGGTCTTGCTCGTACTCCTGGTCTTGCTGGCGCTGCTGGTGCTTACTCTGCTGCTGATGATCCTGGTCCTGCTGGTGCTGCTGATGCTGGTGCTGCTGCTGCTGATGATGATGATGATCCTGCTGGTGCTGCTGCTGGTGCTGCTGCTGCTCCTGCTGATGATGATGATCCTGCTGGTGGTGGTGATGATGATGATGATGATGATGATGATGATGGTCCTGCTGGTGCTGTTGCTAGTGGTGGTGTGGAGGAGCAGCCCCTACTACCTGTGAGCCCCTCTGATGAGGGCCCATCTGGTCCTGCCAAAGGGAGGAAGAGGCGTATGCGACAAGGGGAGAGGAGGCAATGCTCCATTGAGGAGGAACACAAGGATGAGGTGCTGGAGTGGCTGAGAGAGAATGACTATCTGTGGCGGAAGGGACACTGGCTCTACAGGGACACAAAGCGGAAGCATGCTGCTTGGAGAGAGAAGGTGGAGAGTATGGGCTACACTTCGGAGGTGCTCCTCAGCTGGTGGAAGTACATGCACACCTGGTATGGGAAGCTGCACCTGAAGAAATCTGGCCAGGCCATGGTTAAGCTGACGGACAGAGAGACCTACGTCATGGCCAGGTGCAGCTTCCTGGAGGGTGAGATCCGCCACCGAGGAGCACCAGCAGCCCCTCTCACTACCCTCTCTCTCCGGCAGCCTGCTGAGAGCCAGTCTTCTTCCGGCCGAGAGTCAATCCCTGTCTCCAGGCAGGTTTCTGTGGAACGTGCCACGGCGGAGAACCCACGGACAGGTGTTGTAACCGTGGTGGAATGCGTGGAGGACTCCTTGGTGCGGTGGGAGAAAGGAGACGGCGTGTCCACCACAGCCCTACCCGCATCCACCCCCAGCTCCACCTCCACAGAAAGACAGAGAGCCAGACAGCAGGAGGGACAGAGCCACACTGTCCTGCTGGAGATCAGGGACACCATTCGGACCAGCATAGATCTCCTCTCTCAGCTGGTCCACACCGACTCCTCATCCTCCAACCTCAAGCCCTTCCTCACCTATGTCAACCAGACCCTCGTGGACATGGCGGAACCCCAGTACCAGGTGGTGAAGGACCAGATCACCGAGCTGCTTCACAACCCTCCAGATCCAGAGGAACCTGCTCCCATCCAGTCCAGGTCTGCTCCTCCAGCCCAGGTGATGTCCCTCCCATTCCAAGGCTTTCCACAGCCCCTCACCTACCAGGGCCACGGCTACCAGGAGGTCCAGCAGCACAGGCAGCAGCCCTTCCCAGTCCAGGCACAGAGTCATCGGATGACACCGTTGCCACCGGTTCCACCGATGCCACCGATGCCACCCACGACACTGATGCCACTGACACCAATGATGCCACCCACGACACTGATGCCACCCACGACACCGATGCCACCGACGCCAGTCCTCATCCAGCTGCAGAGCAGACAGCCCCACTACACTGCTCCTTCCTCCACCCCACAGCCAAGCCCGGCCTCAGTACATCTGTCATCGGTACTGGGGCTGACACCCCATGGCATGGAGGAAGGAGCTCTCACCATCACGGGTCTGAGCCAGCTGTCCAAAAGCTTTCTCAACACACCATCAACTGTTGTCCTCTCGGGGCCAGGCACCCTAGTGGGGCTTCAGACCAGCACTCCAGCAGCAGCCACCTCCACAGCACCTGGACCCTTCACCCCTGAGACTGGGCACACCTCCGAGTGACCAAGAGGAGTGCCAGAGACTGGCTGGCTGGCTACCTGTGGACTTTATTTGGACACTTGACTTGGGTAATTTTTCTTTTACAGCTTGTTGTTCAATAAAGTTTATCTTTGATTCACACACTTGCTTCATTTCTTTTTTTTAATAAAGTCTTGGTGGAAACTTTTAGAATTGGTTTAAGCCTTTGCATGCTTGTGGGATGGGTTAAGATAGCAGTGGGGTGGGCAGGGATACCTGTGGGATGGGCAGGGATACCTGTGGGATGGGTAATAGCTGTGGGATGGGCAGGGATACCTGTGGGATGGGCAGGGATACCTGTGGGATGGGTAATAGCTGTGGGATGGGCAGGGATAGCTGTGGGATGGGCAGGGATACCTGTGGGATGGATAATAGCTGTGGGATAGATAAACCTCCAGTGCAAGCATAGTGGGACTGTATGGTCCACCCTCCCAGGTGCCACACCTATGGCCCTTTATTATCAATAATAATGTAATAGTCATCCACACATGTCAACACAAACACAACTCTTTATTAAATGCCCTGTTCATTGTAGGCCCACCTAACATACATGGCCCAATCTCATCCGTGTGATGAGACAGGCTGAAGGAAGCATCCATTAATCATCTATCATCCTGTCTTGCCACTCCCCTGCTCCAGCTGGGGAGTTGCACCAGTGTTTCAGGAGGTTGCGCTGCTTCTTCCCTTCACGTGAGGCTCTGTTGGGGCCTTGCACATCCTTAGTGTCTGTCAGGTTTTGCCCTTGCCTCCATTCCCCAGGCTCCATGTCCCCATTGGCTTGTTGGAGGTCCACGAGCCTGTTCTGCAAGACTGGGTAGTGGGTGCGCATGAGATTGTGCAGGATGCAGCAAGCTTCCACGATCCTCCTCATGGTCTGTGGGCGATGCTGCATGGTGGTGAGAAGTTCCTGGAACCTGTT
The DNA here is from genome assembly GCA_015471245.1 of Laticauda colubrina. NCBI lineage: Eukaryota > Metazoa > Chordata > Lepidosauria > Squamata > Elapidae > Laticauda > Laticauda colubrina. The sequence continues at coordinate 16,815,964 of BLBF01000026.1, read as the reverse complement.
GGCCAGGATGCCAAAGGTGTTCTCCACCACCCACCTTGCCCTGGACAGCCTGTAGTTGAAGATCCTCTCTTCACAGGTGCGGAGTCTGGAGGTGCAGGGCTTCATGAGGTAGGTTGTGAGGGAGAAGGCGTCATCCCCCACGATGAAGTAGGGCACATCTTGCATGTCATTGGGCAGGGGGTCTGGATCTGGGAAGCCCACGATGAGGTTGCGTTCCAGCCCCTCCTTGAGGTGTTGTATACCTGGGTATCTGAACATGAGCCGTTGCCTGAAGCATCAATGTACATGAACTTGTAGTCAGCATCGACCATGGTGAAGAGGACGATGCTGAAGAAGCCCTTGTAGTTGAAATAAGTGGACCCCGACTTGGCTGGAGCTTTGCAGGCCACATGCTTGCCATCTATGGCTCCAACGGTGTGGGGGAAGTTCCACTTCTGATACCACTGCTCTGCAACTTTCTTCCAGCCTTCTTCAGTGGAGGGGCACTGGAGGAGCTCCTCCTTGTATTCTTCGATGATGGCCTGCACCATTTCTCTGACCACAATGCTGATGGTGTTGTGTGGCACCCTCCAGCCGTACTGCATGCTCCTGTAGGTGGTCCCTGAGGCCAGGTGGTGCAGAGTCAGTGCCACCTTGAGCCCAGTTTTCAGGCTGGGCCGGAAGTTGGTGTTTGCCTTGGTCAAGCTGGGTGTCAGCCGCTGCACAACTTCGTCAAACATGGCTGGAGGCATCCTCATGAAGTTCTGGAATGTACGAGTGTCTTCGTTCCTGAGCTCCACCATCAACTTGTTGTACAGTCCATACTCTGCTCTTCTGGCGATCCATCTTCGTACCCAGACGCTTCTTGGCCGCCTCTTTTTCTTCTCGTAGTAGAGTTCACAGAGCCTGTAGATGGCTTCGCACTGTTGCAGAACGATGGTGGCTGCCAAAAGGACTTTGTTACAATCCATGGTGGACATGACTGGATGCTATGGAAGAGCAAGAGTCAGATGAAGGCTGCAGAGGTCTGCACAGCTGGGCTGCTGGGCTGAAAGTGAGATCCAGATGAGTTGCTCCCCCTTTTTATAGGCAGTATAGGTTTTCCCCTAGGTGTCCCTTTGCATCCTCTAGGCATCCTCTAGACATCCTTAATATCCGAGGTAGGTCCCCTCTGCGAACGTTTTTTCCATTTTAAATGCTATGTTTCAGTGCTGCATCCACTAGGCATCCGTTCTGCATCCGTTCTGCGTCCGTTCCACTTCCTCCCTGCGTCCGAGCGGATTTGAGTTGCGCGGATGCAGAACGGATGCCTAGTGGATATAGCGGATGCAGAACGGATGCAGAACAGATGCCTAGCGGATGCAGAACAGACGCATTGGATACATTTTCCGCTCAAAAGTTTTGAGCAGTTCAAAACTTTCTGAGCGGATGAAACATCAATAAACGGATGCTGTATGGATAGAGAGGATGAAAAATGGACGCAGTGAGTACAAAACGGATACATCATGTTAACCAATGGATGACAAGTGTTTTCCTCCATTTTACATCCTCTTTCCATCCATTGGTGCAGTGTGACAGGGGCTTTACTTGTTTCTCGATGTTGACAGATCTGTTTTTTTATTATCTTTTCCAGTATCTTCCCGGGTATTGGTGTTAGGCTGATTGGTCCATAGTTTCCTGGGTCTATTTTTTTTCCATTTTTGAAGATGGGAACCAGCTCTTTTCCAGTCCTCTTGTAGTTCCCCGGTGTTCCAGGATTTTTAAAAGATATGGTGCAGTGGTTCTGAGATTACCTCTTCCAGGTCCTTTAAAACTCTGGGATGTAATCCATCAGGCCCCAGTGATTTGTTTTCATCAAGATCAGACAGGTGTTCCCTTACTATTTTTTTTTTTTTTTGCTTATTTTAACTTTTATTTCTGGTCTGTCTTTTACAGTTATGCTTTTGAGCTATAGTTTCTTTTTGCATGAAGATGGAAAGAATGAGTTAAGCAGTTCTGCTTTCTCTCTATTGCCTGTTGCTTCCTTGCCATCTTCTCTCTTTAGTGGAACAACTGTTTCCTTGATTTTTTTTCTTGTTATTTATACGTTGGAAGAAACTTTTTTTATTATCTTTGAATTTTGTTGTAAATCTTTGTTCATTCTGAGCCTTTGCTATCCTGACTTTGTCTTTGCAGATTCTGGCTATCTGCTGATATTCTGCCTTAGTTGTATGTCCTTCTTTCCATTTTTTGTACTTGTCCTTTTTTTCTTTCAATTTGCCAGAGAGATCTTTGTGCAGCCATGCTGGTTTCTTCTTGGATTTCTTGTTTTTCTTTCCCAGTGGTATATTGTGCTGGTCTAGGCTTCTATGATCATACTTTTTAGAGTTTCCCAAGATTCTTGAATTGTTTTACCCTTTAGGATTTTCATCCATGGAATCTTTCCCAAGTTCTCTCTGAGTATTTTGAAATCAGCTCTTTTAAAATCCAAGACTCTGGTGTCATTATGTTCTTTTGCTTGTATTTGTGTTATGTTGAATTCTGGTATGACATGGTCACTCTCACCCAAGGTTTCTACAGTTTCAACTCCCTCTATCCCTTCTTCTGTGTTTGTAAGAATTACATCCAATATGGCTGTCTCTCAAGTTTCACCCTCTACCTTTTGGACAACAAAGTTGTCAGCTAGGTTGGTTAGGAACTTATTTGATTTCTCACTTGGTGCAGAATTAGTTTTCCAATTGATATCAGGATAATTGAAGTCTCCCATGACTATTGTTGTAGGTTTCTTGCATATGTTTGTTAGTTGGCTGGCAATCAGGACATCTATATTTTCTGCTTGATTGAGTGGCCTATAATATACACCTATGGCTATGTTGTTCTTTTTTTCTTTTATATTGACCATATGCATTCTAGGAGATATTCATCTTTAGTTTCATGCATTTCTGCAGCAATATAGTGGTCCTTTACAGACAGTGCAACTCCACCTCCTCTTTTATGGGGTCTGTGTTATTTTTAATAGTTTGTATCCTTCTACCAGTATGTTCCAGTCATGGGTTTCATCCCACCAAGTTTCTGTTATTCCAACTATGTCATATTAACCTTCATGTATTCATAGTTCGAGTTCACCCTGTTTGTTCCCCAGACTTTGTGCATTTGTATATAGGCACTTGAGATCTTTTTGTCTGACATTGTGTTTACTGTCTACATAACCTGTGTGGTGCCTGCCTGCCCCTACTTTCTTGCCACCTGTTTGATTAGTGCACATGGAACGGCACTCACTATTAAATGCTTGGTTTTGGTTGGCATCAGGGTTGATAATCTTACCTGCACAAACATCTATTTTGCATGCACTGGTATCCTTATTAGTTTTAGGTTGCTGGGAACAGAAATGTTCTGAATCCATTAATTCTCTGTCCCCACTGTTAAGTTTAAATGTTTATCCAGGAAATTTGTGAATTTAATGCCAAGAAACTCAGTCCCTTTCTTTGATGGATGCAAACCATCTCTTTTGTACAGTTTTTCATTGGATCAGCTGCAGACATCATGACTAATGAAATCAAAGCCTTCCCTTTTACACCACTCCTTTAGCCACATATTAAACTCTGCTACATGCTGCCCTTTCCCTTTTTGTTCCTTGTATACTGGTAGAACCTCTGAAAAAATAAACCTATAGCCCATATTACTAAGTTCATACACCAAGCTCTGGAAGTCTTTCTGAACAGAAAGTAAATCCTTCTGGGATAGATCATTTGTACCAAGATGTACAATAGCATCAGCATCACAATCCTTGCTGGCATTCTTGACTATCTTAAGAATACGCTTCTTGTCTCTTCTGGCAGTAGCACCTGGCAGACACCTGACCTATTTCAAAACCTCTGTATCCTTTCCTAAATTTACATCCCTTACAATTGAGTCCCCAACCAGAAGGTGGCTTCTCTTTTTGGATGTCTTGCTCTTCTTGTGTGACTGGTGCATAATACCTGATTCACACTTTCTCCTTTCCAAAATAAGTTCTTACTTGAGTTATCATTATCACAACTACCTTGACCTGTCACTTTTGTGTCACTATTAAGGTCAGCAAGGGCAATGTACCTGTTATACTGGGACACAGCAAAAGCTTTGTGTTTATGGTCCACAGGTCTCACCCTGCCAGATCCCATGGTTGTCCATACTGCCCTTTTCCTGTAGGATCTTTGTGGTAGTGGGGGCTGGTAGCATGGCAGCTCAATAGATGGCTGGATTGGGCACCTAATTTCTGCTTGGAGAGCACAGATTAGAGATTCTAGATAGGTAATCTGTCCATGTAGACTGGTAATTTTTTTTCAAAGAGGACAGTATCCAAGTTTGAAAAGAGTACTGTGAAAGACAGCTGTAAAACAAGTATTACACTGAACTTAGCTGGTTATTTTGAAATAAAATAAAATCACAATCTCAAGCGTACTTACCCTAAATGTCTTATTGGTATTCTTGGTTTATAGTTATATGGTTTGCACACCGTTAGGCACGCGGGCCGCTATCTTACTTCTTTCTACTCACCTTCTGCTTCCTTCACAAGCAGCCAGCAGCTCCTCCCATAACCTCTGAGAATTTGAAAAGCAATGGAAGCAATTCAAAGTGCTTCTTTCTTTTCTACTCACCCTCTGCTTCCTCCAACTCATTACTCCATCTTTGGATGATAAGATGTATGGCACCTGTTTGATCTCCCATTTTCTGAAGAGTTTGTTTCCCATTTGGTATCAGGTTGGTGTCTGTTGGAATTCGATTCTGAGGGGAAGGTCGAGCAGCTGACAGAGAGTGGGAGTGTGGCTCTGGTGTCTGTGGAAGAACTAATTGATTTAGAAAAAGTTCATCTATTTCCTCTGCCTAGTATGGTATATACACTTATAGCAATGTTATTTCTTTTCCCCATAATATTTATGTAAGTACTTTCCACAGTATCATGTAATTCTGTTCAGATGTAGTAATTATTTACATATAATACAATCCTCTTCCTTTGTTGGAACCATTTCTCTTGTACAAATCATATCCTTCTTTTAGTATATTTCACCCATGCTTCCATCCACCAAGATTCAGTAATATGAACAATATCACACCTCCTCTCATGTTCTAGGTCTTCAAGCTCTCCCAGTTTGTCTCCCATACTTTAAGCATTAATGAACAGCATCTGAGCAATTTATAGCTGACCTTACATTTGCTTGGTGAACCTCTGGTTTTATACCTGAGAGTCCCTTCCTCATCACCACATATGCACATACATCTATCCCTGCATGAAGAAGGAAAAAATAGAATAATGATCCCTTTTCACTGAGTCTTATTTTGGAAAAACCTTTGTTCTAAAGTAGGAATGGTCCTTTATAGCCTGCAAACTATAAGTAGCCTTAAATCTACTTTTTCTGACCCACAAAGCTCACAAAAAACTACAGAATTTAATCCAAAGTTTCCTTGAAAAAAATTTCTAATTAAATCTAAACAGAAATGGGGAAAAGATTGCATCAGTTTAACACATTTCTTAAAAATCCCCAGCCACTGAATAGTCAGACCAAACTCCAAATATTTGAATATGAATAGATTCTATCATTTGCAAAGGCCTTAGAAACCAAACTACAGATCTTAGGAACTAAATTTATATTTAAAATAAAAATATGCTTTAAAGCAAAAAAAAAAAAAAAACCTAGGACAGCTCTAGGGCACCTATCAGAAAATTGGCTATCTCTTGATCAAATTAATAGGTAAATTACCATATCTTGAGTACATTGTCACAGCCCAGCTAATAAGAAACCTGAATCATCAAGGTGGTTCAAGGGAATAGAGTATATTTCAGCCAACCAGACAGGGAACAAGAATCAAGCTCTGTGTGAAAACACCTAATATTTCCACATGCGTTGTTATTAAAAGTTCTCTGGTATATCAACACAAACCTCACCTTCGGTTCTACACACTGGGATTGATAGATCATTTGGCAATTTATCAGGAGGTAGGCAAACAATTCACTGGGAATGTTAGTGAGATACCACAATAATTTTGAGTGTGACCTAAACCTCATTTGAACCCAGGTCTTTCAGTGTGAAAGGTTAATGCATTAACCCACTGCGGCATTTAGCTCCCCAGCCATTGGTACCTATTTCAATATACTTTAGAGCTAGTCTGTAAATATGACATTCAGAAGTAGTTCCCAAGAGAACAGGCACAATGCTGATGGTACAGACTTGAATAATGCATAGCACAAAAATCTCTGAGGCTGTCTCGTAAGAAAAGTCCTAGGTGGTTACTTGAAAAATCCCACTGTTTGCCAAGCTGACATTTCAGGAGATAACTTCTGGTTAAGGGTATATTTTTGTCAGCTATCAATAACATTCTTCCCAGAGCATCTTAAAAGAGATTCTTTTCCCACCTAAGCTCAAGATAGAACTGGTGGAAAGGAAGTGTAGCTCCAGATGTTGCAACTCCTTGCATGTCCAAGCAGCCTAGCTGAAAGTGAGAGATATTGGGAGTGGCACATCACCTGTTCCTGCCTTGAATGGTCAGTCGATCCTCTAAACTTAGGTATTTATTAATTGATGTGAAAATAGCCATGACACTAGCTTATAAATTCTGGCTACTAAATAAAAAACTGATCAACGCTGCTGGGTGTTTTTGTGTGCGGAAGAACATTTTTAATTCTGATCAACTGTTAAACAATGATAATAAATGAAAATTCATTTTTAGATGGGTTTTGTGTATGAATGTTAGGCAATGATTTGTCGCAAATCCCAATCAAACTTGTAATGTTTGTCATCAGAGTGCTCTCTTGTTGATAGACCATAGCACAATATCATCACAAGAGAACTCTTATATGAGGGTCTACACATATACACACACACACACATATATACACACAAACACAAGGAAAGGGAAGCAAAACAAGTTCTCCAGATACCAACTGAGACATTTAACTAAAATAGAGCCTGTATAAAGTGTGTGTGTGTGTGTGTGTGTGTGTGTGTGTGTGTGTAAAGCTCTGTTTCAGTTAAATGTCTCAGTAGATATCTGGAGAACTTGGCTTTGTTGTTTTACCTCCCTTTCCTGTGTAAGCAACAGAGCCAATGACTGGCAGCCTAACCTGAAGATAGATAGATAGAAGATAAAATCTGCCATTTCCCCAATGAGTTCAGAATGCATCTACAGAGAAGTAGCATAATCAGCAGAGTGGTAATCCAGCTAAGCATTTGGTCTGGCATGCTAGCAAATTGGAATGCTGCCTCTACTATGATGCAGCTTAAGATAACTTATTGGGACTCATCCATAGCTCTAATAAAAGGGATCAGATGTACTGTTTCATCACAGTCAGTCTCTGCAGTAAACACGGGTTTGTCCTTCAGCTTCTATTTATCCCTTCAAGCCTAGAAAGATAGTTGAAACTATTGCAAGGCCAATTCAGACTTTGCTATTTACACTCTTGGATTCCTTCTTGGAATGAAGAATTATTTTGTACACTGCCTGTGTGCAGAAATCAGATCATCAGAGCAGATCTATGGGAAATTACTATCTCCAAGTATAAAGTATAAAACTCCAAGTATAAGGATTATCATCTTAATAATCCTTGTAATAATTTCCTCCACAATGATTTCTAATAGAACAATTCAAAGTTATGTTTTTGTTAGGGGAAAAAAATCCTAATACCAGTTTTTTCAAAATTGTTAGGTTTCTCCCACAGAATGAGTAAGCGAAAATTGATCATAGCAAAACAAAATATTACTTAAATCAGATCAGATTAACCAAGTCCCAAGTCTTGCTTAATCGTTAACTTTGAATAAAGTAACTGTAATCAGTGATTTAAACTATCCATTGCATATGTAATGACATATTGATAATGATTAAATACTGGGAAAAAATAGCAAAATTCATGTTTCATTCAGAATCAGCTACCCCATTTATATATAAACAATAATTTATATATTGTTATTACTTCTATGTTAATCTCAAAGAGTGGTTCTAGATGGGGATTTTAGAAATGGAAATGAAAGCAAAGAGTGCTGTCAGAAGAAAATTGTTAACTAGCAACGTTATTTACTATTCTATAGCTTAGAATAAGTGATTCCTTTAGATTAGTTTATTTCTATAATTTAATGTGTGTTTAAATTTGCTGTAAACTATAGCAATAGCCATGGCACTTAGACTTTTATACTGCTTTACAGCACTTTACGGCATGGTGTGGCTTGGTGGGCATGTCTTGGTGGACGTGGCAGGGGAAAGATACTGCAAAATCCCCATTCCCTCCACACCCCACTTAGCTGCTTTCCAGCTCTGTTCTCCTGTGCAGGGCAACAAAAGAAAACCCAGCCGATCAGCTGGGACTCAGGAGGCAGAGAATAGATAGGGGCAGGGGCAGTCAGAGATGGTATTTGCCAGTTCTCTGAACTTCTCAAAATTTCTGCTACTGGTTCTCCAGAACTGGTCAGAACCTGCTAAATACCTCCTTTGCTTTACAGCCCTCTAAGTAGTTTACAGCAGGGGTCGCCAACCTTTTGTACCTCAGGGACCACCAATCTCATAATTTTAAATCACAGGGACCACTAACTGGTTCTGTGGGCATGACCTAATTTGTGGATGTGTCTTGGTGGTCATGTGACTAGCTGGGCATGGCCTGTATGTAAATATTATAAATATTGATATAAATATTGATTTTTTTTATAAAAAAGAACAACTTTTACCCAAAATCAGGCAAAGCAGGCAGGCAGATTGAGTTGCTCACAGAATCAGAGAGTCATTGAGAAATCTATTTATCTGCCACTGGCTAGCTCAGTTTGTCCCATAAAATTTGCTTGCAAGCAAACTCACAAAATTAATTCACAACACACCATGCATGTAAATATTATTTTTTAAATAATTTTTAAATATTATTTAAAAAAAGAACAACTTTTACCCAAAATCAGGCAAAGCAGGCAGGCAGATTGCGTTGTTCACAGAATCACAGATTCATTCAGAGATCTATCTATCTGCCATCAGCTAGCTCAGTCTCTCAAATTTCCTTGCTGTGAGTCTGCTCTGAATAATAGAACTTTCAGTCCTAAGGGAGGTTCGGTTATGCTTTGAAGCAGAGCCCAAAGGTCTAAAGACTAGCTAGAAAGCAAGAAATCCAACCATTCTAGCTAATCTAAATCTCACAGCTGATGGTTGGAAAAATAGCAGTTTAGCAGGCAAATTTGCCAGGTAAGGAGTGAGTGGGCAGGGAGTGTTCCCAGGGGCCATGTGGGCTGCGCAGCCTTGTGTTTCTGCACAGCCTGGATTAATTGCTTTTGGGGGGTGCTCTGTGGGTGGGATTTCTCTGTGCCCACCAAAATTTTTTCATGGCCCACTGGTTGGCGACCGCTAGTTTACAGAGTCAGCATATTACTCCAGACAATCTGGGTCCTCATACTGACCTCAGAAGAATGGAAGGCTGAGTCAACCTTGAGCCTGGTGAGATTTGAATTGTCAAATTGCAGGCAGCTGGCAGTCAGCAGAATTAGTCTGTGCCACCACGGCTCTTAAACTGTGCTCAGGTCTTGTAAAGAGGGAAGAATATAAGTAATTATTGACTGACTGATTACTAATTAAAGCCTTTAATTAGTCTTGTGATAATGAAGGTAAGGGTATTAAGGTAGTACTTTGGAGCAAAGGTCAACAACCTTTTGGACCTTAAGGACCACCAATCCCATAATTTTCTCTCTCTCACACACACACACGCACACACACGCACACACACACAAACACACAGAGAGAGAGGTCCTGCACACACACACAACCCTCCAAGACAGCCACATTTCTTCACAGCTCCATTCTCAGTGGAAGAGGGAGAGCAACAGAGAGATGGTATCCTGCGATTCCCAAATAAAGAATGATCAATTGGTACGAAAACAGGGTGGGGGATTTTCCTGCAAACTTTTTTTTGAGATTTTCCCAGGGTCTCTGTCTGCATAGACCCTGGAAAAATCCCCAAAAAAGTCTTCAGGAAAATTCCCCACACCGTTTTTCTACCGATCGATCGTTCTTTATGGGATCGCAGGATACCGTCTCCAGTTCCATTCTCGGAGGAAGAGAGAGAGTGACTTTTGGCTTCATGCAAGGAAAGCAACAGAAGCCTTTATTTCTCTTCCCCAAACTCTTGCCAGAAATTAGTCTTTGCTGGAACAGCCTCTTGGAGCAGGATGCCTTGCAGGATCTCAAAGACTCATTTCAGGTGGAGTTTGGGGGAAAAAAGAAAGATTTTTGTTGCTTTCTTTGCATGTAGCCAAAAGCAGAAGAAGAAAGAAGCAGAAAAAAGCAGCCTAGTGGCCAGGTGAGGTGCGTGGGGCAAGTGAAGCAAGTTCCCCCTCCTCCGCCCCTCCCCTCACTACCTTGTGTTGTTCGCAATGCAAGTGATGCAAGCCTTGTGTTCCCACAAGCCATGTGAGCGGTGCAGCCTTGTGTTCCCACGCAGCCTGGATTAATTTCTTTGGGGGGTGCTTTGGGGGTGACATTTCTCTGCAGACTACCAAAATTTTCTCATGGACCACCAGTTGGTGACCACTGCTTTGGAGTGAATTCTGAAATTAGAAGTATTTCCCTACCATGTATGTTTAGTTTTTTGTAAGTCGTAAGTCTGAAATAATAACAAAATACAACTATTTTGAAAAAAGAATGTTCTGTGAACAGTTATTAGGGAGCAAGCTCTGCTGAATGTTATAAGAATTATATCCAAGAAAACATCATAAGAACTGCATTGTGTGTATCCTTGCCTGTAAGGAAATGTGCTTGGAAACAGATAGTCCAAGACCCATGTGTAATTTCCCAAATCCTTGTTGATGCTTTTCCTAAATTCTTTTTCAAGTAGTCTGCTTAATTTTGACAATTGCTACACTTTCATAATATGGTTTCTGACTATTCAGAAATAGTAATACTGATACATAGTATAAGCCTAAGAGAGTCTTATTATTGTTCATATCTGCAGTTGTTTACATTTGGCAAAGATGATCAGTGTTTTTAGTAGTTTTCCACCTGAGAAATGTGTTTTGATAACAAATGGCACCTGTGGCGGTCATGTATTACATAACTGCTGTATCAAGAGACATGGGGTGGCTGTCCCTGTTGCAATTGCCAGTTTATTAAGAAAACTTACAGCCCAGTAGCAACACCACATGCTATTCCCATTGTGGACATCTCTACTTTAGTGTTAGTAAAACTACAAACTTACCGGGATGAGCATGACACCTTTTGAGACTTAGAATTAATCTGGCTACATACAGCTGAAGGATTCAGAGTTTATTGCTGTAGGACAATACATTTCCAATACATCATTGTTTTTATTTTCAAATTTCTTTCACTGTACCTATAGAGAAATACAAATAACATCTTGAAAATACATTCAGTGCTGACATTCTGCAGAGAGTAACCTTGTTTTTGAAACTACCCAGAAAAATACTCCCGTATGTGAAAAATACAGTTCTGAATTTTCATTATCTCATGGAGAGCCATGATATGAAGGAGCATACAGTATTGTCAATCAAGGTGAAGAGATTTTAAATTCTCTTAAATGTCAATAAGCTTTTGATCCAATCTTTATAAATGAGTGAAAGGAGATTGTCCTTTTCAAGATCTTGCCTGTAGCCCAATGTGTTGTTTGTAGAAAACGGGCATTGCAGTGAAAGAATGTCTTGTTTTCTTTGTTTGTTTGTTTTGTTTTAAGAACTTGACAGACAGAAAATGGGAAAGGAATGCAAAAGAAAGCATGAATAAATAAATGTGTGGACTTTTGTTTATATCATGCCACATACAATGTATTAAATAAATCATATCCCTAATTTATCAACTTAGAAAGTTAGCATATTTTTAATAAACTGTATTAACTTATCCCCAAAACAAGAAATGCAATATTTTAGCCCTCTCCCTTATTTATCATGTATGATTTCTTAATCATCCCACTCACTGTTGTCTTAGCCCACAAGAGGAAAAATAAAATAAGGGTGGCTCCCAGCCATGAAAAGACTATAAAATAAAAATATGTCTGCTAATCCCACATCCTTTGCCTGAGGAACTAAGCTGCACAACATTTCTTAGACATTAACTTAATTTCTCATCTCTTACAGATAAACATAAAACAACCCACAGAAAGTCAAATCCATTTCCACTTGGATTTTGCTCATGGAAGCTGGTAGAGATGGTCTCTGTGTGAGATAAGAATCTTTTAGGGCTTTTTCTATTCTATTCTATTCTATTCTATTCTATTCTATTCTATTCTGTTCTGTTCTGTTCTGTTCTGTTCTATTCTAAACTATACTATACTATACTATACTATACTATACTATACTATACTATACTATACTATA
>BLBF01000026.1:16754201-16799278 GCA_015471245.1 Laticauda colubrina | reverse complement strand
TAGATAGATAGATAGATAGATAGATAGATAGATAGATAGATAGATAGGCAGGCAGGCAGGCAGGCAGGCAGGCAGGCAGGCAGGCAGACAGGCAGGCAGGCAGGCAGGCAGACTGATAAGAATTGATTTTTACAAATTATAAAAATGAAGTTGTTTTGTTGTATGTATTTTTATTACAGATTTGTAATATGATTTGTTGTATCCTTGGATGCTATTTCTTCTGTACCTCATTCTCATCTCCATTATTGCTTTCTTCTGCCTTTCCTCTTCTTTGTTCTTCTTTGCTCTTTGCAATAACTTGCTCTCCTTTGTCCATCACACCAGAATTAATGGAGAAATTTTATTCGGAATCCTATTATATAATTATAACAAATACAAGAATGTATTTGTATTTTCTTGGTAGAAAGCCTGGAAGCCACGTGTAGCCAAAAGACCCAAAATAGCAGAGAGAACAAGGGGAGGTGGCAAGGCAAGGAGAGCAAAGCAAACAGAAGGGCACCACGCAAGACAAGCCCTGAAATAATGAAAAAGTAAAAATCCATTACAAAAATCAATTTTATTTCACCCAGGGGTGGGATTCTATCAGTTCACACCTATTCGCTAGAACCGGTTGTTAACATTCTAAGCTGTTTGGAGAACCGGCTGTTAGAAGAAATTACTGGCCTAATCCTGTAAGGAAGGCAGGAAGGAAACATTCTGGTGTTGCTTACAGAAACTGCCTCTCCGTTAACCCTTTTTACATTCTTGGCAGGACTAGACTTCCTGTCTCAGGAACTTCTTTGGAGTTTTTTCCCCCTCTTTTGCTGGTACTTTGCTTGTGTGGAGTGACCATTTAAAGTTACAATGACACTGAAAAAAGTGACTTATAACCATTTTTCACACTTATGACCATTGCAGCATCCCCACAGTCATGAGAGGCCAGGCGAGGATATGCATGCCTCAATGTGAGTGATATTGAGTTGGCCATGCCCAGCCAATAACATGACCACCAAGCCACGCCCACCAACTAAGCCATGCCCACAGAAGCGGTTGTAAAAAAAAATGAATTCCACCCCTGATTTCACCCACTGACTGAAATGAAGGCTATTTTAGCAAAGCAAAATAGTTCCATTTGGCTAGATTGTGACATTTTACTTTTAATGGGGAAATTAAACCCATATGTAATTCTCTTGCATTTATTTTAAACTCAGTTGTGGCTGTTTTGTACCCTATTCTAAAATGGGATTCCTTGGAACATTATTAACTCAAATGAACAATTCTGAAACATGTTTCCAGTTTCACTAAATCCAGCCTTTGAGTAAATAGTGTTACTCATTTTGAGCATGCTTCTCACTGTATAAAAGACACCATAATTAAAGATTGCAGACTTGGCTGGCCTATGTGAAATTCTAGTATTTGAACTAACACACTATGGCTCAATGAAAACAAACAATAGGTTGCATCAACAATTATAGTTGCTGGCTTGGTTTACAGCTTTGAGTATCCAATTTGTGAGCACAGTATACGATGAGCTTTGGGGCAGTTATTTTTGTCATAATTCAAAATTTTAAAAATGTCACATGTAAAACAGCAGAAATCATGACTTCATCTCAGAATAGAAGGCAAAATTTCAGATCAATATTTGATTATTTGATGTGTATTCTTTTCAGTCATTGTAAATCAGGGCAACACATCATATTTTTTCACCTGTTGTATCCTTGCAGGGCAGTAAGACCGTATTTGTGGTTATAGATTGCTCTTCTATTTCAATAACATATAACAGCAGCTTTTTCTGAGCTCAAGGCGACACTTGATCTTTGGAATATATTCCAGAAGTGCCTCTCCAAAACTAATGCCTCAAAGGAAAAAACAGTAACAACAATGAATATCAATAAAAATGCCAATAAATCAAGTGATATACACTTTATAGGAAATGAATATACTAGACTTTTGGTGCTTGCAATTGATAAGGCCCTGTCCTCTATCTCAAAGCTACCTTCTTAATGATCTCCATGAACAAGCTTATTTGAAGATATACCTGTTATTAGGAATTCCTACTGTAGGGAATACAAGAGAAGAGTCACTATAGTGGCAAAAACCAGAAGACTGGTACCACCTTTTCTACCTAATAAATGTTTTTTAAAAGGAATACCCAAAGGTGTTTTTTCTGGAGACAGCTGGACTTCCTTGATTTTTCTCTGAAAAGTGCTTCAATTACCATTTAAAGGAATCCAAATGACCAGCTGTCTGCAAGGAATATAAATCCTTCCATTCCCCACTGTCCTGTCAGAGCTGAAGAAGCTTCTTGGATGAGAAGCAAAACATCTTCAAAGAAAAGTTAAAAAAGAACCAAGAAAGTCCAGATGGTGCCAGAAAAAGCATCTTTGGGACAACCATGACATGGATGACTGAGAGTCTCTACAGACAATTAAAAGGGATAAGTTTTTATGCTATGACAGAGTGAGTTGCAGTTTCTGAAAACTTGCGTCTTTTATAAAAAATTGTTAATTTGAAACAGAACTACTAGCAAGCTGGGGCATTATAGCTAAAAAATATCTATCCATGTGATGAATTATAACACAGAATAAGGTAGTTGTAAGGGACTTTGGAGGTTCTAATCCAAGCCCCTGCTCAAGCAGGAGATCCTATACCTGTGAATAACCTATAGCATGCATGCCCTCTCTGTGGGCATGTGAGCTGTCGCCTCAGCTCAGCTCCGCTCCGCTGCCCATATGTGTACATGCCTCCCACCAGCCAACTGATCTTTGGCTCTCTGCCACACATGCATGGGGGCTGGAACACATTCAGGGGGGGTGCACGTGCATTGCATTTTGGGGATTTACGCGCATGTGTGTGTGCTTTGGGCACTCGATACCTAAAAGATTAGCCATTACTGTACCATACCATTTCAGACAAATGGCTGTCCAGTCTCTTCTTAAAAGCCTCCAATGATCGGGTTCCCACAACTTTTGAAGGGGATTCATGAAAGGTTTGAAGGTTAATTATTCTCACTGTTTCCAGATAATCAGAATTGGAAGGGAGTCCAACCCCCTGCCCAAGCAGGAGGTCCTACCCCATTTCTGACAAATGGCAGTCCAATCACTTCTTGAAAGTCTCAAGTGATGGCGCTCCCACAACTTTTGAGGGCAAGCTGTTAGGAAATGTCTCCTTAGTTCTAGGTTGCTTCTTAGTTTGCTGTACATTTTATATGCAACTATACTTTGTATACAACATTGTTAGTTGTATACTTTGGAATAGTTTAGAACTCATCACCTAGATAAGCTTTAAAATTGAAAACTTTAAATTGTGGATTGATCAAAATGATTGATTTATTGAAGCATCTATGACTAAATGTATTTTCTTTTACATCATATTAACTCTATGCATTTAACTAAAGAATACTGAAAAACATTAAAACTGACTTTTCTTACTAGTGGAAGTTTGGCATATAAACCTGTTAACTTTCTACACCTATTTCTTTCAATAGTACCCAAAATAGAAGAAAATATTTTTATCTCAGGGGTGAACTATGAGGTCCTTGGTGTTTTTTGAGCTCGGTTGCTTTTTTGCAGATGTTTCATTACCCAACTGCGTAGATAACAAAGAGCCACACATTACTTCCTTCTATGTTTCTGCAACAAGAACCCAAAGACACAAGCTGTCCCAAAAAATCACACAGTGAGATTAGCATGTTTGGGGATCAGGGAGAAATCAAAACAGCCAAGAGGGAAATTATGACTGTGCAATTACAATACTGCTGCTGTTTACATGTATGAAAGACAAAACAATTCCAATTGCTATGGAATGAAAAAGAGAGTTGTGGAATGACCTAGGAATTGTCTGCTCTGAATACAATTACAGGTTATAAAGCAGATTTTAAGACCATAATAAAATTATTTCTACCACAAGGGATTCAGCTTCTATGGCTGAAGATAGACTACAACCAGTCTCCCTCATCTATACTACATTAGTTCTCAACTGTGAAATTGGGGACTTCAACTGCAATTATTTTACAATATCGGAATCCTACAAAGATTGCTTAATTTATTTTAATTTAACCAGGGAACAGAACAATTTACAATGATCCTTGGTACTGAACTCTGAAAGCTTCAACTTGCTTGAAGATTCTGGCAGCAGGGCAGAGATTCAAAAGAGCACTCTAAAGGAAGAGCTCATGACTGAGGCCATGCTGTCTAAAATGATTTACATGTTCAAGGACCAGACAGACACAGAACTCAGCTTAAAAGCATTTAGAAGTACAATGCTGGATTTCACCCAAAAATCTTGCTTTGTCTTTCTTTTTTATGAATAGTAGCAAATATATACAGAAAAAAGTCATTATTCTCTCAGAAGTTTTTACTTATTATCCCTGACTAAGCTTTTATTCATTCTTGGCTTTCACCAATGTATCATTAGTGCATCATGTGTTAAGCATCAGATTAAATGAAATTGATGTTTGAAGGCAGCAGGGAGGGGTTTTTTCCTCTTCTTTTTTTTTTTTCAGACACTGTTGGACTATAATAGTGCAGATGAGGCTGAAGTAAAAAGGTTAAGTCCACTGACGTTAGGATGATTGCATGAAAATAATTTTTCTCCTAATCCTTGACCACATTAATAAAAGGATGTCCTATCCTTTTATTTTCAGAAAAGATCAGCAACAGTTAGGTCATAGATATAAAGATATCTCTATTACAGATTACATCATGCCAAGGTAATATTAAAAAGAGGCATTTAGAAATTAGTTCAACATTTTCATACTAGCAGTTGCTACAATAAATAACCCACAGTGAGAAAACTGGTGAGATTTGGTATTTTTTTAATTTAGAAAAATGAAGGAGGACACCATTTTAGCAGTGAACAATTTTGTTCCTTACTTTATTTTGAAAAAGGAAAAAAAAACATTGCATATAAAATGATTCAGTCCAAATTTAACTGCATTGAATAATGTTGATCCAACCATTGCAATAATAAAATTAGTACATAAATGGAAAGCAAATAAATATCAATAATAAGACTATAAAAGTGAGTTTCATTATATTTCCAGCACTGAAGAATAATATTTCTCAGCTGTCTCCTCTACTTGATAAATCCATTATTCCTTAGATAAACTCAACTTTGGGATTTGTAATTCAGGATTATATCTCCATATTTAAATAGCATTAAATATTGTAATATATATTAATAAACTTAGGATATTAAATAAAAACAATGTGTAGACAAGGCACATCCCTTGAATAAGTGTCCCGTCACCCATCCTGCTCTTCTTGATGTGGCTGAAAATCAAGCTTTGTTAAAAGTTTTTCAGGAGCCACAAAGTGTGAAATACTATCTTTTCCTTGAATTATTTTCATTTTAAGATTATTTTAATAATGCCCAAGATCTTTAGCTATTGATATGTTTATATAAAATATTCTAATTCTTTTTTGCAGAATGTTTGGAAATAACTAATATTCCCCCAATGAGAGTCTTTAATTGTTCACAAAAATGTACTTAATTTATTAATTTAGCAAACATATATTCTTTAGGCTTGCAATCATTCAAATCACATTTCAACACTAATTTGTGAATTTTGGATACAGCTAAACAGATTGTGAAATCAAGAAATGTATTAATTGCATAATTTCAGTTTTAGACAACGGAAACCTACTTTCAGCAATTTAAATGATTTAAATATTTAAACCCCTGATATAATTTATTAAAGCTGTCTTTTGTCTAATAAGGCAAAGAAGTGGTTCCAATGTCAAATCAAAAATAAGAAAATATTAAGACATCCTTGAGAAGCTTCATCAGACATCTTCATGAGATAGATGAACAGATTTTAATAGGCCTAGAAAAATGATCATAATGCTACATTTTGGTCCAATTAACAAAAACAAATTCATTAACATTTTAACAAAAGAGATTGTTTAAAACATAAAAATATTTTAAACATTTCCATTACACCATATTAAAGGCCTTTTCTACATTCAACAAGTCCATCACTGCAGTTTTCAATTCTTTTTTAATTAGCCAGAATGTCAATTAGTAATGTAATATTATCAAATTTCAGTCTTTTTTACACAGCCAGATTGCACAAGATGAATAACAGAAGGTTATTTGTATGTGCCAAGATTCCTGCCATTTTTAATCAATCTTTAAAAAAAGAATAGCATAGTCAACATGATTTTTACCAACCTGCAAATCCCACTTCTGAAAGCCTTACTTAAAGCAAGTTAAAACTTACAATTTCATATAAGGATAATCACAAAAATCTTTCTCTTTTCAAAGATGTCTGGCCTCTATATTTTATATAACATAAAGGGGTAGACAATCTATGGAATTTCTATGACAATGGTAAAATATGCAAATATTTGTAGTTTGAACTGCCATGAATTGACTATTTCAAGAACGGTCATCGATAAAATGTGTATCGAATCACAAAGTCAAAGAGGAAAAGAGATTGCTCTCCCTCTTTCATAGTTGGGATCAAACAGTGAAAGAATGGTGGGAGATTCAGTACAATGAAATGAAATGTTTCTTTACTCAGTACTTGGATTACTAATGGAATTTATTACCGCAATGTGATTCTAAGGAAAATGAGAAGAATTTGGAATTGGAATAGTTAACAAGGGCTTCCAGGAATGGAATGACTATATCTCAATAGCATGCCTCTAGTTATAGAAAATAGCTGTTGCAACTAAAACTCTGTTTGAACATCCCATAAATATTTTGGCCTCTGTGAGAAACAAGAAATTGAGCTACATGGGATTATAGTCCAATCATCTGTTTTATGTTAATAAGTGAGGTTCCATAGATATGCTGGAACCCTTCAGAATAAATTAATATGAACTTCTTGCTTTAAAGAAAACAGAGCCATCTTACTAGATTCCTGCAATATACAACAAAAATATATTATTTCTGGACAGCATAGCACTTTCTACACTCCTTATTCCCAGTCCAATTTATTGACATGAAATACCATATTAATCTGTCCTAGCTGACAAGTAAATAATTTACTTATTTAATCTCTATCACTACCAATATGATCTTTCTTCCTTGTCTTTCTGTATCTTCTTTGTTTAGATCAATGTGATAATTGATCATGTGAATAACTTTGATTTACTTATATAGAGCAGGCATAGAACATACCATCATATTATTCATCATGAGAATAATGCAAATTACATATAAAATTATGAATATTTCCATTGTTTTGTCCTTCTGTCTCTACCATAATATATGGAACAGGACAGAGTGAAACATATTAATTTCCACATGAAAAAGTTGTTTTATGAAGTGGAGATATTAAGTATCTTATTGTTAATAACATGAAGGTGTTATGACTGTTTTAAATTATCACTATTTACTTGTGAATGGGAAAATTAATTATGAAAAATATTCTAATATTCCATGTATGAATCTGTCAGAAGGCTTAAGCAAACTCCCTTTTTTGTTTTCTAAAGAACTTGAATTACTTGTTCACAAGTATGTGCATTAAGGTGAGTGCATTCCAACTAAATACCAAATAAATGAGATTTAGGGCACTTCAGAAGGATCATTTCATAATTCATAAATTACCTTTTTATTGGCATTATGTTCACAGCTTTCTTAAAACACAATAAAATGTTAATGGTCAATTTTACTTCTAAATTAATCTCAGCACAAACAATGAAACAAACTCTATTTGCCAATAAAATATTCTAAAGTGCCGGAATCTAATTTACAAGTCAGGAAGCTGGATCTCAGGTTATTTCATTTGTTTAAACTTTGCTATAGCTCCTGTGAGTTATAGGCTCTTGGATAAAAAGGTCATTTGCATTGTTCTATCTATAATTTCAAGTGTGACTTTTGTGCGAATAACCAAATCATCAGACATGAAAATAAATACTGTTTTCCCAGCATTATGGATTTATTTTAACATTTATGTGTTTCAGTTCTCCAAGTATATCATATCAGAATTAATTTTCTTTATAGATCCATATATTTATGCTACAATTCTCTGCTTCTTCCCTGCAGTCAGGCACACTGAAGTCAATGGAATTTACTTTTCTAGAAGTCAACCATAAAATTAGACTAGTTTTTTTTTTTTTAAGTGAGTTTTTGAAGACCAGACATATCATGTAGATACTTAAATAAAATGTGTAACTATTTCAAATGGCTTGTGATCTTCAGGGGAAAATGTGAGCCCTGTAATCTCAGATTACATTTGTGGATAGAAAAATTAATGGGGGATTTCATCGAATCTGGCAGAACAGAATCTAGTAGGAGGGGATAATTCTGCAACAGTTTTTGATGGTGGTGCTTACCTTTATCTTGGCCGTTTTCTTCTCTCTTTTTTTTCATTCTTAGTTATTAGTAACAGCTGCAAACAGCAGTAGTTTAGCTGATGGTTTTCAGTTTCTGCAAAACCAGTGTTATTTAAAGGCATTATAGAGAAAAATGGTATCCACAAAACAATGTCCATATACACATAGAATATTTTGCTAAATGGCCATGATTATCTCACATGGGGAAGCAATATAAAAAACTTGAGGCAAACATATCTTCCAGGACCAAAAACTCAAATTCCAAATAATCAAATATTAATAAAACAAATATAAAACTATTGCTTGGTTCCTTTTTTTGTGCAGGCGCAGAAGATGCCGTTTCTTCCAAACAGGAGTTGAAAGTTAATTACTAAAAACAAAAGGCTGCCATCATTCAGTAAGCAAGTGCTGCCATCTGGTGTGAATTACTTTTTTTCTCTTGGGCCAGTTCAGCGTATTTCCAGAAACTGTGTACTACAGAAACAGGGTGTATTGCT
This sequence comes from Laticauda colubrina, assembly GCA_015471245.1. Classification (NCBI taxonomy): domain Eukaryota; kingdom Metazoa; phylum Chordata; class Lepidosauria; order Squamata; family Elapidae; genus Laticauda; species Laticauda colubrina. The sequence continues at coordinate 16,790,517 of BLBF01000026.1, read as the reverse complement.
CTCTGGGTGATATTAAAAATGTCTGATTTTGCATGATAATAAAAAACCTAGAGCATTGTCAGACAGCTCTTCTATGTTGGGTTGAGTCAAGACATGAAAAACTTCATTAATTGGCACTTAAAAGGAAGTGTCTGTCCTTATTAATAAAACTAGCATAAATTAAAGATCAACTACAACTTGACCAGCCACATCAACATAGATTGGTGTATATTTAATCTTTTTTTTTCTAAAAATCATTTTAAATACTTAGAACCTGCCTGGAATCTGCAACCTTTTATTTTAATGAGCATAACCTACCTAAAATGAAACCTAATTTTTATAGCATATATATCATTATCATTTTGAATATTTGCACATTTTAATATTGATGGCTAATTTTCAATTATAATAGATGCTTGACATCACAAAGCTGCCTGAACAAAAACCACTTCAAACTTTTTTACTTACTCTTTCTCCCACACAGTTGTTTTTAATCAACAAGAACTAATCATATTTACTCCCAATCCATTTTCCCATTAACACAAAATGCTTGGATTAAGCTGAGCCAAATGGTCTTAAATTTAAGTACTTGGGTTTAATTGGGTTGTACATACAGCCTTGTTCCTTTCACTACCTTGTAACATTCCAGTTCCTAAGCTTGGAAGTAAATTGAATTCCAATAGCTAGTGCAAATTTATATGCCATTTAGGACTTCACTACATCATTCTACATACTATATGTTTACATATGTGCCTAACTGCACCTTTCTCTTCATAGCTTGTCATATTAAATGTAGCAGATATACTAGATAGATAAAAATATTGAAACACTCTATATGTTCTAAGGAGCTATTGTTGTTTAAATTACAAACTCATTTCAGATATAACAATAAAATAAATAAGAAAGATTCTGGTCATTCCAAGCATTTTCACTGTTTAAGTTCATCTGATTTCAGTGAAAGAATGAAGCTTTAGGTGAAATGGATGGCACCGATGTCTATATTTACTAAAACCAAATGTGCAATATTTGGATTCTTTATAGTTAAAGAAAAGTATATGAAGGAAAATGATTCACTGATTTCTACATATTATAGTACATGTGTACTCCAGATAAGCAAGTTTGGAATTACAGCCTGAGAACTGTTCATTACCATATTTATAATTATTTTGTTTGTATGCCAATGTTCCTTCTAGAGAATGCCAAAGTAATTTAATGAATTTCTGGCTTAGTCACGTACGCACTCGTTTGCCTACATGAACTCCAAATGGCTTACATCCAAGTAGGAATACATAGGTTTTCAATTCATAGGATTAAGTGTACAATAGACTTCACCTTCATATTTGCATCATCATACAACTCTCAAAGCAACTGAGCCTAGGTTGATATGGAAGATAGAATCTTTTCAATAATCCACCTTACCCCTTCAGTAAGGCATTAGATCTCTTTTCTGCAGAAGATCCAATTAATCTCATCCTATTATTTTCTATAGACAAGAATAGCTACATTATTTTACTGAAATTTAATATTCCCATTTGGATGGATGTTTTCCACTATTTTCATTATTTTATTAACATAATTTATGTTATTTTATTGCATTGATTATTTTTCTATCAACCACACAACCCCTTGTTGCCCATGGTGTATCATAAAGCTGTTTACTAATAAATTAATAAATCATTACTGATCAGTATTCATCTGCCCTGGGAAATAAGTCTCCGTGACTTTAAGATTGTGATTATGTCCTGTATGAGTTTCACGTATATTATTACAATAACCAACAGGCTCCTTGCCCAGTTTTTCTAGTAAGTTTGCAGAATGATTACACAGGGTAATATTTTAAAATTTCAACTGAAAAGACAGGCTGACATTCTATGAGTATTTTATTTTATCCTTAAACTCCAGTGATACTGTAGACTAAGTATCAGTTCAATTTGTGTTAAATTTTCACTTAAACAAATGCAGTTCAGCTAGAAACATCCTGGCAATCATACAACATTGGTTGCTTTTAATTCTCAAATGACTTCATTTCAGATGCTTTTATGTTATATTTCAGCCATCCATTGTGCTGCTGGGAATAACTTCAGGTCAATAGTCTCCCAGTTCCATATTAAAACAAATACAAAAAAAGAAAAGAAAAATACCCTAATATAATATTTCCAGACAGATGTCTTCATTAGAACTATAAGGGGAATTTGAACTTTACCAAGAATTCTATTATTTTTATAAATAGAGAGATTTTGATGGAAGGAAAAGAAGGATATGTTCGAACTCGTTTAAATCGGAAAATTTAAAATTTTTAAATGAGTTCCTCATTTTAAAAAAATGGTACGATGTGGTACAATTATAACTATATCGAATTATAAGTTCTGCTAGCATTTGCTGCAAGTATTATCAGAGGGTTGCAATTTGGCAATATTTTGTCTTTTGTCTCTGAAGTTATCAGATTTAGCTATAAGGGATCCCTTGGGAAAGTATCCTGACTCTTTCATTGGTTTCTCTTTTGCATCTGGTGGGAAGAAACTGCAAGGCTCAAGCAGCAAATTGCAAATGAGGCTGTGGCGGGTTAGTGAAGGTGTAGTGAAATATGAACAGAACAAACTGAATCTGTATGACACAGATGGCTCACATGAAACTGCGAGAAAACTTATTAGCCTGCCATACAATTATTTTTTCAAGCAAAATCCAGGAAAGAATCAGCATATCTATAAATTCTTTTCATTATTTCTTTTACTTGTTTGGACATGGCTTGCCCCAAGTCTATTTGTCTATTTATTGATTGCTATGTATTATATATGAAATTGCCACTGTTTCATAGAAATCAGCCACTGGTCCAGAAGTTTATTGGATCATTTGTAGGATACTGGGAGTTTAATTAAGTTAGATAGAAGAAAATTTATTTTGGGAAAGGCAGGGCGAGAGATAGTATGGTAGGGAAAATATTTTGTTGTATTTCTCAGCAGTTTGTGACATGCCTCTTTTTAAAGAAATCAAATCTTATGGCAGTAGCCTAAGAAGCTGGACTATTTCAAAATCCTGTGACATAAGAATTCTATTTAGGTATGTTAGCTGTTGAAAAGCTAAAAGAAAACTGGAGAAATAAAAAGAATAAATTCTTTCTTTTCTCTCTTTTTTCATTTTGTTTATGATTCAATTTTAAGTTGAAAGTTGCTTGATATAAAGGAAGAGGATACATTGTAGTTGTACAATTCATAACCATTATAGTGCTAGATGAATAATACATTGTATTAATATCTTGCTAATATCTCTCTGAATACAGGTACGGCAGAGAAAAAGATCTGGTTGGCTTAAGAGTTTCTTCCCTAAGGAGCCAACAACAACAACAACAACAAAATAACAAGATTATTCATTCTAGGGATCTCTTTTAAAGAGTGAAATCAATCAATCATTTTCCCCCACTGATTTAAGAATCAAAAAGTATAAACTAGGGCAGGTGTGTCAAACTTGCGGCATTACATTTCATCACGTGATGAATCGTGACATTTTTCCCCTTTGCTAACACAGGGGTGAGTATGGCCAGCGCCTAACAAATCCAGCCCATGGGCTGTGAGTTTGACACCCCTGAACGAAAGGAAGATCAATTTCCACAAGTACTGTAATTTAGACACAGTTGAGGGTGCTGATTTATCAGCTTTGAAGTCCTACATAAGTGGGACAAGGTTACTTGAGGAACTGCATGTCCTGAAAGCATCTGCCCATCCTACCTGGTAAAATAGACTGAGTGGTCTCCAGGACCTTTCCTTTGAATTTGCATCTGGAGAGAGGCACCTTGTTCATGACTGTGTCAATTTTTGGGACATTTCTCCTGAGAACATCACTTGAGATTCAAAGGACTTCAACTCCTTGCCCTTCCAGGAGCTTTGAAAAGCTGGCTCTTGCCCCAAGCATTAGGCTAGAATGGAAGTGAGCCCAGAAAATCTAAATTTGGAGTTGATGGGGTGTTACAGCACTGTGATGAGGCATATGACGCTGTCTAGAGTTTTGTGGGATTTGTTTATTCTAAGTTTAAGAATGCTGATGAGAATTGCCTCGGATTATTATGTATAAGTTATCTTTTAAAAGTACAATCTTGTTTGAAAATAAACAAAAGAAATACAGATTTTGTACAGGTAGAAATATGAATGACCACTGGGATATGTAAAAGGAGATGGAAAGTTTATAGAAGATGCTTTAAACTTCTGAATTCTTGCCATGTTCTTGAAGCTATGCCAAGGCTCTCTCTATGGTGTGTGATTCTGCCCTAAGATCATCTTGCTATATATGAACAATTTTCTTGCTCTGAAAAAAGAATGACAGTTTTGCCTGGTTTTCACGTCGTAAAATTAAAAAAATAAGTTTTGCTTCACAATATTTTGCCAAACACTAATTACAATGAACAGTATTCAGCTTAAATGGTGTGATTCTTCTTCACTAAAATCTTAAGAATTTAAAAGCACTCAAGATTAACTAAATGAGGTCTGCTATTTACATAATTTTGAAATCTGAAAACCAACTTTATTTCCCAGTACATTAATATGAATTCTGATATAAAAGTGTACAGGATATACAGTAAATTTCTCAAAAAAAATCTTTGAAACAATACTGAAATACAACCTGAGAGATTCCAAATGGTAAGAAATGCTAAGTGAGTTTTAGCTAGATTAAAATTTGAATTAAGATATATCAATTATGTCTCTGTTTCAGCTTTTATAAGGAACTATATTGATAATAAAAACTAGGTGGAATCAGCTAGCTTTTACATTTCATTTGGGGGACCAGTTAGCTTTAGAAAAATGATGACATTAAGAAAAACAACAGTGCAACATATACTGAACTACTACTACGATTACTGGGCTTTTATTTTCTATCTGCTCTGAAATAAGCTTCACTAAGAACAAGGGGGATTCTGGCCTTTACTAACAATCTTAAATATTGATTTTTATAGCAGAGATGCTGCAGAAAGTTACCTCTCTGTGAGTGTCCTAAAATACAATTATGAACAAAGGGCATCCTAGTTGTACGTTTAATTTAAAATAGTTTAGCTGTTCAACATCACACTTGGCTTTATACCCCAATTTTGAAATTCCTAGTGTCATCTGAACCACCACTACTGAAAATGAAACACTAGTCTGATCCTTAATGCTTTCTAACTGGAATTGATGGCTAGCTTTTATTTTTGTTACTGCCTAGCCAAATTGCAAAGTTTATCAAGCCACATTCAACCAGTTTTAAATGAGTTGGGGAAACAAAGCCTTGGTTTTGTTGTTCTTTATGTAATAAAATATCTTAAGAGAAATTAGTATTATCAAGACTACATTTTATCATCCTTAACATTTAACTAAATGACATGAAATTACATCTAGGTATGTTCAGCAGGAGGAAAAAAAAAAGGAGTGGTCCTGTATATAACTGGCTATATAAGAAAATCTATTGTTGCCAAATGTTACCTCAGTTTTTTTTTTCTCTCCCACTGAAACTGTAGGACTTAACAAAAGCATTATATGCCCTTGGCAAACCAGACACTCCAGTCTTTGGATAAAACCTAATTAAATTAAGTGCTGGTAGCAAGGGTGTTCAGCAACCCAGCCAGTTCAGGTAACTAAAACAAGGCATTATTTTTCAACATTTAGTTTTGCCCTTAGAAACAACATGTTTTGCACTGTTTTTTTTATATGTCATATACATGTACAAGTTAAAAAGAAGCTTATTCTATGATAAGAAGCCCAAATAAAATTGCTCCTGTTTGTGTGGAACTATTTTTTTCCCATTTTGATCATTGATATAGCCTCATAATAAAGCAGAAATGAGCAATATTAATAAGAATGTATATTAAAATAAACATTTTTAGTGGAATGAGACATTATTTGGTTCTGTGATAACTCTCCTCTATTCAGGCCTCTTTACAGAGTTGTGATGTATGAGAAACTATTGAGTATTTTGATCATGTATTGGGGAGAATACAGAAGTCTACTGTTTATGTCACTGCTTAAAAACATGACATGTAGCATCTCGTAATGGCTACCACAACAGATGAATCAAGTCTGACAAGCCAATTTTTGCAACAAGGTTAACTTTTCTGCATTAAAAGAATCATTATTTTTACAAAAAAATAAACAAATACAGCAACACTCCAAAAATGTGGCGTGTGTAAGGAAGGGCCTACTTACAAATAGGCTTGTTTTGAAATCATTTATTATTATGTCTTAAAAGCAGTTCTACCAGTGTTAAAGATAAGCAGAAGGTACAAGCTTTTATGATTAGATTGTGCAAATGTTTTAGCAACATCTGATATATGACAACGATTCTTTGCTGTATTGACATGAGGGGTTACCATGTAGCAACTGTTCAATATCTTACTTTGGACTTCTGTGATAGACCACTTAACCACCTCAGCTTTCCCAGTGATCGTCTCATTTATCTAGGATTATTGCACTGAATTTACTGTTTGGTTTTCTTCCAGAACTGAAATGTCAAGTCCAGTGTCATGTATGCAGTAGCTTTGTGCCATGAGAGCTCAACAGATCCAACCAAAAGCTGCTAGCAGTTGATCTTTGGACAGAGCTAGAAATAAATAAATCCTCTTTAGCAGATCAATATTCATCCCATTTAATGCTTGATGTGAAACCTCTGGATTTGTGATAGCAAAGCTGATGTACAGCTAATCGTTGAAAATGGGCATTAGGGTTTTTATAACATGGCAACATATTGTCAGACAGAAAAAGGATAAATATATTGTGTCCACTTGGTCTCTGCGCACACTTGTAATTGGATGTATGCACATACTGAATACAATGGTGGCTTTGCCCTGTATATGGTTTCATAGATTGTAAAAAGTTATTAATAAGAGATCATAATATTAATAAAAGTATTTCTTGTTGTTGTAAGGTAGCATGCTATATCCATTGATTTTGTATGTTAGGAGAATTGTGATTCAGCCATCTGTGTACTTTTTCAACCATAGCTAGAGACTGTACTTTTGAACACTATTTTTCAATCATTAATTTTTTCAAAAAGTTTCCATAGTGCAGGCATTATAGACCTCGGAGTTAAAAGTGAGAATGTTTTTTATTAAACAGCCTAACAGTCGGTCCCTCAAATCTGTGTAATAAACCTAAGTGTAGAGATCTCCCTGAAATAATTTCTGCATTAACTTTTCTTTTAGATGAAGCCTGTTTTGTTTTGAACTGCCTTTAATTAAAAAGATTGGGTTACTATTTTGTTATACTTATTCATGTGGCTTAATTTTTAGTTGTTACAATTTCATGGCTACTAATGATTTATTGTTTTTCAGCTTTTTTATATTTTTAATCTGTTATGTTTGCAAATACATGAGTTTGCACCTTTTTATTTTAATAATGTTACTTCAAAAATAAACTATGTTTTGGAAATATTAGGTTTATTAGGACAAAATCAACATTTTTTGGCATGTAATATCATGGTTAAGATTCTTCTACTAAACCAGGAATATCATGGAAACTTTGGACCAGACAGCTAAGTAAGTTCAGCCAGCATACCTCAACAGAATTGGTAGGGAAAAACAAATACTGTATGTACCATATAGAACTCCTTGAGGAAAGGCAGAACAAATATTTCATGGATAAATAACTTTTACTTTTAAAAAACATTTCACATGCATTAAGAGTTATATTAATATTAATATATTATATTAATATATTATATTAATATAATAATATTTTTCTTTAAAAGAACAGTATTACCATAATTTTGTAAGAATTTCTTTCATGATTATCCATATATCAGCAGTTTGCAACTTCATAATGCCTGTAGTGGTAATTTGATAAATGGAGAGAGAATCCATCACTGATCAAAGATTAAATTTAGGATACTAAAGCTCATTGGCTGACCTTAACTCCAGCTGATGACTGTGAAAAGTTTTGCCTTTCTTTTTCATAAGGTAAAGGTAAAGGTTCCCCTTACACATACATGCTAGTCGTTTCCAGCTCTAGGGGGCAGTGCTCATCTCCATTACAAAGCCAGAGAGCCAGTGCTATCTGAAGACGTGTCCGTGGTCGTGTGGCCAGCATGACTAAATGTCAAAGGCACACAGAATGCTGTTACCTTCCAACCAAAGTGGTCCCTATTTTTCTACTTGCATTTTTACATGCTTTCGAACTGCTAGGCTGGAAGAACTCCATTATGCGATACTAGGGATTCAAACCACCAAACTGCCAACCTTTCTGATCGACAAGCTCAGCATCTTAGCCACTGAACCACTGCGTCCCTATTCTTTTTCATACAGGATGCTTAATACTTGCCTGACACCATCTTTACTGTGTTTTGAGCAGATCAGAAAAGGTAGTACATAATACATAAAAATTTAATGGTTTGGAAGGATTGGAAGGAACCCTGGACATCTTCTTAGTCCCAGGAGAACCTCCATCTATCGCACCCTCAGCTTGCATTAATGTAATCCTATTTGGTAGAGAAGAAGTGAGAACATAAAGCTCATGTCCAAATATCAGTGGTGGGGTGATAATATGGGGTTTCCAGTTAGGACAAGACTAGATTACAGAAGTAACTTTTAATTTCTTTTGTTCTTGGTTTCTTTTCTGAACTCCATGAAGGAAAGCTTTTTGGAACAATACTGCTTATTGCAGTGGACAATCAGAAGGATAGCCAAGTGGGTTGAGTCTGTCTGCAAAAGATTGAATTGATCAAACTTGAAAAAGTCATTTTCAAATTTGATCAGCCAAAATGATAACCATTGAGCATAAACAGCTATCTCATTTATGGAGACCAGTTGATTTTGTCTTTCTGTTGAAAAAAAAGTATATAAAATTTTTAAAAGTTGGACTTTAAATGCATGCATAGAAAGCAATTGCATACTAAAATACAGGACATACACATTTTAACTTGAAAACCAACACAGATTTTACGTTAAAAAGAAAAAAAAACTGATTGAAATGACTAGCAATATTGTTGCACTGACATGGACTGGATAAAATTTGAGAATACTGCTGGGATATAAAACCATCAATGTCATCTTTATAGATAGTTTTATGAAGAATGACAAAGATACTTCTAGAAATATCTAAAAGATGAATGCAACATACATGTTTTCCTCCACTGTGAAAGGAGAGAGAAAAAAACTAATTGAAATTGTCTAGCTTATTTGAATCCAAAGACCAGCAGGCAGTGGGGAAAAGAAATCCCTCCCAAGATATTTGTTAAAGAAAACTCTGAGCAGATGGCCAAATGGAATTCATCTCTGTTTGTTATCCATCTTCTGTGTTAAAATATATTGTGGAAGCCAGGAAGAAAACATATACACAAATCATTGGGAACAATGTTGTGTTTGCAGCACTCTTTGCAACCAAAAGCAACCCTCCTATTTTCATATGTTGATTTCAAACATCTAAACCAAGGGGACATGGAGAAAAATACCTATCAAGATGTTTAAGTTTGATTATACAAATTCTTCAGATCCTTGTCATCCCTGAGGATAGTTGGTGTGCCCCATATTATTAAAGAAAAAGAATGCTGAGTAGCATCCCCTCCCCAAGACCCTTTGAAGTTTAACCTGCATTGCAAACTGTTTGGTATTCTGAAGAAAGATGGTTGTCTGATGGATCCTTGTTTTGTTTTTCCTTCTGTCTTTAGAACGTATAGGCGGGTTCAGGCAGGAAGTGTAGCTTGAAAGGCTGGGACAAATCCAGTGGGATTAACCAGAGCACATTGCTGCTGTGTGATCCTGACTCACTTAATTTAAAAACATAGCAAGGAGCAACATTCATTTTGTTCTTCAGCTTGTTCACAAAGCAAAATTTGCAGGGATGCAGAAACTCAGTATTCTTGCATTCTATTTCCTGTGAAAATGAATACCACTGAAATAACTAATGTTCTTTCACTGTAGATGTTAAAGGTTGGTGTGTTTTTATAGCCAACCTTGGTCAAATTAGCATTAGCAAATTAGCATTCTAAACTGCTCCTTGGAATCCTCCAAAGATAATGACTTAATGCCTAAAGATAGTTAGTCCATCAGCTTAATGAATTTTTGTCAAAATCTAGCGGTATTCATTGATTTAAAATATTTGCCTTTTTTCATTGTAGATATCTTGAAATAGCTTATAACCACTAGAAAAACACTATAATAAGGTAAAAACAACCAATTAAAAGAAAAATAAAAGGAGCTTGTGGCAGATATTTTTAAAAGTGTAAAAAATACACTTAAAAGGGCAGGACTGCTATACTTGATCAAATAATGACCTGTAAGATATAGTATGCTATATCTTACAGATCATTCTTTGATCAAATATAGCAGTTCTCGGCCTTCCGTAACTTGGGAGACTAATATAACTGTGATAAACTATTTTTACCTTGCTCTAAATTGCTTAGGAACATATTTACTGATCCAGAAAGCTAAGTAGTTCATTCAACTATAATAAACAGTTCAATCTGTCAACATCCAAAATGGTCCCTATGAAACTAAAATCACTAGATTTTGATTAAAAAAATCACTAGGCTGCTGGGCTAGCTATCTTTAGGTGCTAAGTCATTATCTTTGGAGAATTCGAAAGACTAGTTTACATGCTAATTTGTTAATGCTAATTTATCCAAGATTGACAATAATTCTTTTGAGAGGAACTTTCACAACCTCCTAAAAATCTTAGCGACTTGCCTAAATTGGGAAACTCTACCTCCCATCCTAATAGAAGGCCATGCTTGGATAAAACTGCTTTTGAGACAATCTCAGAATTTAAATTCACAGGGCAGTAATTCAGTAATTCATATGCAGGCTATAGTACGTTGTTACTTATTTATTTAATTGGAATTGTTTAGATACAATTTCCTGTTTTTATCAGAATCTCCAAGATTGTAGTAAAATGTTTCCAAATCAGAGGTGGTATTCAGCAGGTTCTGACCAGTTCTGGAGAATCGGCAGTGGAAATTTTGAGTAGTTTGGAGAATCGACAAATACCACCTCTGACTGGCCCTGCCCCCATCGATTCTCTGCCTCCTGAGTCCCAGCTGATCAGCTGGGTCTTCTTTTGTTGCCGTGCACAGGAGAATGGAGCTGGAAAGCAGGTTAGTGGGGTGGGGAAGGAATGGGATTTTGCAGTAACCTTCTCCCAGGAGTGGGGTGGAAATGAAGATTTTGCAGCATCCTTCCCCTGCCACACCCACCAAGCCATGCCCATCAAGCCATGCCATGCCAACTAACCCATACCCACAGAACCAGTAGTAAAAAAAATTGAACCCTACCACTGTTCCAAATGCATTAATAGCAATACTGTAATACTTCTATAATTATAACAATTGTTAAAATAATCAACAATTATTCAAATTGTTTACAATTTGAGTGTTAAATGTAAATGATGGCAGAAGCACTTCACATTCTTCCTTCTGTGGGAGATTGGTCTACAATTCCCTACTCTTCAGACTTTCTGAAGAGATTTATAAACTTATGCTCCTAGTGATGCTGCTGAAATACAACTTTTTGCAGCCTCAGCAATATCTGGTACATAAAGTTATTCATTTGGATCAGAATTCAGTAGTTCTAAGTCCTTTTAAATTTTACATGCACAACATTAAAAACTATAGTAGATGGTCACTGTGATTTTACTTAGATTGTGTATGGCTAGTCATTCATGTCTACTTTGCTCAATGATCACTGTCTGTCTGTCTGTCTGTCTGTCTGTCTGTCTATCTATCTATCTATCTATCTATCTATCTATCTATCTATCTATCGAATCTATATCTATCTATCATCTTTATCTACCTTCAAACTCTGTAAAACAAAATCTCTGAAATATCCTGAGAAATATGCAAAACAAATTATCTTGTCTGGCCATTGATACTGTATATATTTTTATACATTAATATACGTGTGCACATGGGTTTCTCAGCATTGTCTTCCCACATAGTTGCATTTTCATTATTTTATTTGGAAAAAGACAAAAAGCAGAATATGAACAATCGATGTATGGGAATAGAATTCTTGTCTCAAACTGAACAAGAGGTAAATAAGCACATTATATTTTTCTAAGTTTAATTTCAAGATTCAAAACTAAAAATAAACACCAGAGGGAGCCCCAGCATGGCTTAAGTCAAAGATAAGGAAATAAACAGCAAGTGAGATTCCAAACAGGCTCACAAAGGAGACTAATGTTCTTTTGGGCTTTCTTTGTAAATATTTTGCCTTTCAGCTTATTGTGCACAATTTTCTGCATTACATTTAAACTTTCAGAAAGATTAAACAATGCCAGTGACAATTAAACAATGCTAGTAGTGGATAATTAATTAAACAATGCTAGTAGATAAGTAACCCATTAAATCTTCTCTCTCTGCCTTTATTGTATAAATGTCATTCATAAATACTTACTTGTGTTATATGCCATCTAATTTTATATATATAATGTATGTGTGTGTGTATATATAATAATTCATTATGATAAATATTCTCTTTTTAATACAATTACATAAAACTGACACAGTGGATTGCTGATTGTCTTTGCCTTGGCTTCATATTCTGCATCAGATTTTTAGTTAAATATTTCATAAAAGAGGTTTGAACTGAATCACTTCTATATTCACTTTATTTATTTCTTCTTCCACTTTCCATATCTAAACAATGGAAAAATTAAAAAAAAATCAATCAGATTTAAGGGAAATGAACTGTGGATATCCGTGGAAAGTGACAATATAAAAGTTATGGAACAAACATTCTTTTCCGTGTAAATATGTAGATTAACATATAATTAGAACTATGATCAATATTCAAACACTTTGCTTTCCAAGTCAAAAATACCATGATATTCCTACCAGGATAATCCTAGCTAAACAGAGATCTTATAACTACATTAAATGAGATCTCATTACATAACTAATCGAATTTGACTCTTTCATGTGCTGAATAAAGGGAATTTGTGTGATAAATGGGAAGCAAGAATGCAAACTAGATTCACCACAAATGCCAGGTATTCTTCTTCGTATATGTGGCCACCTACAAACAACATATTCTACATACAGGGATCTGTTTACAACCTGACATCCACATGATAATATATCTGATTCAACCATTTTTTAAAAATAGTGCAGATGCCTTTGACCTGAAAGCGAGCCATGTGACTTTGGTCTGGTCACTTTCTTAAGCCACAACATCACACAAAAAGTCAGACAGACAGCCAATTCCAGTCACAACCAATGTGTTAATACTTGGTTCCAAAAATCCAGACTCTGCATTGTAGAAAAAACATGAGGGAGAGAGGATAGAGGGAGGGTGGAAGGGGGAGAGAGAGAGAGAGGGAGAGAGAGAGAGCATATAACAGAATCATACAATGTTGATGATTATTCCCTTTTCTTGTTGTGCTATGTGAGTATGATAGTATGTACATAGGACAACTAGAGCGGAATGTATAACTTCTTGAACTCCTTGTTCCATATCTACATAACTTTGCACATGGTCCACACAGAGAGTAAAACTATTGGGGATTTTTAAAATCCATTCTTAGAGAATGCCTGGACAAGTCCCTGCAGTTTTCTGACAAAGTTTTTCAGAAGTGGTTTGCCATTATCTCCTTCCTAGGTCAAGGAGAAAGTGGTTAGCCCAAGGTCACCCAGCTAGCCCTGTTCTAGGGTGCGTCTAGAAGTCACATTGCCCAGTTTCTAGCCTGATGTCTAAACAACTACTCCAAAATGGCTATTAAAACAATCATAGTTAATTGTTATTGTCAATCCACCTTCTTTGAACTCTATTTGCAGGTGAATTGTTTTTTAAATATCACTTAAAATTCATCTCCTTCTCATTTACTGCTTCTATATTAGAACGTAATATTCTTTTCTTTAAAATTGACAGAGGTTGCAGAATAATAATGATTTAGGGTGTCCTTTATTGCAAGTATCTCTGCAGTTACAAATAGAGCACGAAAACATATAGTAGCTTCGTCCAGTTTAGAATTAAGCATCTTATATTCTGCTTGAAGTCATGACTTCTTTAACCATATTTAATGAACCTATCACCATTTGATAAATTTATGCAACTTTCTAAACCCATTCAAAAGTATGTATGTTTGAAACAAGTTTATACAAAAGTGTAGATGGTACTCAAGATTTGTGAGAACAGCTCATGTTATAAAGCTGGATTTGCCTGGCTGAGTGGAAAATATAAGGACTATTCAACACCACAGACAATACTGCTACCCTTCAAAAAGATCTTGATTATGTATCAGAATGGTCAAATATATGGCAACTTCAAATCTCACCAAATAAATGCTCTGTCTTAGATACTGGCAAAAAAAATCAGAAAATAAAATACAGGCTGAATAGTCAAGACCTTGTTGATGATCCAAACTCTGTCAAGGATCTTGGAATACTCATCTCAAATGACCTAAGTGCTGGAGCCCACTCTAACTACATTGCCAAAAAGGCGTTAAGAGTAGTTAACTTAATCTTACATAGCTTTTTCTCTGGTAATATTACACTAATAACTAGAGCATACAAAACATTTGCTAGACCAATACTCAAATACAGCTCCTCAGTCTGGAACCCACATTATATATCTGATGTTAACACAGTTGAGAAAGTCCAGAAATATTTCACAAGAAGAGTTCCCCACTCCTCTACTCATTGCAGAATACCTCATGCCACCAGACTCAAAATTTTAGACCTAGAAAACCTAGAACTCCGCCACCTTCGGTCCAATCTAAGTATAGTATATAAAATCATACATTGCAATGTCCTACCTGTCAATGAATACTTCAGCTTCAACCATAACAACACTAGAGCAAACAATAGATACAAACTCAAGGTTAATCGCACCAAACTTGATTGTAAGATATACGACTTCAGCTACAGAGTGGTCAATGTCTGGAATACTCTACCTGACTCTGTGGTTTTTTTCCCCAAACCCCAAAAACTTTAACCTTAAGGCCCTGTCACACTGCCCAACGGATGCAAAACGTTTGTAAAAACGACACAGCGGACAAGAAAAATGTTCCATCCGTTGTTATCCGCTCTCAAAACGGGCGAAAATTTGCATAACCAGAGCAGAGAACACGGAAAGGAACAGACAGGGGGAGGATGCAGGGCAGATGGAAAATGGATGCAGAGCGGAAGCCTAGCGGATGGGAGCGGATGGGAGCGGATGGCATATCCGCTAGGCTTCCGGGGACCTCAGCAAAGCGGACACGGAACGGATACAGTGGATGCAGAGCGGACGCCGAGAGGATGAAGCGGATGCACAGCGGATGCACAACGGATGAAGTGGATGCACAGCGGGAGCCTAGCAGATGCACAGCAGAAGCCTAGCGGATGCCTGGCATTAATTGTGCATGCAGGGGGGATTTATTTTGTCAGCCCCGCAGATATAAAGGGAAGCAGCTCGGAAGCAGAGGAAAGACCTGCTGCCAGACGCATTGAGTGCCTTGCCTGCCTGCCTTGCTGCCTGCCATCCTGCCAGCATTGCTGCCTGCCATCCTGCCAGCCTTGCTGCCTGCCTCCCTGCCAGCCTTGCTGCCTTCCTTGGTGCCTGCCTGCCAGCCTTGGTGCCTGCCAGCCTTGCTGCCTGCCTACCTGCCAGCCTTCCTGCCGGCTTCCCTGCCAGCCAGCAACCCCACAAACATGGGGAAAAAGAGGAAGCCTCAGACATCTGCTGCCAGCCCTGGCAAGAGGGACAGGGCCACCCTCCCGCCCCTTGGCCCTCACTCTGCTTCTGCTAGGGCTTCTGTAGCACGGGCTCGCTCTTCTGCGGCTGGGGCTTCTGCTGCTTCTGCTTCTGGAGGAGCTGATGATGATGCTTCTGGCGACGGTGCTTCTGCTGGTGCTTACTCTGCTGAGGCTGCTTCTGGCGGTGATGCTTCTGCTGATGCTTACTCTGCTGAAGCTGCTCCTTGTCCTGCTGGTCCTG
The DNA here is from genome assembly GCA_015471245.1 of Laticauda colubrina. Classification (NCBI taxonomy): domain Eukaryota; kingdom Metazoa; phylum Chordata; class Lepidosauria; order Squamata; family Elapidae; genus Laticauda; species Laticauda colubrina. The sequence goes on along the minus strand of BLBF01000026.1, from coordinate 16,774,676 downwards.
CTCGTCCTGCTCGTGCTCCTGGACTTCCTCGTCCTGCTCGTACTGCTTGTGCTTCTGGTCTTGCTCGTGCTCCTGGTCCTGCTCGTGCTCCTGGTCCTGCTCATGCAGCTGCTGCTGCTGCTGCTGATAATGATGATGATGATGATCCTGCTGCTGCTGCTGCTGATGATGATGATGATGATGATGATGATTATGATCCTGCTGGTGATGCTGCTGCTGCTGCTGCTGCTGCTGATGATGATGATCCTGCTGCTGCTGGTGGTGGTGGTGGTGATGGTGTGGAGGAGCAGCCCTTACAAACTGGAAGCCCCTCTGATGAGGGCCCATCTGGTCCTGGCAAAGGGAGGAAGAGGCATGTGCGGGAATGGGAGAGGAGGCAATACTCCATTGAGGAGGAACACAAGGATGAGGTGCTGGAGTGGCTGAGAGAGAATGACTATTTGTGGTGGAAGGGACACCGGCTGTACAGGGACAGCAAAAGGAAGCAGGCTACTTGGAGAGAGAAGGCGGAGAGTCTGGGCTACACATCGTAGGTGCTCCTTGGCTGGTGGAAACATATGCACACCTGGTACGGGAAGCTGCACCTCAAAAAATCTGGCCAGGCCACGGTTAAGCTGACGGACAGAGAGACCTATGTCATGGCCAGGTGCAGCTTCCTGGAGAGTGAGATCTGCCACCGAGGAGCACCAGGAGCCCCTCTGTCTATCCTCTCTCTCCGGCAGCCTGCTGAGAGCCAGTCCTCTTCCGGCCGAGAGTCAGTTCCTGTCTCCAGGCAGGTTTCTGTGGAGTGTGCCATGGCGGAGAACCTGCGGACAGGTGTTTTAACCATGGTGGAGCGCGTGGAGGACTCCCTGGTGCAGTGGGAGAAAGGAGACGGCACTTCCACCACAGCCCTACCTGCATCCACCCACAGCTCCACCTCCACAGAAAGGCAGAGAACCAGACAGGAGGGGCAGAGCCACACAGTCCTGCTGGAGATCAAGGACACCATCCGTAGCAGCATAGATCTCCTCTCTCAGCTGGTCCACACCGACTCCTCATCCTCCAACCGCAAGCCCTTCCTCACCTATGTCAACCAGACCCTCAAGAACATGGAGGAACCCCAGTACCAGGTGGTGAAGGACCGGATCACCGAGCTGTTTCACAACCCTCCAGACCCAGAGGCACCTGCTCCCACCCAGTCCAGGTCTGCTCCTCCACCCCAGGTGATGTCCCTCCCATTCCAAGGCTTCCCACAGGCCCTCACCTACCAGGGTTACGGCTACCAGGAGGTCCAGCAGCACAGGCAGCAGCCCTTCCCAGTCCAGGCACAGAGTCATCGGGTGACACCGTTGCCACCGGTTCCACCGATGCCACCGATGCCACCCACGCCAATGATGCCACCGACAACAGCGATGCCACCCATGCCACCAATGCCACCAACGCCAGTCCTCAGCCAGCTGCAGACCAGACAGCCCCACTACACTGCTCCTTCCTCCACCCCACAGCCAAGCCCGGCCTCAGTACATCTGTCATTGGTACTGGGGCTGACACCACATGGCATGGAGGAAGGAGCTCTCAACATCACGGGGCTGAGCCAGCTGTCCAAAAGCTTCCTCAAGACACCGTCACCTGTTGTCCTCTTGGGGCCAGGCACCCCAGTGGCGCTTCAGACCAGCACTCCAGCAGCAGCCACCTCCACAGCACCTGGACCCTTCACCCCTGAGACTGGGCACACCTCCGAGTGACCAAGAGGAGTGCCAGAGACTGGCTGGATGGCTACCTGTGGACTTTATTTGGACACTTGACTTGGGTCATTTTTCTTTTACAGCTTGTGATTAATAAAGTTTATCTTTTCTTCACACACTTGCTTCATTTATTTATGTCAATAAAGTCTTGGTGGAAACTTTTATAAATGGTTTAAGCCTTTGCATGCTTGTGGGATGGGTAAGGATAGCAGTGGGATGGTCAGGGATACCTTTGGGATGGGTAAGGATAGCAATGGGATGGTCAGGGATGCCTTTGGGATGGGTAAAGATAGCAGTGGGATGGGCAGGGATACCTTTGGTATGGGTAATAGCTGTGGGATAGATAAACCTCCAGTGCAAACATAGTGGGACTGTATGGTCCACCCTCCCAGCTGCCATACCTATGGCCCTTCATTATCAATACTAATGTAAGCATTGATCCACACATTTCAACATAAACACAGCTCTTTATTAAATGCCCTGTTCATTGTAGGCCCACCCAACATACATGGCCCAATCTCATCAGTATGATGAGACAGGCTGAAGGAAGCATCCATTAATCATCTATCATCCTGTCTTGCCACTCCACTGCTCCAGCTGGGAGCATGACCTGACAGCATGAATAGAAGAGATGATTCCACCAGACTGTCAATCATTTGGAAGCCTGCACTCTCAAATAGACAGATCTCCATGCCACAAGCCAGGCAAACACCTGGGCAAAAACAGACTCCCTCTGATAGCTCCAACCCAACCCCCCCACCAGGCACCCAGGTGAAACCCAGCTTGCTAATGAAGAGCAGCTTGCTAATGAAGAGCAGCCGTCCCTTCACATGGAGCCAAGCTGCACTAAAAGCCTCCAACACAAGAACAGAGTGCTGCCAGCCAATCAAAGCCACAAAACAGACAGAAGAAACCAGAAACACCAATCAATCAAACTCCAAGTCCAATGAACACAGGTCCAGGCTCCCAACCAATCAGAATGGACCAGCCTCAAATTTAAAACCAGGAGCTGTAAGACCCATATCCATACAGAAGCCTGATGATAGCAGATGAGATTCTGCTGAAACGTTGCTACAACTTTAACAGAACTACAATGACGTGGGATAATACCCGAAGGAAGCTGAACAGCACATATATATATATATATATATATATATATATATATATATATATATATAATTTTTCTTATATGTATCCACGTATTCATAACTATTTTTTTACTTATACCTATTATCTTGTAAGCAATTGACAAATATAAATAAATAAAATTAATTAAATAAAATACTGCTGAAGTTTATAGCTCATCAAATGGGCTAATTCTATGTACTTTCATACTGTAATTTTATATTCATTGCATTTCTTGCATATTTTAAAACCAAGAGGGTGGCTAGCAAGGATTACACTGTTGAGTTTAATTCAGGAAGAATGCATCCAATGACCCTACACAGATTTGAAACTATTCCAAAGTTCAAGCGATAACTTGGTCTACCTCATTTTTTTATCTCCTTTACAAACTCTGCTGGTTCTCTGTCATGTTAAATGTATTTTAGCATGCTTATGTGACAAAAAGAATTCTGCAGTACAAACAAGAACCCTGAACATTGATTTATATAGCCATTTCTTTCCAACATCTAAATACAGCTGTTTCTGCTTGGTATGCTGTCTGCTCAGTTCAGCTGCACAGTACTTTTCCCACAAAATGCTAAGAAAATATATTCATTTTCTTTATGAAAAAAAATGGTAGATGAACTGTATCTCCACAGTCTTATTTAAAGGTATGGATAATTTCTAGGGCAGTGATGACCAACCTTTTCAACCCTGAGTGCCCAAAGCACAAGTGCACAAATCCCCAAAATGCAATACCCATACATGCGCCCTGCCCTCCCCTCAGCAAATGCATGTGCAACTGCTGCATGCACCCCAGGTGTGGGATTCTAACAGTTTGCACCCATTCGCTAAAACCGGTTGTTAACATTCTAAGCAGTTCAGAGAACCAGTTGTTAGAAGAAATTACTGGCCTAATCCTGTAAGGAAGGCAGGAAGGAAACATTCTGGTGTTGCTTACAGAAACTGCCGCTCTGTTAACCCTTGTTACATTCTTGGCAGGACTAGACTTCCTGTCTCAGGAACTTCCCTGGAGTTTTTTTCCCCTCTTTTGCTGGTATTTTGCTTGTGTGGAGTGACCATTTAAAGTTACAATGACACTGAAAAAAATGACTTATGACCATTTTTCACACTTATGACTGTTGCAGCATCCCCACAATCATGAGAGGCCTGGTGAGGAGATGGTGAGTGATATTGAGTTGGTCATACCCAGCCAATAACATTACCACCAAGTCATGCCCACCAATTCAGCCATGGCCACAGAAGCGGTTGTTAAAAGGGTGAATCCCCCCCAATGCACCCCACTCCTGCATACAGGGCAAAGACTCAAATACCAGTTAGCTGGCAGGAGGCATGCAGGTGCATGTGCGTCAGAGCTAAGCTGGGGTAACAGCTCATGTGCCCACAGAGAAAGCTCTGCATGCCACCTCTGGCATGTGTGCCGTAGGTTCACAATCACAGTTCTAGAGTGTTAAACAGTTGAGTGGTTTTTTATAATTTATTTGATAATTGTATTTCTGTGGGATATCTCAACCTTTTGCTTGATCAAATGTAAACCAACCAGCCAAATAAGCACTGAGACTGAAACTGAACCTCATGCAGGAGCCACTCCAAACCTGAACCAGATTTCTTCTTTTTGTTTTTCTTTAAGTCTCAATAAAAGAATCTTGGAATACCAGAAAGATATTTCATTATGGAATAGGCTTTCATAAATTATAGTCTATTAGGCGAACATGTTACGTTTAAGAGTCTTTTCCCCTCTCTAATTATCTAAAACAACTTCACCTCTTGTGATGGATGGAGATAACCTGTTGCTTTTCCTTTTCAGCTAAGAATATTGCAACTCTGCTTGATATCGCAAAGGATGATGCTAGTATTGATATTTAATAATTAATTGTTTATTTAGCATCAGGAGCTATGTTTTCTGGGGAGCTGGCCAAAGTCACTTGTATGACAGCTATATAGATGATAAATGATATAGATGACAGATAGATAGGTAGATGATAGACAGATGGATGGATGGATGGATGGATGGATGGATGGATGGATGGATAATGGAAACATGCATTGCTGATGATAACTCCCTTTTTTTCTAAATGTGCTATTGAATATGACAGTATAAAGGCAGGACTAGAGCTAAGTAGATAGATAGATATAACATGTAATTGCTCTGTGAGGTGTGTTTGTGTGTGTGTGTGTGTACTGTAAGCATGCAGGAATGCACCATCAATTGAAACCTCCAGGTATGTGTGAGAAATGTTCCATCTGGTCACTTCCTTTCCAAATTTCAAATCCCTCCATCTGGTCCAAGGTGTTTTACCTCTACCATGTTGTTTTCAACTTCAGATAAAAGTCAGGATGATAGCAATGTTTTAAAATGTTTCCATACCATTTCTCAGATGAATCAGGATGGGCTTCTACAAATTTACCTTACTATAAACAAAAACAAGACCAGATGCAACACTATAAATTTAATGTATATGTAGTCTGTTTTTGCAGTTCACACTGAAAATCATGACAATAGGATGAGAGTGATAGTTGTGCATATGGTTCTCTTGCACATCTAATCTTTAGGTTATGTTGTGTCCAGATGCATATTAAAGCCAGTACAAATAGTTTTTTGTACACTGTCAATACAGTATGTTCATGGTGGAACTGCAGAAAAAACAGTTACTACCAACCTGCCTTCCATAGAGAACCTGTACACTGCACGAGTCAAAAAGAGGGCTGTGAAAATATTTACAGACCCCTCACATCCTGGACATAAACTGTTTCAACCCCTACCCTCAAAATGATGCTATAAAGCACTGCACAACAGAACAACAAGACTTAAGAACAATTTTTTCCAGAAAGCCATCATTCTGCTAAACAAGTAATTTCCTCAACACTGTTCAACTATTATAAAGTCTGCACTACTATTACTGTTAATCACTCCTTATCACCCATTCCCTCCCTCTTGTGACTATATGACTATAACTTTGTCACTTATATCCTTATGATTTATACTGACTGTTTCCCAGTATGATTTGATTGCTTATTATACCCTATGATTAAGCCAATGCCCATGCCGCTGTAGCATTTGGAGCTGATGGCACGTTTGGAGATGCATGGGGATGGGGACGGGATGGGTGAGGGGTGGAAAGGATGGGCGGTTTCGGGCTCTCTCCACCAGACCCACCAGCCAGGGAAGCGGTGCTGCTGTCGCCTCGCCTCCCTGTCCGTGGATGGGTGGGCACTATCATTGCCTCGGGCAGCCTCTTGGGTTTGAGCTTTGAGGGACTTGGGAAGGAAGCCAAGCTCAGGTCGGTCCAGCTCTTCAGTTGTCAGGCAGATGCGCAACCGCGGCTCACTTTCCCAGCTCTGCCCAGCCTACATGGCTCTAGTGGGATGAGCAAAGGGTCCAGCGGGAAGGCGCTCGCTGCCTTGATGAGAGCTCTGCCTCCGGGCAGGAGGGCCCACCTGTCAGCTGTGCTGAGCACCCCAGGCAAAGCTCTTTGCGCTCTGCCCAGCACCAGGCAGAGATGGCAGCTAGGCACTTCTCCCGGAGTGGGCCGATCCTGCACTGCGGCTCCGGGAGATTCACCTCCCTATTTGGGGTTGGGCTGCCCTCTCGGGCAGGGGAGGTGTCATTTTTAAAAGAATTGGCTTTGCCTTCGAAGGCAAAGGGAAGGCAGCGATAGGAGCACCTGAAGCTGAGTGTCTTCGCCAGGCTCTGGTTGCAGGGAGGAGCCCTGGTTGGCCACGCATGGCTGCGCCAAATGCCATGGCGTTGCTCCAAACGCTGCAGCAGCACAGGGAGAAGGTAAAGCAACAGCAAGTCTCCCAATACAAAGTGCCCCGCCAACCGCCGAGGTCAACATCCAAGCCATCGCTGCCCGCCCACCCAAGGTTGCAAGGGGGAGGAATTAAGTCACCCCTGAAAAGACGGCCTAGCCATTTTTCCAGGGGTCAAAAAAAAATAAGGCCCGGCCTTATTTTGTGAGAAACACGGTAATTGTTGATTCTGTCACGAATTGCAGTTTTTCTTCTCCTTCTGCAGATTTATCGTGGTTTTCTTCTGACTATTTAGGTGTGCCATTTTAAGTAGTAATGGTTACTTTTTAATGATGACAATTGCAACCATTCATTTTGACAGCTGCCATTTTCCTGCCCTTCTAGTTAAGCATTGCATTCAATTATTTTTAGATACTTACTCTACTCCTCCATGACCATTATCAAACCATGGACCTGATTTGGGGACATGGGCTAATGTTCTTTTGGAAGACTATCAGATCGGTATTCAGAGGTAGCCCAACTTTCATGATGCAGTCATAGAACATTTTTGTACCTGCGTCTTATCACTTGGACATCTTGAATTTATTGTTATAACTTCCATTCCAGGAATCTATATTCATTCAGCCAACTCTGCCCTATACCCATTAAGATGAACAAATACTACTTTACTTCTTTTTCACAGTCGTATATTAAGACTTGGTAGGAGAAGAAACAAAACCAGAGAAAAAACACACATAATTTTCTTGTCTTGTCTCAAACAAAAACTCTAAGGACAATGTTATTCACAGCCTAGTTCTTGAGGCACAAATAGTACTTGACATTATGAACCAGTTTCCACCAGTTTCTGCTAATCCATGAATGAGAAAATAGCATGTAGGTCTAGCCATCTGATGTTCCTTTAGAAAATCATAAAACATGTCAGCCTTCCCCAGGCTGCTTTCCCCAATTTCTAAAATTTCCATGAGACCCAAAAGTAAAGTGTAGTCTAAACACATCTGGAAAATATCATATTGAGAAAGCTAAGATATCTAAAGAGAGGAAGAGAAGAAAGAGAGGATGAAATTAAGATTGCCTCTTAAGTTCCTTTTTTAGATACTAAGTCCCACTAGAGGCATTATAAATACCAGGGGATTTACAAAGAGTTGAAACAATTCTGTTCTGGGAAATGGTTAGAGTAGAATATTACTTTTGACCCAAACATATATTCTTTGACATGCAGTAATGTTTAAGATTTTATTTAAAAGTTATGGTTTTCATGTAAAAAGTTTATTTCCTTCTATAAACCATAGCAATATACCAACAAGATGGAGAAACCAATTGAAGCCAGTCTTGAGGAAATGATGTTTGGGGCCATAAAAAACTATAGTAGATGTCTCCATTTAGCTTAGTATCACTGACACTTATTGCCAGTATGTTTGGAAACCTGAAAAAAAGGAATTTTCCCAGAGCCACCAGAGTTGCAGTCACTAAATCTTTTATATGCAAAGTATATGCTTCACTATGAACTGCCACCTTCCTTTACTCTATTAATCCTTCAGTTGCTTTGTTTAATGTTCTTATCACCTCATTTATATCCTTGGGAGAAGCAGTATGTTTGTATATTTGCATGAGTTTATTCTTCGTCTCATCTTTAACCAAGCCAAGGAAAAGATGTGTTATATCAGAACACTTGTTTATATGATTGAATGCAAAGCATGGGGAAAGCATTCAGTTCATCAAAACATTCAAAACCTATGTACTGAATCAGCAATAAGAACGTATCTGGTAAAATGCAGCTGTTTATTGAGCCATGCAAAATATCTGTGTTTAATCCCCCTGTGAAATTTCAAAGAATTTATGACCTAAACTATGAACTATTAACCAGTCTTCTCTTCCATTTATCTGTAATGATTTAAATTTGTCAGTATTGGTATATTTATCAGCATAATTTAAAATTTAATAATTTAATGGAATTGATGCATCTGTATAAAATATGTTGTCATTAAATATGGACTCATAGCATAGAAAGACATCTTAAACATCACATAGTGTGGCCCCTTTACAATGCAAGATATCCACATACATGACATCTTTGACAGACATGCTTCAAAGTCTACTATTTTCCATGGTTCAATAATTTACTAAATTATATAATACATTAATAAATTATTTCTAAAATTTTGACTAAATCTATCACCTTGTAATTTGAACTCACTGGTCTCAGTCTTATTGAAGATGATTGTCATATTGTCCAAGATCTGAAGGACACCTCACTTCTTTGAAAGCTGAGTTTTTTGCCATGTGCTTAATCAGGATCTTAAATGAACCATAATACTGTAGATGTAGTTTGTATTATGGGTTTGTTATGAGTTCTTTGATTATTATACTGTGATTATTTTAATTGTGGTTTTTCATTTTGTTTATATATGTTCCATTATATAGTTTTATGACAGATTATCGCGAGCTGTCCAGAATTATATATATTAAATGGGTGTCTATATACACTTTCTAAAAATATAAATATATCTTCCCATAATATAGAGGAATGCAACAGAAGAATGTTGTAATAGTTTCTCAGGGTTCTTCTAAAGTTCTTCTAAAGTTCACCTCAAATTGTAATTATTATGGGAAAAAAATTATTAATCATATTAATACCTTGCAAAAATAATTCAAATTTTAAATTTCATTTACTTGTAATCAATGCTTGTCATTGTTTCATTTTCTTTTTGACATATTTAACTATATGTATAGATTCATATTCTCTTCTGAAGATCTTGATGATCACAATACTACCAAATCTCTTTGAATACATGAAGGTCACTGGAATAAGCTTGGACAATTCTTTTTAATATAGACATTTTCCTCAATGATGTTTTGAAATATTTTTTTTCTTCCCTAACGGCATTCATGTAAAGGACTAAGCCATTTGGATTTAATGGATTATTTTGACCACTGTGTTTCACAGATAATAAAGATTTAAGACCTTCAGCAGAAAATATTTTCTTCTGTACTTTCCTCTTCAAAATTAAATGTATGTCTGGTATTCTTATCTTTTACTGTGGATACTCACAGGATAATCCTTGTAGTTCCTGAAGACATTTTCCCAGTAACATAGAATAGTTGTTAGCAGCATTTATTGACAAATGTAAGAGAGGATTTGCTGGTTAGTAGCTGGTTAGTTAGACAATTGGTTGATTTCAAGTAAAGGTAAATTCTAACTGGGAGAAAAATCATCCTGCAAAAATAACATCATTTTTGTTTCAGTAATATGCAGTTCATTTATAAACAATGAATGCAGAGATTCATTTTTAAATGAATGAAATTTCATATTAAAAATAATTGGAAACAATGTGATAAAAATATGTTTATATCATTCCACTGCACTAAGCAAATACTTTCTTTAAGCCCATGTCACACTGGCCAACGGATGCAAAAAGGACACAGTGGACGAGCAAAATGTTCCATCCGTTGTTATCCGCTCTCAAAAGGGGCAAAAATTTGCATAACCGGAGCGGATAACACAGACGCGGGGAGGACGCAGGGCGGATGCAAAGTGGATGCAGAACAGAAGCCCAGAGGATGGAAGCGGATGGGAGTGGATGGCGCAACTGCTAGGCTTCCGGGGGGGCTCAGCAAAGCGGACATGGAACGGATACAGTGGATGCAGAGCGGACGCCGAACGGATGAAGCGGATAACCAGCGGATAAAGCGGATGCACAGCGGAAGCCTAATGGATGCCTGGCATTAATTGCGCATGCGGGGAGGATGCATTGCATCAGCCCCGCGGATATAACGGAAGCAGCTCGGAAGCAGGTCGCCATTCAGAGAAAAGACCTGCTGCCAGACACATAGACTGCCTTGCCTGCCCTGCCTGCATGTCTGCCTGCCAGCCTTGCTGCCAGCCTTGCTACCAGCCTTGCTGCCAGCCTCCCTGCCAGTCTTGCTGCCAGCCTGCCTGCAAGCCTTGCTGCCGCCGGTCTGCCTGCCAGCCTTGCTGCCTGCCTTCCTGCCAGCCTTGGTTCATGGCTGCCTGCCAGCCTTGGTGCCTGCCTTGGTGCCAGCCTTCCTACCAGCCTTGGTGCCTGCCTGCCTGCCTGCCTGCCAGCCAGCCTGCCTGCCAGCCTTGGTGCCTGCCTTGGTGCCAGCCTCCCTGCCAGCCTTCCTGCCAGCCTTGGTTCCTGCCAGCCTCCCTGCCAGCCAGCAACCCCACAACCATGTGGAAGCACAGCAAGCCTCAGCCATCTGCTGCCAGCCCTGGCAAGAGGGACAGGGCTACCATCCCTCCCCCTGGCCCTCACTCTGGTTCTGCTGGGGCTTCTGCAGCACGGGCTCGCTCTTCTGGGGCTGGGGCTTCTGCTGCTTCTGCTTCTGGTGGAGCTGATGACAAGCACTCCAGCACCAGCCACCTCCACAGCACCTGGACCCTTCACCCCTGAGACTGAGCGACCGAGAGGAGTGCCAGAGACTCATTTTTGTCTTATAGCTTGTTGTTAATAAAGTCTATTTTTGATTCACACACTTGCTTCATTTCTTTTTTTTAATAAAGTCTTGCTGGAAACTTTTAGAAATGGTTTAAGCCTTTGCATGCTTGTGGGATGGGTTAAGATAGCTGTGGGATGGGTTGAGATAGCTGTGGGATGGGCAGGGATACCTGTGGGATGGGTAATAATTGTGGGATAGATAAACTTCCAGTGCAAGCATAGTGGGACTGTATGGTCCACCCTCCCAGATGCCACACCTATGGCCCTTTATTATCAATAATAATCTAATAATTATCCACACATGTCAACATAAACACAACTCTTTATTAAACGCCCTGTTCATTGTAGGCCAACCAAACATACATGGCCCAATCTCATCCGTGTGATGAGACAGGCTGAAGGAAGCATCCATTAAGCATCTACCATCCTGTCTTGCCACTCCACTGCTCCAGCTGGGGAGTTGCACCAGTGTCTCAGGAGGTTGCGCTGCTTCTTCGCTTCATGTGAGGCTCTGTTGGGGCCTTGCACATCCTCAGTGTCGATCAGGTTTTGCCCTTGCCTCCATTCCCCAGGCTCCATGTCCCCATTGCCTTGCTGGAGGTCCACAAGCCTGTTCTGCAAGACTGGGTAGCAGGTGCGCATGAGATTGTGCAGGATGCAGCAAGCTTCCACGATCCTCCTCACAGTCTCTGGGCAATGCTGCATGGTGGTGAGAAGTACCTGGAACCTGTTATCCAGGATGCCAAAGGCGTTCTCCACCACCCGCCTTGCCCTGGACAGCCTGTAGTTGAAGATCCTCTCTTCACGGGTGAGGAGTCTGGAGGTGTAGGGCTTCATGAGGTAGGTTGTGAGGGAGAAGGCATCATCCCCCACGATGAAGTAGGGCACATCTTGTGTGTCATTGGACAGGGGTTCTGGATCTGGGAAGCCCACGATGAGGTTGCGTTACAGCTCCTCCTTGAGGTGACTGGCGTTGTATACCTGGGCATCTGAAGATGAGCCATTGCCTGAAGCATCGATGTACATGAACTTGTAGTCAGTATCGACCATGGCACAGAGGATGATGCTGAAGAAGCCCTTGGAGTTGAAATAAGTGGACCCTGACTTGGCTGGAGCTTTGCAGGCCACGTGCTTCCCATCGATGGCTCCAACGGTGTTCCACTGGGAAGTTCCACCTCTGATACCACTGCTCTGCAACTTTCTTCCATCCTTCTTCAGTGGAGGGGCACTGGAGGAGCTCCTCCTTGTATTCTTCGATGATGGCCTGCACCACTTCTCTGACCACAATGCTGATGGTGTTGGATGGCACCCTCCAGCCGTATTGCATGCTCCTGTAGGAAGTCCCTGAGGCCAGGTGGCGCAGAGTGAGTGCCACCTTGAGCCCAGGTTCCAGGCTGGGCCGGAAGCTGGTGTTTGCCTTGGTCAACCTGGGTGTCAGCCGCTGCACAACTTCGTCAAACATGGCTGGAGGCATCCTCATGAAGTTCTGGAATGCACGAGTGTCTTCGTTCCTGAGCTCCACCATCAACTTGTTGCACAATCCGTCCTCTGCTCTTCTGGTGAACCATCTTCGGATCCAGACTCTTTTTGGGTGGCTCCTTTTCTTCTCGCAGTAGAGTTCACAGAGCCTGCAGATGGCTTCACACTGTTGCAGAACGATGGTGGCTGACTGAAAGGACTTTGTTACAATCCACGGTGGACATGACTGGATGCTGTGGAAGAGGAAGAGGCATATGAAGGCTGCAGAGATCTGCACCGCTGGGCTGCTGTTCTGAAAGTGAGATGCAGGCGAGTTGCTCCCCCTTTTTATAGGCAGTATAGGTTTTCCGCTAGCATCCTCTAGGCATCCTCTAGGCATCCTTAATATCCGAGATAGGTCCCCTCTGCAAACGTTTTTTCCATTTTAAACGCTTTGTTTCCATTCTGCATCCGCTAGGCATCTGTTCTGCATCCGTTCTGTGTCCGTTCCACTTCCTCCCCACGTCCGGGCGGATGGAGTTGTGCGGATGCGTAGCGGATGCCTAGCAGATATAGCGGATGCGTAACGGATGCGTAACGGATGCGTAGCGGATGCGTAGCGGATGCAGAACGGACAAACTGGATACATTTTCTGTGCAAAAGTTTTAGGCAGCCCAAAATTTTCGGAGCGGATGAAACATCAATAAACGGATGCTGGACAGATAGAGAGGAAGCAAAATGGAGGCAATGAGTACATCGCGTTTTCGAATGGATGGCAAGGTTTTTTGTCCGTTTTACATCCTCTTTGCATCCGTTGGTTCAGTGTGACATGGGCTTTAGGAATTATAGAAACTTGGGAAAAAAGAAACAGTGGTAGGATTAATTATCATAACATCTCTAAGACTTACCTATTTTCAGAAAGTGATATTTAGCTTCAAGTGTTATTGAATTTCTCTTTAGGAGAGCATACAGATTTTCCCCTGGTAATGAATTAAATTGAAGAAAGTAAACTCATATATGTATGGGACATGAAATTCCAATGGCACTGTCCTCTTATTTGTTAGAAATCTATATTATTTAAGTCTCACAAATATTAATTATTTCCTTAAATAAAGGTATAAACAATGTATGAAGAATAGATTTACTTTTTAAAATGCACAGTCTGCTAAAGCTTCATTGGAGACCTTTTGAACTTTGGTTCAGCTTTTATAATTGAATATTTAGAATATATGTATTTGTTGTGTTTCTTGGAATGACCATATACTGAAACAACCTCCTTTGGTCAGTTCAGGAAGTGTGACAGAAAGGAAGAAATTTCTATCCTGAGAACATGGTATTGTTATAAGACAGTAGTAGTTTCTTAAAAATTGGTTTTTTTTAACAAATTGGATAGAATTGTCATTCAGTTCAAATGCTTTACAAAAATATTGTTACTGTCTCCAGTCTAGCAAATACTTCTTCAGAATTTTTTTAATCCATGGGAAAAGTAAGAAATGGAACAAAGTGGATTTTTAAGAATCTACAGAAAGATAGTAATTGTTTAGTGCAGGTCTTTGTACACCTGTTTGAATCTAAGAAATTATTACAGAACTGCTGCATAAACTTAGCATCAGAATAAATGCAATAGTGGTTTATTCTGAGTTTCAGAAAGAAATTACACAGGTAAAAGCCAAAGTCTTAAACAGCTCCCAAAAGAAAACTGTAATAGCATAAGATTAAAAAAAAAAAAAGAACGAAAGATTAATCACACTGTTTCCACTGTCAAAGCTCCCTTTCTAGATTATACCAATTGAGCAGCCAAGCACTTAGCACTGTGTATTTTATAGCCTCAAATCACATTAATGCATGATTTAGGAAATAAACACAAGTTAAAAATAAAATCCTTCTGGATCCTCTGTTGTTTTAAAATGAAAAGGGCTCTATAATCCTTTAAACCGGTAAACACTACCAGAGAGACCATTGTCACTAAATCAAAATCATTTTTACAGAAAGAGTATATACTGCCAATTCTTTCCACTCATGCAAAACACCACTTATGAGTGAGCAGTTTTACCTTTAAGCATCAATACACAACAGTTGCCTGTTTCTTACCAAGTAGATGTTTTTTTAAAAAATACCTTAACCACTGAAAGAAGTGTTCAAGTTGTTATCTTTCTTTAATGCTTTTCATACCAGTTTGTGACAACCAGAAAGTTATTTTTAATTTAAAACATAATTTCTGAAGTCCTTCTATGAAGTCCCTTTGAAATGTATGAAGAGTCCTAATATATCCATGTGTAAACATATTTAAGGACAAGACTCACTGAAATGAAATTGCACAGGAGTATAAAAATATTTTGCCCTTTCCATCCATTCACTTCTGATTTAAACTGGTAATAGCTCTTTTGTCATTAACATATAATGCATCTATATGTTTTAAGCTAGGGCAATATTCTTTGAGAGTGGGAGGGAGTTGAAGTAGAAACCAGAATTTCTTTCATCTCTGTTCTGATTTATTTGTACTTTAGGATGTCATTGCCCTAAAACACATAGCTGTCTTGAAACGTCCCTGATTATCTGTAGAAAAGATCTTCAGAGCAGCAGGTAGTTTTACTGAATGCCAATTTATCCACCAACAGCTTATTTCATTTGAAAGGCAAAAATTAAAGTCACCGTTCAAGAAAGCTTAAAATAGTGGGGAACCTGTTTTCTAAACCTTTGGATATTTTCTTTCTTTCTCAAAAATATAAAACTCAAAGCTATCTTATTCTCGAAATTTTCTGATTGTTTTAAAGTCATCTCATGTCTGATTGAATATGTATCATCAAGTTACTGTTGACTCTTAATGACCACATACTGCAGATAGATGTTTTTCATTGTAATCTGTCCCTAATCTAGTCTTTCAGATCTTTAAATAATGCATTTGTTGCCATTATAACCTAAGTCCATCTACCTTGCTCATCCTCTTCTCTTTCCTTCCAGCTAGGTCTTCACATTATTTGTGCCTTAAATGAGACTTCTGAGTAGATTTGCCTTATGATCCACTTTGTTTCCCTGGCTTTCCATGATATTCTTGGGAGTCTTCTTCAACACTAAAGTACAAAAGCATCAATATTTTTCTTATCTGTAGTGGCGCAGTGGTTAAATGAAATACTGCAAGCTACTTCTGCTGGCTGCCTTGCTTGTTCAAATCCCACCAGGCTCAAGGTTGACTCAGCTTTCCATGGGTAATAAGGGCCCCGATTGTTGGAGAAAATATGCCGAGTCTGTAAATCGCTTAGAGAGGGTTGTAATGCACTGTGAAGCTGTATAAAAGTCTAAGTGCTATTGTTATTAGTATTCTGCTTCTTTAAATTATGCAAGTTTTGCTTCCATAATTATCACAAGAATACCTTGGTTTGCACAGTTTTGATATTTGTAGATATGATATAGACAGATCATTGGATTTGAATATCTTTTAAGACCTATATAGCTATTCTACCAAGGTAACATTGGCATTTTGCATTTTAATATTTCTAAAGCAATGTATTGATACATTGCACACAGAAAGCTTTTAAATTGGCTTTAACAGTGCTGCAAATAAGTCTGTAATTTCTGGAAACAAGAAATAAAACTATTCAACTGATGACAGCAGTCAACAAGCAAGATGTCTTCAGACAGACATTTCCCAGACTGACTGGTAGCTTTTTAACTTTGAAGTGACAACTCTTTTTAAGAATCCAGGTGGAAAAAATTAGTATCATCAGGTTAGCATAAATGTCATCTTTGTGATTTTATAATCCTTCACCCATAATTCATATCTTAGTAAATTGTATACTTTGAAGTCATTTTCTTCTTGGTGGAAAAAAAACATTTTTAGGCGGACAAGAGGAAGATCTGTCTCTCTTTTTCTCTCTTCAGCTGTACAAATAGGAATTGTGAAGAAGCATTCCACTGCAAGTGCAAAATTTCTTTCTTTTAAAAAATAATCTACCTGTTGTTTCTTTAAGAAGTTATTAGGGACCTTCAAACTTGGTTGCCAACTATCATCTTGATAAAAACAAAGTAACTAAGCATTAAAGCATAAATGCATAAACTTCTAGTATAAGCTGCAGTGGTGACACCCATGTCATGATGTGACTTATCAAATTAGGAAGATTCCTGTTGCTGACACCTTGGTCGTGTCTCTTTGATGTAAACAAAATGAATATACCAACAGATGAACCTGGAGTATGATGGCTACATGTGTTGGGTGCTTTTTTCTTTATTTGTAATCTGAACATTAGAACCTTAGTGTTTCTAGGAAATTTGG
Organism: Laticauda colubrina; assembly: GCA_015471245.1. Classification (NCBI taxonomy): domain Eukaryota; kingdom Metazoa; phylum Chordata; class Lepidosauria; order Squamata; family Elapidae; genus Laticauda; species Laticauda colubrina. The sequence goes on along the minus strand of BLBF01000026.1, from coordinate 16,757,883 downwards.
ATCATTGCCAAAAACACTGCTCTGCTGCTCAAAAATGCTTGATATTTTTATTAGTAATATGTTATATTTTATGTAAGTTTCCTTCTGTTGAAGCTTCTATTTTTCTACCATTTGGGGGAACATTTTAAAATATTTTGCTTTTTTTAGGAGCTTTATATTTTGAGGATATTTTGATTTTTTTTCTGCATTGGAGGCTACTAATTTTCTGCTTTTGTTCATTTTTCCTTATATATCACTCCATCCTTCTGCATTTTTGCTGACTGTTATGATTCTGAAGGTGTAAAGACTCATGGAAGGCATACCATTGTGATGTCTATGTCTGGGATTTAATTGAGTTAATTGAAGTCTGGAAAACTGTTTCCTAGAAACAGAATTACTCAGTGAAATACAGGGCCCCTCAAAGATTGGTATTTCCAGAAATGTTCAACCTTATTAAAAATACAGAAGAAAATGTTGGTACTGCAAGAAGTCTCATACTGGATGTTATGGAGGCATAAGGGTCTAAGACATGGGTGGGATTCTTCCAGTTCGCACCTATTCGCTAGAACCGGTTGTTAACTTTCTAAGCAGTTTTGAGAACCGGTTGTTAGAAGAAATTACTGGCCTGATCCTGTAAGGAAGCCAGGAAGGAAACATTCTGGTGTTGCTGACAGAAACTGCCTCTCCGTTAACCCTTATTACATTCTTGGCAGGACTAGACTTCCTGTCTCAGGAACTTCTCTAGGAGTTTTTTTCCTCCTTTGCTGGTAATTTTTTTCCTCACTTTGCTGGAGTGACCATTCAAAGTTACAATGGCACTGAAAAAAGTGACTTATGACCATTTTTCACACTTACGACTGTTGCAGCATCCCCACAGTCATGAGAGGCCAGGCAAAGAGATGCGTGCCTCAATGTGAGTGATATGAGTTGGCCACGCCCAGCCAATAACATGACCGCCAAGCCACGTCCACCCAGTCACATGACCACCAAACCATGACCACCAACTAAGCCATGCCCACAGAACCGGTTGTTAAAAAATTGAATCCCACCCCTGGTCTAAGAATATATGAAAGAACAACATAAATCCTAATCTTGCTTCACAACAAAACAATATTATCTGAATCAATGGGCAAATATATCAGGATAAAGCATTGCAGTTTTGTGAAAGTTTCCAGTCTCATAGAACATATATAGATTGGAAATAAGAAAGAGTACAAATACAGTTAAGAGTAACTATAAGTTTTCTCCTTCCAAAAAGACTGAAAAGTTTAAATGGCTGGTGCAATCCATCTATTCTTCTATTGCAAGCTGTTTTCTCACTTATTAGAGATTTTTTTTTTCCATTTAGGTCTGGGACAAAGTCTTTCAGTTTCATTTTTTTTTTCCTGGAAGGCAAATTGCATCCATCACTTCTCTGGTTAAGCAGGATGGCTGAACCTCTAAGTGTCTATAGACAGTTTTCCCTTATCTCTGGTTCTTTTCTGTCAGTTTGGTGGACCAATGTTTAGATTAATTCCAGAAGGGGAGCCGTCTTCTTTGCAGTGACTGGAAAATATCAAAGGGTCATCTGAGTGTGAATCCACTATTGGAGCTGAGGAATGTGTTATTTAAGACCCCCCCAAAAAGTTGGGCTGCAGTTGTGAAAAATTAAGGTGTCACTGAACAAGCTTTTTAACTATGTTTGGGTGGAAGTTGGCCTCGGGAGCTTCAGACCCCATTTAACTTCAAGCTGTAACATTGGAGGCAAACACCAAAATGATCTAAAAATCAGACCATGTTTCAGGTCTGTTTAGAATGTCACAAAAACGTTAAACTTCCCAAAGGAAAAACAAGGCTAGTTTTTATCACAGTTTGTTTCCTTTCTACATTCTACAATCCAGCTTTTTCTTTCAAGCAGGAGCACCTATTAATACATCATGATAGTGCCTGTGGTCTGCCAACATAATATTTAAAATAACACTGCTAATACACATAGCAAAAGCAATTAATTAAATTATAAACTCCACTTTTTAAATTAATTCTGTGAGTTATATTGGCTGAATTTGTTGAGGTTGGTAAATTACATTTACAACAGCAACAAGAACCAAGTAAATATCTTTACTGTTGGTTCATGCAAGATAAAAATAAAAATATGACTGACTTGCCATTTATTGATGCATCATACACTATGGTTCTTAAAAGCAAATATGCATTTTTAACTAGGAATTTTAAAGTTGTTTCTGAAAAAATGCAGCAAATCTAGTATACTGTCCCTGCTCCACATTGAAATCCAGGATCCATTAGTCATGATAGTCACATAATTCCATTAATTTATAACAGATAAGTCCAGTTCAAAATTGTTGGCATTATAGATCCTCAATTCTGAGCCAACATTAAGGGCCTAGTCAAAGTCTAATATGCAATAATAAGCATATATGTGCTGAAACTATCAACCAAGCACAGCACTTCAGCAATAACTAAATATTTCCCCATTTTTTCTACCTTCTTCAAACTTCTACTTTACTTCCATTCAAAATTTACCAGAATAGAAGTATTCTGTATTCGGTAGTATGAATTTTCTAAGGATTTCTGACTCCACACTCACATTCATAAATTATTAATAATCTGGATTTTTATTTTTTACTGCTCTTCTCTTTATTATATAGTTTATTTTTCTCTTTTATGACTACTTGATTTCATTGGCTTATTTCTGTGTTTTCATTGCTGCATGAATTTTGTGCCTTTTTTTTGCTTCATCTATATTGGCCGCTAACTTTTACTTTTGTTTGCTAAGGTTGGTCTTTATAGGATGCATTAGCTATCTTTTATAGTGTGTTGACAGAATGATGGGATAAAGAAAATGTAAAAAGAAAACTAAACGCTACAGGCATATTTCTGGCATCTCTTACACCTGAAATAGGCTTCACAAGAGCCAATATTTCTGGATCAGTTGTGATGCACTTTGTCTCCTCTAATCTGTAATATATTTATATCAACAGACCAAAGCTATAAATTCAGTACCAACATGTTTCATAGTGTGAACCTCCCAATCTGCTCTAATCCCCAGATTAGATACTGAAGTGCTGCTTCAGTTATGCAGCATTATCGCATCCTATCACTTGGCCTCCTTTCAAACTGTAGCATTTATTGACAATACTTTCAAAGCTGTTGCTAAGTTGTGAGCACTCTGCCTTATCAACTTTTGCTTTTACAACAGCACTTAGGTAGACTTTTGTGCAGGAATTGCTGTGCTAATGTCACTGATACAGAAAGGTCTGTGTCTGGCCTGTGTAGAGGAATTTGTTCTCTGGCAGAGATCTCTCTGTATAAATTGGTATGGATCTTCCCTTCTTCATACTTCCCTATGCAAATGCATAACATCCATGTGATTTCCTGAAATTTTGTTATTTGACTTTTTATGCCCTTGATATTTCATAATATTAGCTAAGTTTTATTTATATAATTGGGGGTTTAAATGAATTGATAACTTGCTGAACTTTGGTTCATACTGATCAAGAAACAGTAAATCTACAGGCCAAATACAGCCAAAGTTTGCCCAATAGCAATCCTTGACTTCACCAATAACAATAATAATTTCTCATAAAAATAAACATCAGATTCAGGGGTGAAATTCAACCACCTCGCACCACCTTGAATGAGATGGTAGGGACAGTTTGAATTTGTTCGTCAAACTGAACCATCGTCCCTGGTTGGCCTCACCCAC
>BLBF01000026.1:16696949-16714201 GCA_015471245.1 Laticauda colubrina | reverse complement strand
AAGGATACTGTAAAATCTCCAGTCAGAGGTAGTATTTGCCAGTTCTCTGAACTACTCAAAATTTCCACTACCTGTTCTCCAAAATTGGTCAGAACCTGCTGAATACCACTTCTGGGTGAAATGTGTCTAGGTGCATAGGAGTAAGGGGTCCCTGCTTTATCCTAATTTGGCGGAGGGCTTTTTTGAGTGCAAAATGAGATGGAGAATCATGGTTCATCATGTCTTCCTGAAGAAAAAAATTGATGGTATCTAAAGGTGGGACATGTCTTTAAGCAGGTATGAGTTTCAAGATTGGCCTTGGATAGCATATGTTTTGCCATAACTATTATAAGATTGAATGTAGCTCCTGGACTGATGTCAGTTCCCCAGACCTATGCTGTATGCTCTTGAAATCTGTCTGCTAACTAAATTTTAGTTTTACCAATAAAATAAAAAACTGTAGTTGTCCCGTGTTAATAACTAATATTTTCTTTTTTCCCCTTGATGACTGCTTTTTGCCATTTCAGCAATATCAGTGATAAATACTACATAAAAATAATGTTTTTTAATATGAATTGCCCCAAGCATACTTTTTAACTTTGCAATGTTTTATGAAATTTTAAAAATCAATAAATACAAATAAGGGGAAATTAATAACTCAAAATATGCTACAGCACATTTGACTGGCTAAATGCTCACCATTTAGTGGAGAAAGAGGAAGGGAAAACAATTTATTATCCTGGCAGCCTGTAAATGTAAAAAATAGAAATTAAACTTTTTATTCCTGCGCTTCAATGGAATGAAAATATTTTTAGTGCATTGTATCAAATATTCTTTATTTAAGAAGTTCTAAATAGTTCCTTTTCCCTGTATTGATTTAAAGGATATTAAGCAATGAATGATGCAAGTTCCTCTCCACCCCAAAAGTCAATCATTCTTTTAAGGTACAAAACTGAAATCCCAAAGATTATAGGAAATAAAACAAAACAATTAGAAATGCTATTATAATTCTTGAAACAGAATATGCATTATAAGAAATATAACTATTCAAAAAATAACTCTCATAGTTTTCAGTGGCAGTTATTGGCAAATAAAAAATCCATAGGTCTTATAATGAATTGGCAAATAAAAAATCCATAGGTATTCCATAAGTAAATATTTATAAATAACATAATGCTGTTTCCCACTTTACAAGCAAATAAATGTTGGAGTAAATATATGAGTGACAATAATCATACTTCTTTCTTCAGCTGGATTTTCATAAAATCATAGCAGAGTAGGTTAATATGTTAATATGCAAGTGCTATTGGGTTTTGTAGATTAAAAAAAAGGAGCTTGCCAACTAACATCCAAAAGTTTCACAAGATACATTTCTACAAAAACTTGACGGTGAAATAGCACAGCAAAAAGGTAAAGAGACTATTTCATAGAATCTTCTTCCTCATAAAACTCTAACTTGAATACCAGGTGAAAAAAAGGTCAATGAAAAAAATGAGGTGGAATTCTAGAATAAATAAATCCTTGAGAGGCACAGAAAATAAATTGACTGCTGGGCGACAACTTTATTTTAACATGCTTGTTATCTGCAGTGTTCTTTTTTTCCCCAAGTTCATACCCATCCTACACAAGTATAAATATACATTCTTTATTAGTGCAACTGTCATATTTCCAGCGGGCGAAGAGAAGGAGAGATGCATTTTTAAAAGTGTGCGGAGGAATTTTGACACTGCCAGAAATAAATATACATGCTTTAGCCTTAAAATCAAGAAGACTCTGGATTCCCTAGGACCTAAAGCTACATAAATAGCCATCATGTTATGTCCTTCAGGAAAAGTGGCATTTGTATAAAGTGCACAGAAATGATAAGAAAGAGTAAGTAAAGTTAATATAAGACATGCTATAAGAAAAAGAAATATAGTTAAATAGACCTTACACAAACATTGCTTACTATACTTCTTCATAACTTTCTCTCTTTGAAAACCATCTTTGTTTCCATTACAGACATAGTTTTTTTTTTAATGCTGTCTTTTTTTCTGTAAATCTGTCACCTGTTTCTTTTGAGAGACCTCCTGAATTCCCTCCAACTACCTCTCACATACTTTTTCTTCTCTCAACTCATCCATTCTTCTTTTTTTATATTTGTTTGTTATTCAGTCCTTATTCATTCTCTTTATATGATCAAACTATCTCAATATTCCTATTTCCTATTGGCTGGTCACTTTTGTACTCATTCATCTACTTTCATCCATTGGCCATTCATTCTTGACTCTATTTCTTCAGGTTTGTGACATTTGTTAAGTACTCTATTCCCCCTGCATTCAGCGTATTTTTATGTTTGTATACAACATTTATTTCCAAATAATAAAATGGCCATAAGCACATTATTGTACACTGCTGTTTTAGCTCTCAACAAACTGCACATTATCCTTTTTTAAACCAATATTCACATCTATTAAAATTTATCTATCCATGTTATAATGTTTATTAAAAATGCACAAATATGTTGGAAACAAAAATATATTCTAACTGAAGTAGTAGATAGTTTATCCAATCTTGACTGTATGCACAAGACTGTTATCTCTTCCCCAGGGAATAGTCAGTCTATGATATTTCACTTGCAAACAGCATCTGATATTAAATTGCTGACATTCATTCCTAAAGAAGTCAAGATTTCCATTAGTAGAAAGCTTCATGCCTGTGCTGCTTCTCTTTTAAAAACATATGAGCACCACAATTTAATGACCACAAGTTAATAATCCAGAATAATAAAATAAACATTACAATTATTAATTCTGTTTCTCAGTATACAGAACCATAATTTTATTGAATTATGTGATTCAAGTAGGAATATTCATTAATTTCCTTTTTTCAGAAATACATAATACATGACAAAGTATAATAAAGCATGCTTGTGTTCCCTTCTTTTGACCATCAGTAATTTTCATTTTTCCTCCAATATACCGCCCCAATATTTTTTTTAATATAAAGGAGGTTAAGCAGTAATTCAAAGATGTAACCTTAGCAATAAATTATCTGTTGATCCCATCGCTTCACTGGAAAGAAGTGTGTAACATCAATCCATTTGAACATCTGGCTTATGAGGAAATGACTTAATGCATGATTTATACCAAATGTTTTGGTAGCTCCGAAAAAAACAAGCAGTTGTGGTTGATTTATTGTAAACCAACATAATTTTAAACAGTTTGGGATTCAGATATATAAAAGACAGTCTTGGTGGGAATGAAATATGACTGGAGGAAGAAATTAAAACTCCTTCTCTTTGACTGCTTGGGTTCCTATCCAACCTTAACAAGAAAGAAAGAAAGAAAGAAAGAAAGAAAGAAAGAAAGAAAGAAAGAAATAGTGCATCACTAAACTAATTAACATGTCATTTGTCTCTAAGCACTTTTGAGGGTGAGATTACACTGAAAATCTAAAATATATAAACCCCAAACAAACAATGATTTTTGCTATTACAATGTTAGCTGCCAGCTTTTTTAGCAGAAGTTATTTAGCATATATGCATAATTTGATTGCTTTACTTTGCTCAAGTAGCAACTTCAAGTATATGGAATCAAAAGGGCTATCAAATAAGTTCTGTCATTGCTGTATTGATATGAGACATGTAATGCCTTTCCAATTAAAATGTTACTTTATGTTATTTTAATCCCAAATTATCCAGCATGTCTGGAAAATTAGACATAAGGATAATCACAATGTTTAACATCAATCTAGATTGTTTGTTTTGACTTTACATTTAATCATAGAATAAGTCCTTAATTCTCTAAAACCAGTATTTTTCAACATTTTTCTTGACAATCGCTTGCCAAGTATTATGTCAAACTTTCACTGCAATAGTCCACATAAACTTCTGTGTAAGTTCCGTTTATCAGTTTATTTTGGAGAAATCCATCAGGGATCCATCTGCTTTGAAATATGCCACAGTGTTCCACAAAAATCACAAATATTGAAATTCTCTGCTAGAAGAAAACTACAAAGGGTCATTTAGTGTAAGCCTCCTCTTTTCTCTTTATACTTATCGATATGTTTAATGCCCCTGTCACACTGCACCAACGGATGCAAAGAGGATATAAAACGGACAAAAAAGCTTGCCATCTGTTGGTTAATGCGATGTATCCGTTCTGTACTCACTACATACGTTTTGCTTCTTCTCTATCCGTCCAGCATCAGTTTATTGACGTTTCATCTGTTCAGAAAGTTTGGAGCTGCTCAAAACTTTTGAGCGGAAAATGTATCCAATTCATCCATTCAGCATCCGCTAGGCATCCGCTAGGCATCCGCTAGGCATCCGTTACGCATCCGCTATATCCGCTAGGCATCCGTTCTGCATCCGCGCAACTCGCATCCGCTCGGACGCAGGGAGGAAGCGGAACAGATGCAGAACAGATGTAGAACGGATGCCTAGCAGATGCAGCATGGAAACAAAGCATTTAAAACGGAAAAAAGTTCGCAGAGGGAACTTATCTCGGATATTAAGGATGTCTAGAGGATGCCTAGAGGATGCCTAGAGGATGCAAAGGGACACCTATACTGCCTATAAAAAGGGGGAGCAACACATCTGGATCTCACTTTCAGACCAGCAGCCCAGCTGCAGACCTCTGCAGCCTTCATCTGCCTCTTCCTCTTCCACAGCATCCAGTCATGTCCACCGTGGATCGTAACAAAGTCCTTTTGGCAGCCACCATCCTTCTTCAACAGTGTGAAGCCATCTACAGGCTCTGTGAACTCTACTACAGGAAGAAAAAGAGACGGCCAAGAAGCGTCTGGGTACGAAGATGGTTCGCCAGAAGAGCAGAGTATGGACTGTACAATAAGCTGATGGTGGAGCTCAGGACCGAAGACACTCGTGCATTCCAGAACTTCATGAGGATGCCTCCAGCCATGTTTGACGAAGTTGTGCAGCGGCTGACACCCAGGTTGACCAAGGCAAACACCAACTTCCGGCCCAGCCTGGAACCTGGGCTCAAGGTGGCACTCACTCTGTGCCATCTGGCCTCAGGGACCACCTACAAGAGCATGCAGTTTGGCTGGAGGGTGCCAAACAACACCATCAGCATTGTGGTCAGAGAAGTGGTGCAGGCCATCATCGAAGAATACAAGGAGGAGCTCCTCCAGTGCCCCTCCACTGAAGAAGGATGGAAGAAAGTTGCAGAGCAGTGGTATCAGAAGTGGAACTTCCCCCACACCATTGGAGCCATCGATGGGAAGCACGTGGCCTGCAAAGCGCCAGCCAACTCAGGGTCCTCTTATCACAACTATAAGGGCTTCTTTAGCATCATCCTCTTCGCCATGGTCGATGCTGACTACAAGTTCATGTACATCGATGCTTCAGGCAACGGCTCATCTTCAGATGCCCAGGTATACAACTCAAGTCACCTCAAGGGTAGGCTGGAAGGCAACCTCATCGTGGGCTTCCCAGATCCAGAACCCCTGCCCAACGACACGCAAGATGTGCCCTACTTCATTGTGGGGGATGACGCCTTCTCCCTCACAACCTACCTCATGAAGCCCTACACCTCCAAATACCTCACCCGTGAAGAGAGGATCTTCAACTACAGGCTGTCCAGGGCAAGGTGGGTGGTGGAGAACACCTTTGGCATCCTGGCCAACAGGTTCCAGGTACTTCTCACCACCATGCAGCATCGCCCAGAGACCGTGAGGAGGATCATGGAAGCTTGCTGCATCCTGCACATTCTCATGCGCACCCGCTACCCAGTCTTGCAGAACAGGCTCGTGGACCATCAACAAGGCAATGGGGACATGGAGCCTGGGGAATGGAGGCAAGGGTGAAACCTCATCGAAACTGAGGATGTGCAAGGCCCCAACAGAGCCTCACATGAAGGGGAGAAGCAGCGCAACCTCCTGAAACACTGGTGCAGCTCCCCAGCTGGAGCAGTGGAGTGGCAAGACAGGATGGTAGATGCTTAATGGATGCTTCCTTCAGCCTGTCTCATCACATGGATGAGATTGGGCCATGTATGTTGAGTGGTCCTACAACGAACAGGGCGTTTAATAAAGAGTTGTGTTTATGTTGACATGTGTGGATGATTGATTACATTGTTATTGATAATAAAGGGCCATAGGTGTGGCACCTGGGAGGGTGTACCATACAGTCCCATTATGCTTGCACTGGAGGTTTATCAATCCCACAGCTATTACCCATCCCAAAGGTATCCCTGCCCATCCCACTGCTATCTCAACCCATCCCACTACTATCTTAACCCATCCCACTGCTATCTTAACCCATCCCACAAGCATGCAAAGGCTTAAACCATGTCTAAAAGTTTCCAGCAAGACTTTATTAAAAAAAAGAAATGAAGCAAGTGTGTGAATCAAAAATAGACTTTATTAACAACAAGCTATAAAACAAAAATGAGTCTCTGGCACTCCTCTTGGTCGCTCAGTCTCAGGGGTGAAAGGTCCAGGTGCTGTGGAGGTGGCTGGTGCTGGAGTGCTTGTCATCAGCTCCTCCAGAAGCAGAAGCAGAAGCAGCAGAAGCCCCAGCCACAGAAGAGCGAGCCCATGCTGCAGAAGCCCCAGCAGAACCAGAGTGAGGGCCCGGGGGCGGGATGGTAGCCCTGTCCCTCTTGCAAGGGCTGGCAGCAGATGGCTGAGGCTTGCTGTGCTTCCGCATGGTTGTGGGGTTGCTGGCTGGCAGGGAGGCTGGCAGGAACCAAGGCTGGCAGGAAGGCTGGCAGGGAGGCAGACACCAAGGCTTGCAGGCAGGCAGGCACCAAGGCTGGCAGGCAGACTGGCTGGCAGCAAGGCTTGCAGGCAGGCAGACAGTAAGGCTGGCAGGGAGTCTGGCAGCAAGGCTTGCAGGCAGGCAGACAGCAAGGTTGGCAGCAAGGCTTGCAGCAAGGCTTGCAGGCAGGCATGCAGGCAGGGCAGGCAAGGCTGTCAATCCGTCTGGCAGCAGGTCTTTCCTCTGAATGGTGACCTGCTTCCGAGCTGCTTCCCTTATATCCGTGGGGCTGATGCAATGCATCCTCCCCGCATGCGCAATTAACGCTAGGCATCCATTAGGCTTCCGCTGTGCATCCGCTGTGCATCCACTGCATCCGCTCGGCGTCCGCTCTGTATCCGCTGTATCCGTTCCGCATCCGCTTTGCTGAGGTCCCCCGGAAGCCTAGCGGATGTGCCATCCGCTCCCATCCGCTTCCATCCGCTGGGCTTCCGTTCGCATCCGCTTTCCATCTGCTCTGCGTCCTCCCCGCGTCCGTTCCTTTCTGTGTTATCCGCTCCGGTTATGCAAATTTTTGCCCCTTTTGAGAGCAGATAACAACGGATGGAACATTTTTCTTGTCCGTTGTGTCCTTTTTACTAACATTTTGCATCCATTGGGCAGTGTTACAGGGCCTTAAGCAGTAGTGCCTTAGGAAAATCTAATTACTTTATTTTATTTTGTTGATTTGTTATTATATTTATTTTATTTCATTATTGAGATAATTAAAAATACATAGTTTTAACTAATATATTTAAAAACAGTTTGCATTTGTTTGACTCTACCTGTATCCAAGATCACTTCTTGCTCTCAAGTTATTTGTCTTTATTTGTCTTTATTCTGATGAGTTGATGCATCTGAATGTTCTTTTGACTAGCAACTTGTTCACCTGGTTTACCCTACAATCACTTTCTTGAGTCAGCACTTCAAGCATGTATTTGATAAACTCCCTTCCAAATATTGCCTCTAGTTTGCAAAGAACAGTGGAGCCCAGAAAATGATAAATGTAGTGGCATAGAAAAATACTTCTCTAATCCTGAAAGAAGATGTAGCAGCTCCATAACTTTTAATATCACCAAACCATACTTCAAAATTAACAAAATAAAAGGAGATCAATATTAAGCATCTGGGATTTTAGAGCTATCAGTGCTTGCCTGACATTGACGTCCTTATTCTGGACCTGCATTTCTGTACTTCAACAAAGTATGTATGTCTTACATGCATCCCCCAACTTGATAACTCCAACAAATAAAAATATACAATATTAGCATTCTATTCTTATAGATTTCCCTAAGACAGAATCTGATCTCTGAATTTTACTGTATATGTCTGTCTGTATATGTCTATCTATTATTTTTAGGGTTGTTGTTTTTTTGCACAAATAAAAAAGCATTAAACCTGAAATAGGATGTAGCTAAACAGTACTGATATATTATTTAGTTATCTCAATAATGCTTTTCTTTTACAAACGAGGGACAGCATCTAAAATGTAGGGACACAATTCTGTTAACAAGAACTATTAGATTGAATGCCTTTCTCCCTTGTGTTTTCTAGATAAGGGAAGCCTATCTAATAGTTGAATTCCAAAAGTCACACAGCATAGCATTACAGACCCCCTGAGTGTTACTTGAGAGTTCATGCCCCGTTTCATCAAATACCCTCATGACATTTGCCTAGGAAAGAGCATGCTAATTATAGGGATTTAGCAGACAATGTCACAGAATTTAACAGACATTTCATCACACCCCAAAAAAAATATTCAGCAACTTTTTTTCTTCTACACTTGCTTATAACTGTGCAAACAGACTGAACAGCCTTTCCAACCCATTCCACATTATTAGCATTAAATTTTATTTGTGGTAAGCATGAGCTTCAAGAAGGCTTTTAAAATAATCAAATTCTTTTGACTGAGAGAGTTAGCAAGCAATTTCTTAAATTATCATATTTCTTTTTTGTCAATAGACCTCCACAATTTCTGTTGCTAAGTGGGACAGTTGTTAAGTGAGTTTTGGCCCATTTTACAACCTTTCTTGCTACAGTTGCTAAGCGAATCAATGCAGTTATTAAATTAGCAAACCTGTTGTTAAGTAAATCTGGTTTTCCCCATTGACTTTACTTGTCAGATGATTACAAAAGGTGATCACATGACCCCGGGACACTACAATCATCATAAATATGAACCAGTTGCCAAGTATCTGAATTTTGATCATATGACCATGCTGCAATGGTCATAAGGGTGAAAAACAATCATAATCACTTTTTCCTGTGCCATTGTAACTTCAAACAATCACTAAAAACTGCTGTAATTTGAGGATATCTATATATTTTTGCAAATTAAGAATATATTAAATTAAATAAATAAATTAAGACTTCTATACAGCTACCAAACTGGCCATAATGTAAAAGGAAAAGAGCTAAAATAGGAAATTGTTTCAACATTATCCATGTTTCTACTAATATTTGATTCCAAGTTCATCGTGATTTTCCTAAAGCCCATGTCACACTGGCCAACGGATGCAAAAAGGACACAGCGGATGAGAAAAATGTTCCATCCATTGTTATCTGCTCTCAAAAGGGGCAAAAATTTGCATAACCGGAGTGGATAACACGGACGCGGGGAGGACGCAGGGCGGATGCAAAGTGGATGCGGAACGGAAGCCCAGCGGATGGAAGCGGATGGGAGCGGATGGGAGTGGATGGCATATCCGCAAGGCTTCCGGGGGGGCTCAGCGAAGCGGACGCAGAACGGAAAGAGCGGATGCAGAGCGAATGCCGAATGGATGAAGCGGATGTACAGCGGATGCACAGCGGAAGCCTAATGGATGCCTAGTGTTAATTGCACATGCGGGGAGGAGGCATTGTGTCAGCCCCGCGGATGTAACGGAAGCAGCTCGGAAGCAGGTCGCCATTCAGAGGAAAGACCTGCTGCCGGACACATCGGCTGCCTTGCCTGCCCTGTCTGGATGTCTGCCTGCCAGCCTTGCTGCCAGCCTTGCTACCAGCCTTGGTGTCTGCCTCCCTGCCAGCCTTGCTGCCTCCCTTGGTGCCAGCCTTCCTGCCAGCCTTGGTGCCTGCCTTGGTGCCAGCCTTCCTACAAGCCTTGGTGCCTGCCTGCCTGCCAGCCTGCCTTCCAGGTTCCTGCCAACCTTGGTGCCTGCCTCCCTGCCTGCCAGCCAGCAACCCCACAACCATGCGGAAGCACAGCAAGCCTCAGCCATCTGCTGCCAGCCCTGGCAAGAGGGACAGGGCTACCATCCCGCCCCCTGGCCCTCACTCTGGTTCTCCTGGGGCTTCTGCAGCATGGGCTCACTCTCCTGGGGCTGGCGCTTCTGCTGCTTCTGCTTCTGGAGGAGCTGATGACAAGCACTCCAGCACCAGCCACCTCCACAGCACCTGGACCTTTCACCCCTGAGACTGAGTGACCAAGAGGAGCACCAGAGACTCATTTTTGTCTTATAGCTTGTTGTTAATAAAGTCTATTTATGATTCACACACTTGCTTCATTTCTTTTTTTTAATAAAGTCTTGCTGGAAACTTTTAGAAATGGTTTAAGCCTTTGCATGCTTGTGGGATGGGTTAAGATAGCTGTGGGATGGGTTGAGATAGCTGTGGGATGGGCAGGGATACCTGTGGGATGGGTATTAGCTATGGGATAGATAAACCTCCAGTGCAAGCATAGTGGGACTGTATGGTCCACCCTCCCAGGTGCCACACCTATGGCCCTTTATTATCAATAATAATGTAATAATTATCCACACATGTCAACATAAACACAACTCTTTATTAAACGCCCTGTTCATTGTAGGCCCACCCAACATACATGGCCCAATCTCATCCGTGTGATGAGACAGGCTGAAGGAAGCATCCATTAAGCATCTACCATCCTGTCTTGCCACTCCACTGCTCCAGCTGGAGAGTTGCACCATTGTCTCAGGAGGTTGCGCTGCTTCTTCCCTTCATGTGAGGCTCTGTTGGGGCCTTGCACATCCTCAGTGTCGATCAGGTTTCGCCCTTGCCTCCATTCCCCAGGCTCCATGTCCCCATTGCCTTGTTGGAGGTCCACGAGCCTGTTCTGCAAGACTGGGTAGCGGGTGCGCATGAGATTGTGCAGGATGCAGCAAGCTTCCATGATCCTCCTGATGGTCTCTGGGCAATGCTGCATGGTGGTGAGAAGTACCTGGAACCTGTTGGCCAGGATGCCAAAGGCGTTCTCCACCATCCGCCTTGCCCTGGACAGCCTGTAGTTGAAGATCCTCTCTTCATGGGTGAGGAGTCTGGAGGTGTAAGGCTTCATGAGGTAGGTTGTGAGGGAGAAGGCGTCATCCCCCACAATGAAGTAGGGCACATCTTGCATGTCGTTGGGCAGGGATTCTGGATCTGGGAAGCCCACGATGAGGTTGCCTTCCAGCCTACCCTTGAGGTGACTTGCGTTGTATACCTGGGCATCTAAAGATGAGCCGTTGCCTGAAGCATCGATGTACATGAACTTGTAGTCAGCATTGACCATGGCGAAGAGGATGATGCTAAAGAAGCCCTTGTAGTTGTGATAAGAGGACCCTGAGTTGGCTGGCGCTTTGCAGGCCACGTGCTTGCCATCGATGGCTCCAATGGTGTGGGGGAAGTTCCACTTCTGATACCACTGCTCTGCAACTTTCTTCCATCCTTCTTCAGTGGAGGGGCACTGGAGGAGCTCCACCTTGTATTCTTCGATGATGGCCTGCACCACTTCTCTGACCACAATGCTGATGGTGTTGGATGGCACCCTCCAGCTGTACTGCATGCTCCTGTAGGAGGTCCCTGAGGCCAGGTGGCGCAGAGTGAGTGCCACCTTGAGCCCAGGTTCCAGGCTGGGCCGGAAGCTGGTGTTTGCCTTGGTCAACGTGGGTGTCAGGCGCTGCAGAACTTCGTCAAACATGGCTGGAGGCATCCTCATGAAGTTCTGGAATGCACGAGTGTCTTCGTTCCTGAGCTCCACCATCAGCTTGTTGTACAGTCCATCCTCTGCTCTTCTGGCGAACCATCTTCAGACCCAGACTCTTTTTGGATGGCTCCTTTTCTTCTCACAGTAGTGTTCACAGAGCCTGCAGATGGCTTCGCACTGTTGCAGAACGATGGTGGCTGCCGAAAGGACTTTGTTACAATCCACGGTGGACATGACTGGATGCTGTGGAAGAGGAAGAGGCAGATGAAGGCTGCAGAGGTCTGCACCGCTGGGCTGCTGTTCTGAAAGTGAGATGCAGGCAAGTTGCTCCCCCTTTTTATAGGCAGTATAGGTTTTCCGCTAGGCATCCTCTAGGCATCCTCTAGGCATCCTCTAGACATCCTTAATATCTGAGATAGGTCCCCTCTGCGAACGTTTTTTCCATTTTAAACGCTTTGTTTCCGTGTTGCATCCGTTCTGCATCCGTTCTGCATCCGTTCTGCGTCTGTTCCACTTCCTCCCCACGTCCGGGCGGATGGAGTTGTGCGGATGCCTAGCGGATATAGCGGATATGTAATGGATGCAGAATGGATGCATAGCGGATGCGTAGCGGATGCAAAACGGACGAACTGGATACATTTTCTGCACAAAAGTTTTAGGCAGCCCAAAACTTTCTGAGTGGATGAAACATCAATAAACGAATGCTGGACGGATAGAGAGGAAGCCAAACGGAGGCAGTGAGTACATCGCGTTTTCGAACGGATGGCAAGGTTTTTTGTCCGTTTTACATCCTCTTTGCATCCGTTGGTTCAGTGAGACATGGGCTTTAAATGTGTACAGACAACCTCTGGTTTTCATATAGCCATCAAAGGTCTCCCCATGACTTTATCACGGGGTCATCATAGCTACTTTTGTCATCTCCAAATTGCTTCTGAATTGTTTCCAAATTTTATTTCCATTATAACAAAGTCTCTTTATACATCCTGTTCAGCAGCACATTTTGGACAGTTTTGAAACAGTTTTCAAAGACAGTCTACAATGAAAGTATTCCATGCACATCCAAATTACTGCACAGCTGAGTGAGAGTTTTGGAAGGAGAAGTGGTACAAGAATTTTTAAGAGTTAAGAATTTTTAAGAGTTATTATGAATATGTGCACATCTTTACATGTACAGGAAGAAGTGCTGATGAATCACCATATAAAAGAAAGTATCTTTATTTCATTTTGAGATGCAATTACAAAGTTTTCAAAGTCCTTTTTTCTTTTATGCAATTTTAGTCCAGAAATTCACAAGTCAGACCAGTGCCATGTTTTATCATGCAGAATGTTCATATTTGACATTTCAGTCTATGGGTCGTCTTCTAGGAAGTTCAATGATATTACCATTAGCTCATCTATTCACTTTCATCTCTCCTTCCCAAAAGATAGTGTAAAATGCTGAACTCACTAAGCATAGTCAGTCTACATTTTTTTTATGTATGCAATAGTGGCCTATTAGGACTTTTAGCCTATATATTCTAAATTGTTAACTTGGCTACAATCTTGTCAGGACTCATAAGCTAAACATGCTATTACTAGAGTAATTCTAGGTAAAAATGGATGTAACTAATTGTCTAGTTAATCCTGGGAGTTCCTATCAATGAAGGAAGTATGTTCTACAAGTATGTTGCAATCTCTTTATATATTTGAACATAGGTATCATGCCTCCATTTAATCTTATTTTCTCTAAAATGAATATTCCTACTTTCCTCTAGCCCATCATTCTAGGACATGTTCACAAGTCTGAACCCTTTTTAATGTGTCAATATTCATCTGGAAATATAGTGGACAAAATTGTATCAAGAACTCCAGCTATGGTTTCACACAAACACAATGTTTCCAGTTTCTGAATCCACCACCAATGTATGTTATGTCAATATTTAATTATTTCACACACACACACACACACACACACACACACACACAGAGTGTTTCCAGTTTCTGAATCCACCACCATGTATGTTATGCCCAACACTTTTTTTCTCTCAAAATATGTCTTATATTTTTTCTTGTTAAAGATTATCTTAATCTTATTATCCCAGTTTTTCAATGTTATATTGAATATATGCCTTATTCAGTATTGCCAATTTTGTGTCACCTGAAAATCTGATTAGTAGTTCATGTATTTTGTACAGCTTTTCACAATTGTTTGCTAATTCATTTTATGCTACACTTATGTTTCTTGTAATTGCTGAAAAAATGTTCCCAGCCTAGATGAAGAAAGGAACACATCTAACGCTTATTCACTCTGTAGTTTATGAACATGAAGAATTTAATAATCTTCTTGGGCTATAGGAATTAATGATGGTGCAGGGCTGCTTTGTTCCTTGCTTGAAGAAAGTAAAGTGACTGAATTCACTGTTCAGCCTAAACACAGTGGAACACAGTTGCCTTAACTAAAGTGGACTAAACTCTGTAAACTCTGGTACAGTTGCCCATATGGTTTCTTTCTGTTCTTGAAATGGTCAGATGGGATAAGAATTAAACATATTTCCTTTTCCTCCACCTGTAAGGCAAGTATTATTACCACATTAAATTATCACATTAAACAAGAGGAAAACCTTCTATGCACCAATTCCACCCGTGCTTTCTACAATTTTGTAAACAACAAACTAAAAGACTCAAGGTCCATCCAACCCCTGAAAGGACCTAATGGTAAAGACTGCAACAATGACACAGTTAAAGCCAACCTCTTTAACACATTCTTTAGCTCAGTATTTGTAAACAGCAATGGATCATGCCCAGTATTTCCTAGTCGAACCACAGACAACTACAATGATCTATTACATATCGATTTTACAGAAGACAATGTTGAAAAAGCATTACATAATCTAAAACCATCTCTATCTATTGGACCAGATGGAATATGTGCCTACTTCTTAAAAAAGCTACCCACTGCCATAGCCGAACCTCTAAGCATAATCTTTGAAAAATCTTTCAGGACCAGCTGCTTGCCAAACCTATGTCTCAAGCCACAGTTATCCCCATCTTCAAAAAGGGGGACCCCAGCCTAGTTGAAAATTACAGACCAATCTCTTCGTGCTGTGTCACCTGTAAAGTCATGGAATCAATTATTAACCAATCCATTATCCTCCACTTAGAGATAAACAGCCTACTCTCTAATAAACAATTTGGTTTCAGAAAAAAACTATCCTGTAATCTGCAACTCTTACACTGCAAAAACATATGGACTACACAACTTGATCAGGGTAAAGCAATAGACGCAATCTACATAGACTTCTGTAAAGCCTTTGATTCAGTGGTACACGACAAACTACTCCTAAAACTAAAATCTTATGGTATCTCTGGACAACTGCAGAATTGAATAGAAGCATCCCTGTCAAACAGACAACAATTGGTCAAAATTGGGAGTGTCCTATCAAATTCTGTATTTGTCAACAGTGGTGTCCCCAAGGCAGTGTTCTAGGACCAACTCCTTTCATATTCTACCTAAATGATCTCTGTGATCATATTAAGAGCAACTGCATTCTCTTTGCTGACAATGTAAAGCTATTCAACACCACAGACAATACTGCTACCCTTCATAAAGACCTCGACTATGTATCAGAATGGTCAAACAAATGGCAACTTCAGATCTCAAGAAATAAATGCTCTGTCTTACATATTGGCAAAAAAGATAGAAAATAAAATACAGACTAAATAGTCAAGACCTTGTTGATTATCCAAACTCTGTCAAGAATCTTGGAGTACTCATCTCTAATGATTTAAGTGCTAGAGCCCACTGTAACTACATAGCCAAAAAGGCATTAAGAGTTCTCAACCTAATCTTTCATAGCTTTTTCTCTGGTAATATTACACGACTAACTAGAGCATACAAAACATTTGCAAGACCAATAATTGAACACAGCTCATCAGTCTGGAACCCAAATTACATATCTGATATGTACACAGTTGAGAAAATCCAGAAATATTTCACAAGAAGAGTTCTTCACTCCTCTACTCATTGCAGAATACCTTATGGCACCAGACTTGAAATTCTAGACCTAGAAAACCAAGAATTATGCCGCCTTCGGTTCGATCCAAATATAATATATAAAATCATACATTGCAATGTCCTACCTATCAATGAATTCTTCAGCTTCAACCATAACAACACAAGAGCAAACAATAGATACAAACTCAAGGTTAATCTCACCAAACTTGATTTCAGGAAACACGACTTCAGCAACAGAGTGGTTAATAGTCTACTGACTCTGTGGTTTATTCCTCAAACCCCAAAAACTTTAACCTTAGACTTTCTACTATTGACCTCACCCCTTTCCTAAGAGGTCTGTAGGGAGCGTACATAAGCGCACCAACGTGCCTACCATCCCTGTCCTATTGTTTCTTTTATTTTTCTTATATGTATCCATGTATTCATAACTATGTTTTACTTATACTTGTTATCTTGTAAACAACTGACAAACCAAATAAAATAGAAAATAAAAATAAAATAAATTAAATGTTATTGTTTTTAACAAAATCTTAATGTTTGCTCTTATTGATATATTGTTGGTCCTTATTTGCTTTTTTTATTAGATTTTGTTTGTTTAAAAGAAACCTTTTTTTACTGTTCAAAAGAATAAAAATTTAGAACAACTATTGGAAAACTTTCAAGTGTATCATTTCAAAGACATTGTTTTATCTCTAGACCTCTGTAGCCAGAGTTCCTGCTTTCTTGGTTACTCACATCAAATCTCATCCCTTATTGTCTCAGGTTACAACTGTAGATCCTTCCCTTCTGCTGATGACCTAACTTGCTGGTGTTTTTTTTTCCAAGTCTTTGTTTCTGAGAAAATTCTCAGTAACTTTCTGCATACACCGTAAACATAACTATAAAAATACAGACAACAATGTATGACTAAATTCAATTTTATTGTCATTAGTGAAACTAAGAGTCTCAGAAGTGTTACCCTTTTGGTATTGTTTTTATTTTTAAAAAATGATGTGTAAGCTTGTAAATCTCCATAATTCATTTTGTCAGTGAAAAATCTCAACTACTTAAAAGAAGCAGGGAATGTAAAAATAAACTGAGTTCCAAAGTGAGGGCTGAACCTTTTCAGTCACCTGTTCCTTACAGTTCTACTCATACTAAAAGCTTTCCCAGAGGATTAGAGACTTTACAAAGAGGCATCTTTTGAGGTGTGATGGACTGATAAGAGACAGAGAAAGGGAAAGGAAAAGTAAATGATCTTATAATTTCAATCAATGGGTCAACAGGTAATGGCTTATTTTAACAGTTTATTTTAATTTTAATCCTAACTGATCATAGAAGAATGGCTTCAATTCATATACTGCATTCCAGTTTCAAGCTAAACAATTACTGTGTGTTGGAATGGAAGGGGACATGCCTGGAATTCACTAAACAGGATATTCTTAGTGGTGACTCCAGAGTTTTGAAATCTCTCTCTCTCTCTCTCTCTTTATCTCTCTCTCTCCCCCTCCCTTCCTCCCTCTCTCTCTCTCTCTCTCTCACACACACACACACACAGTCTCAAGGGTCTGACATAAATAGAAACACAGAGAGAGAGAGAGAGAGAGAGAGAGAGAGAGAGAGAGAGAGAGAGA
>BLBF01000026.1:16684861-16696561 GCA_015471245.1 Laticauda colubrina | reverse complement strand
TCTCTCTCTCTCTCTCTCTCTCTCTCTCTCTCTCTCTCTCTCTCTCTGTGTGTGTGTGTGTGTGTGTGTTTCTATTTATGTCAGACCCTTGAGACAGTCCAGACAAGAAGCTCCAACCATGAGAAATAACACTACTGTATCTTTATTACGCTAACTCTGTCTTATTTGTGAAGGCTGCTTTCTCTCAGACATTTACAGTGAGAGTGTTGCATGCATCATTCCAATCTACCAAATCATTTTTTTCATGATTCAAAATAGATGAGGGATTACCTGTTTTTCTACTTTCCAGCTCTATTATCATTATGTACACAAAAGGCTTAAAACTGGAATAACCAAAGGGCTCTCTCTTGGGGATGTCCATGCTAATAATCACAATATTGTTACCAGTGGCTCTGGAAAGTTCTGTGCCATTTAATAGACATAGAGAAAAAAATGCAAACGCTTACCTGTTTTTCATATCCTTCTCTCTTCTTGTTTTGCCTTACTTTTTGCTAGTTAACAGTTTATGTTGCTTGATCTTTAATACGTAAAGATCCAACTATATTTAGTTACCTATGTGGTATTAATTCTGTGTGATCTGGATATAGGAATGTGCAGGCCAAAAAATAAACTGGAAATTGCAGTAATTTGCTACCATTTTTTCCAGCATTCCTACATTGTAAACATAGCTTAGAGAGCCAAAATAGTCATTTATCTACTTCTAAAACAGTGCTATATTTTCTAATTACTTATTTGTTTCATCAAATGTCTTATAGCCACAATCAATTAAAAATTAAGAATGGCTGCATACATGAAAGAAAGTTGGTATCCTGTATTAAAAACTACCATATCATTAAATTCTATGCAAAGCACAACAGTGGCCTCACAAATACATTATTCCCAGGATGTTTTTAAGGACTTCCAGAACCCTAGCATAATGGCACCATATATATCTCAGAGATAAGGGTGAGATGCAATTGCAAAGGATGAGGAAAGCAACAAAGAAAGCATGCTTCATTGGTACCGCAAACTATGTTTAATTTAGGGTACTTTGTGCAACTCTTATCAACTCTTCCCAAATGTAGTGGGTGGCAAGAAATGATTAAACACAAACAATTCCCTTAATTAACTAGACCCTATGCCATGAATGGCATCATAGATAACAACTAGCACTTTAATTGTACTCAGAAGTCAACTGGGAGTCTATGAAGACCATTCAATTAAACAGAAGATTCAAAATGAGTAGTACTTTATTGGAAACTAAGTAAAAGTCCTTTGAATCTTATGCATTTCACAAAATCCAATGATGCTTATTTTGTAAGAAACAAATTAGGGACTGATAACCAGGATGCAATGGTTTGAAAGTGTCATATCTGCAAAGGATATGAATTTGGGCAAACTCTGGGAGGCAGTGGAGGACATGGGGGCTGACATGCTATGATCCACAGGGTCACAAAGAGTTGGACACGACTTAGTGACTGAACAATAACAACCAGGATTTGGTCAAATGCCATCATATAATCTAGTACAAGAAGGATGCAGTGGCTCAGTGGCTAAGACATTGAGCTTGTCTATCAGAAAGGTCGGCAGTTCGATGGTTCAAATTCCTAGCACTGCATAACTGAGTGAGCTCCCATTACTTTTCCCAGCTTCTGCCAAATTTGTAGTTCAAAAGCATATTAAAAATGCAAATAGAAAAATAGGGACCACTTTGGTGGAAAAATAGCAGCGTTCTGTCTTTGGCTTTTAGTCATGGCAGCCACATGACCACGGAGACATCAAACAGTGCTGGCTCTTTGGCTTTGTAACTGGGATGAGCACTGCCCCCTAGAGCCAGAAGCAACTAGTACGTATGTGCGAGGTGAACCTTTACCTTTACTAATCTAGTACAGTTGTTTATCTCTGAAGATTTAATTTACGCATTGAGAAGAATTTTTGTTCTGTTTTTTCTTTTTTAAAAATATAAGCTTACAACTGTCACTTACAACCCAAAGTCATATATTTCAGTTGGACAGCCATATGAACTGAATAAACAAACACATTCTATATAAGTTCTTTAAATAAATACATCTCTCATGATTTTGAGGTTATTTTATTTCTTTAATTTAAGTTTAATTTTAGTAGCAAAAGTTGAATGTTCGATAATGGGCAGATTTTTTTGCCTTTGTTTCTGTCTCTCATCAGTGTTCTGGAGAAACAATTGTTTGGTGTATTTTATGGAGATCAATTTTGACAGTCTAATGTTGGTCCATGGTCTCAAGATAGCTGCAAATGCAGAAATAATGTTTCATTGGAGAAATTACCTCATAGCATAAACCTACATAGTGAGGCTAGTCATGAGATTTATGCTTTGAAAAATCAAGTAATCTTGAATATTTCATGCAAGTGTCTCCAAAGCTTGAATTTAACTGGATCATATCAACAGAGGGAGAAGAAACAGATGTATCTCCAAAGCTAAAAAAAAAAAAAGTACAAAGAGATTATGTATAGTGTATATGGCATCTGATTTCAATATGATAACTCTGATGCTCTTTGAAAGTGTATCTGGAGCATGCCATTTGTTTTAATGCCTATGGATTACTTCATTATTATATTAAACATGACCTTTCTGTTCATCTTGGTTTGAGAATGGTTAGCTTCTCTTCTGACATTATGAACAGCATGACCAAGTTGAGTCACACAACTCATTCATACAGGTATTTGTTATTTCGAAGGAGCAGGGTGCTTCAGAACAATTTCCTGTCTTTTAGTCTTGGGACCATTTTGTCTTTCTCAACTCACTCGATCTCTGTTCCTTTCTTGCTGTAATTGCAATCTGCTTTAGTTCTTTAGAAAGGTCTATGGGTTTTGTACAATATTTTTGACTGTTAGACATTATGTTTTTAAATGTGGGCTAGATAGGATTATGTTTCTCTCCAATCATAGTGCCAATATAGATGGATATATCTGACAGAAAATAATTCAGAAATAAAGTTTTAGGGTTTGGCAAAATGTACTTGAAATATTTCCTTCCTATTAAGAAGAACTCTCATATTAGGGTTAATTCCCAAATTAGGTTTAACTTCCATATTAGGGTTGGGCAAAAAAATGGTTAAATGAAATAACCACAACACATTAGAAGCAAATGACTTGAAATTTATGGTGTTCAGTAGTATTCTAGTTTATTTTTAAAATAAAAGAATATAGAACAGATATTAACTCTGACAGGCCTGTAGGACATACTCCTCCTACAAGTTGTAATTTAAAAGTTATTAGCTATCAGTTCTTGCAACTTCTCTACCCATAACTGTTGTAGCATGGGAAATCAGGAGACAGGAGACCAGCATAACTTCAGCTCTTTATTCAAGGTATAGATCTGTGTGTCATTTAGCGAGCCGCGGCAGCTCTTCTTATAGAGCTAGCCGGCGGCTCTCACCCAATGACAGCTTTCTGAATCTCCCTCGATCGGTTCATCCAATCACGGGAGATTCCTTACTAACCAATCACCATCTTGCATATCGGCCAATCACAATGCAGTTCATTTTTGCCAATCAGGTTAGGGTATTACAAGTATGTTAATATGTAACACCCCTCCCCTCTTGGTATGGTCCATCCTACGTGACGTAGTCGCGTAGGTAGGCAGGGCTTTTTACTTGACTACTTGACCTGCACAGTTCAGTTGCTGTGTGGTCTTCAGCCAGTTCAGAAGGGATCTTCGTTGCTCCCGCTCATCTCCATGGAGCCACCTGGAAAGGTGAGTCAGGCCTTTCACTGCAACTCCCACCAGTCTACTGGGTTCAGTCGAGTTGCCGGCTTCTTTGTTCCCGGCCGGTCTTTCCGGGCTGGTTGAGCTGGCTTGACTGTTCCTTCCAGGCAAGATTCCAAGAGGGTCGTCTTCCTCTGGTCTCCTTCAGCTGTCTTCACTTTCCGGTGTGTATTGTTGGTTTCTTCTTTTATTTAGCGGTGTTTGTATTTCTGGTTCAGTTGGTTATTGTCTTGTAGTCGTATTTTCTCTTTCTTTTTGATGATTGTTTGGGGTTTCCCCCCCCCCCTAGTTTTTTTATTCGAGTCTGTTTGTGAGTTTTGTGGGTTTTCAGTGCTGTTTAAAATTATTCTTGATCGTATTTGGTTGACATGCCGTTTCCAGTTTCTTCTGTCCTCTGTTTCCAGCCGGTACGACCGGGGGCCTGTTACTTTGGTTATTGTAGTGGGTACCCATAGTGGGTCCCCTGAAAATTTTTAGCGTAGATCGTGTCTCCCGGATTAAATGCCCGGTACCGGGTGGAGGAGTCTGATGGTTTTTCTGGATTGTAAGTCGGGTGAATTCTGTCTAAATGGGATTGGAGTTTTCTTCCCATCAGGAGTTCTGCCGGGCTTTTATTGGTTTTGGCTCTTGGTGTTATGTGCTGTATTGTTGATAGTTTATTTATTTTGTCGTGTATGTTACCAGTGTCCATCTTTTCTAAAGCATCTTTGGTGTATCTGACCATTCATTCCACCCGCCCGTTCGCTGCCGGATGAACGGGCTCTGTCAATGCGTGTCGGATTCCCCATTCTGCGAGAAATTGCTCGAATGCCAATGCCATAAATTGTGGCCCGTTGTCAGGTACTATCAAGTCAGGTAGGCCGTGGGTGGCGAAAAGTCTGTTTAGTTGTTTTGTAACTGCCTCCGTCATGGTAGATCACATTAGACTTACCTCCAGCCAGTTGGAGTAAGCATCTACTGAGATCAAGAAAGTGTGCCCTTTTGTGGGTCCCGCAAAGTCTATATGGACCCTCGACCATGGTCCCCTTGGTGTTTCCCACTGGAGGGTTGGTGCTTTGGGCGGGTTTGGTCTGGATTGCTGACATTTGTCACATGTAGCCACCCAGGTTTCAATGGTTCTGTCTATCCCTGGCCACTATACGTAGCCTCTGGCTAGGGATTTCATTTTCACAATGCCCCGGTGTCCCTCATGCAACATGTGTAATATTTTTTTTTTTGTAAGCTGTCTGGAACTACCACTCAATCGCCCCATAGTATACATCCCTTTTGGGAGGATAATTCAGTTTGCCAGTTTTGGAAGGGTTTAAACTGGTCACTGCTTTCTGTTTCCGGCCACCCTTTTACCACCCAGTTCAAAACTCATGCCAGTTTGCCGTCTTTGCTCGTCTCTCTCGCAATGTCTCTCTCTCAACGCAGTTGTTGGTAGGTTGGACAATGTCTCTATTTGCAGGATGGATGTGGTGGGTGCAGGGTCATCTTCTTAATCTATTAAGGGGCAACGGCTTAGTGCGTCAGCATGTGAGATGCATTTCCCTGGACGATGTATAAGTTGGTAGGCATAGGCGGCAAGGAACTTAGACCACCTTGTCATCCGGGGAGACAGTATGTTGGGGGTGGCCTTGTTTCCCGCCAGGATCCCCAGTTGTGGTTTATGGTCGGTGATGAAGGTGAAGTCCCTACCGTATAAGTACTCGTGAAACCGCTTCACACCGGTAACCGCTGCAAGTGCCTCCTTGTCAAGCTGGCTATAATTTCTTTCTGCCTTTGATAGTGTTTTCGAGAAATAGGCAATCGGTGCTTCTCTTCTGTCTGGCAGGGTATGGCTTAGTATAGCTCCGATGCCGAATGGAGAGGCGTCGCAGGTTACCGTTAGAGGTAGAGTCTTGCTGTACTAGATGAGGACTGATTGTGATGTGAGGAGGTCTTTTATGTTCCGGAAGGTAGCCTCTTCCCTCTTGCCCCAGGACCAGATGGACGTCTTGTCGAGCAACCTATGCAGAGGTTCCGCTGTTGTTGCCTTCTGTGGCAAAAAGACATTGTAGAAATTGATTAGTCCCAGAAAGGCTTTTATTCTTCCTTATTTTGAGGTCTCGGGGCTTCCTTTATTGCTTTTATTTTTTTGTGGGTAGGGTGGATTCCATCTTTGTCCACCAGATATCCCAGGAACTCACCCTTTTCAGTGCATAACTGGCACTTTTCTTTTTTTATTTTAAGCCCTGCATTTTTAAATTTTTGTAAGACTTCTCTGAGTTGGCTTCTCAATTGTCTTTTGTCTTTGGCCGCTACCAATACGTCATCGAAATATGGCATGACTTCCTTAATTCCTTGGAGTAACCGTTCCATGAGACTCTGGAACACCCCTGGCCACACTGATTCCGAATTGGAACCTTTTGTACCAGAATGCCCCCCTATGGGCAATCTTGGCATCGACGGGCAGCTGTTGATATGCTTGCGCCAAGTCGAGCTTCGCAAAGACTTGCCTATTTGTCCATCGAACACTTCTTGAAATTCCTTCATCAGCTCCTCTTCCCAGTCTGTTTCCTCGACATGGTTGATGCCCATCACCTCGATCCCTAATGGCACAAACCATTCCAGACCCAGCAGGCTTGGGCGGTCTATGTCAACAATAGTGAGTGGAAGTACTTTTCCATGCCTTTTGAAGGTTACATGGAAGTGTCCAATTCCTATTACGGGGATTCTGTTCCCCTGATAGTCTTTAATAGTGAGTCTCTGGTTCTCCAGCTCTTGTTTCTGTAAGCTGGGCACTAATCTCTTAATTGTGTCCCAGGACACCATGGAGAGGTATGATCCAGAGTCCACCTCCATTCTGCACAGACTGCCTTCGATGCTGACCTGCACGTGTACTTTTCTAATCTATCTAATCTTGTGTATCGTTAGAAAATGTAGAGCAGAGAGAGAATCTAATCACTATACCTGGTTTTCTCATCAATGTAGGCTCCAACTCTGAGAATAATTAATAGTTAAAGAGTTCTATTAACCCTCCTGACTATTGATCAAGTTGCCAGGGCATATTAACCACTTAATCTAGATTATTAGTTATTATTAGTTATTCCAAAAGGTGAAACAGAATTGTGCCTTAATAAACAACAGCTCCACTATGTTTGCTCAAGAAGCTTCAGCCATAATGGCAATAATTCTCTAATATCCCTTTCTCAACCCAACTAGTATGATAATAATCTAGTCAATTTATTACTATGTCATTCAATAAGAATTACACATTTCCCCAAAACCAAAGGGTTTGATCCCCAACTGTTCTCAAATAGACTTATAATCAGCCTGATGAGATTGGAATATGCAAAGTAGATAGCTCCCTTTTCTGATACAGAGAGCAAATCAGACTATCAGCAACTTTATAATATTCCTGAGGACTATAGTCAATGATTTTATTAAATAAATGACCAGTAACAGCAACATCTATGACAATGTATATATTTTCAGGGAAAAGTACAGACCTGATTTTCAGTTGCTAGCTCAGCATTTGTACTAGAATGCAAATAGTTTTACTGGCTAATGTCAGTATTATCCATGAGGGATGAACTCTCTCAGCAGGTTGAGTGATTGTCCATCATTGCTTGGATGTTCATGGAAATTTCAAAGGAGTATCACAAAGTATGAATGGAAGAAGAAGACAACAGTATTTTCTTTTGTTTCTCTCTTTCCCTACACTAGGTAGGACAAGCAGAGCAAGAAAAACTACCAGGGCATGCAATGTCGATGCTTATATTGTGAAGAAACCTGGTCATTTTGCATGTGAGTGTCTTGCTAAGGATATTTAGTTAAGTGTCACATCTGAAAGCAAAGGCAGCACATGGCAAGCAAACACTTTTAAGTTTAAACCATCAAACGTGTGTGGCCCAATCTCCAAAGCAGAATGAGAAGGTCAGAAATTACATGCAAGACAAACATATGAGCCACAGTGGCGCAGTGGTCAGAGTACAGTACTGCAAGCTACTTCTGCTGACTGCCAGTTGCCTGCAATTTGGCAGTTCAAATCTCACCAGGCTCAGGATTGACTCAGCCTTCCATCCTTCTGAAGTGGGTAAAATGAGGACCCAGATTGTTGGGGGCAATATGCTGTCTCTGTAAATCACTTAGAATGCTCTGGAAAGCAGTATATATGTCTAAGTGCTACTGCTAGTACTTTTTTAATTAATATTTTTTTATTTTAAATACAAATAATACAAACATAATATATATACATCTAAATACAAAAAGGGGGGGGAAGGAAAAATACAAATATTACAGTGCACTCCACCCCCGTAGACCTTTTTTTCATAATTCTTCTATAACAATTAACAGATTTATTATATATATTCCAGTTATGCCCTTATCCCTTCCAAAATGACATATATTTTTGAGTAGGTTTATTCCCTTTGCTTTTCGCCTACACTGATTTTATAAAATCCCCCCATATTTCATTAAAATTGGCCACAAGATGGCAGCATGCATGTTCGCAGTGGCTCAATGCTCCCGATGACTGTTCTTCTTTTTGTGTTTTTACTTTTTTTGTTCCTGCATTTTTCTCCATCCTGCTATGGACTAACGTATTGTCGAGAAGACCTGATAAGTATAGGACAGCAACTCAAAACCGAAATCACCTATGCTTATACAGAATCCCACAATATCCCATTGGAGCTAGCAAGATCTCCGGGAACTCTGTGGATTGTTGTTGGATTAAGCAAGCGTAGAAGACGGCGTGGGGAGATAAAACAGAAGCAGGGATGTAGAGCGGGCCTGCTAACTCAATTGAGGAAGAGACCACAGAAACCCCCATTACCATCTATGTTCCTCACAAATGCCAAATCCCTCATAAACAAAGTGGAAGAACTACAGCTGCAGATCTCCCACAATCACACAATTCGTGAGTGCTATCTGCTAATCGTCACAGAATCCTGGCTACACCCGTGAATCCCTGATGCTACAATGGAGCTAACGGACTGGATCTTGCATCGTCAAGATCGCAATATATAGCCTCCGGTAAGAGAAAGGGAGGGGGCCTAATTATTTATGTACATAAAGACTGGTGCACAAACAGCAAAATAACAAACAGCCATTGCTCACCAGATTTAGAGGCCATGACTGTTCAGTGTAAACCATTTTATCTGCCATGGGAGCTAACAGTAGTTACCATCACTTCTATCCATTTACCTCCAGTTGCTAATGTTAGCATGGTGCTCAGTCACCTTCAAGATATAATTGCCATGCAACAGAGAGCTCATCCTGAGGGCATTCACATCATTGCTGGGGATTTCAAGAGAGCTTGCCTAAAAACTGTGCTCCCCAAGCTTTACCGACATGTTAAGTAGCTAACCAGGGGAAAAAACACACTTGATCATGTGTATTCAAATTTAAGCATGCTTATAGAGCAAAACCTCTTCCCCACTTAGGACAATCATACCATTTCACCCTGCTTTTATGACTAGCCTACACTCCCCTTAGGAAGAGAACAAAACCTAGCAGTCAAACTATTAGATGCTTGCCTGAAAATACTCTCTCCCAGCTTCAGGGCTGTTTTTCCTGCACAGATTGGAGCATTTTCAAACAACAGGACTTCAAGTTATGCACAGAGACTATGCTTTTCTACATGAAGACCTGTGTAGAAAATGACGCTGTGGACAAACGCATACGGACCTTCTCAAACAGGAAACCCTAGATGACCAGCAAAGTCCAGACTCTAATCAGGGCCCATGACCTGTATTTCAGAGCAGGTGACATCTCACAGGACAGCACTGCCAGAGCTGAGCTGAGAAGGAGCATCAAACATGCTAAGGAGATGTATAGGAGGAAGGTCGAGGGACACTTTACTGACAGTAACCCATGGCAGATGTGGAGGGGGATACAGGCCCTGACTAGGGCCCAACAAACAGCAAGAGCAGTAGCATCATGGCAGAGGAGCTAAACAGCTTTTTTGCACACTTTGAGACCACCAAGAACCTGGACATATTGCCTCATGAGTACCACGATGCTGCACCTCTTTTTCTTCAGGTGCATGAGGTGAGAAAAACACTGAGAGCAGTAAATCCCAGGAAAGCTGCTGGGCCTGATGGCATTCCTGGTTAAAGCATGTGCTGACCAGTTGGCAGAAATACTTACAGAGCTGTTCAATCTATCTTTAATACATGCCATCATCCCACAATGCCTGAAGGCTGAAACCATCATCCCCGTTCCCCCAAAAAAACCCATAAACACTCTCAATGACTATAGGGCCATAGCATTAACAAGCTCCATTATGAAGGTTTTTGAGCAACTAGTTTCACAGCACATCAGCACATCACAGCACATCATGCCTCCCACCCTCCTTTGATCAACATCAGTTTGCTTATAGAGCAAACCGATCTACAGAGGCTGCTGTGGCCATCACACTTCATAGAGCGCTGAGTCATTTGGAGAACAAACAGAGCTATATGAGGACTACAACTCTGCGTTTAACACTATCATCCCAGATATACTAGTAACTATATAATCTATATAATCTGCAGGTCCCCACCCCCATGTGCTCCTGGATTAAGAACTTTTTGACAAACAGACCACAGTCTGTTAGATTTGGCCCCCACCTTTCTTCCACTAACACACTCAGTACTGGTTCCCCCCAGGGTTGTGTCTTGAGCCCCCTGCTATATGCCTTGTACACCTTTGACTGCTCACCAAGCCATGCAACAAACGCCATCATAAAATTTGCAGATGACACAACCATGATTGGTCTCATCTCCGGAGAGGATGAAATGGCATATAGGGCAGAAGTAGAGAACCTGTCTGACTGGTGTTTATAGAACAATCTGTCACTGAATGTCCATAAAACCAAAGAACTGATTATGGACTTCAGGAGACATGGACAGGACCACGCCCCACTCATCAACAACGGAGAATGAGTGGAAACTGCCCCTACAATCAGATTCCTTGGCATCCATATTTCAGTTGATCTCCTGGTCTCCTAATACCAAGGAGAAGGCTCAGCAGTGGCTGCACTTCCTGTGGGTTCTCAGGAAGAACAATCTGGATAAGAAGCTGTTGCTGGCTTTCTATAAAGCCTCTGTGGAGAGCACTCTGACATATTGTCTAGATGTGTGGTATGCAGGCTCCACAGTTGAGGACAGGAAAACTGTACAGAGGGTGATAAACACAGCTCAAAAGATCATTGGTTGCCCTCTGCCCTCCCTGGAAGAATTAGCCAGGTCCTGCTGCCAAAGCAGAATTAAGGCCATTTTCAAAGACCCCTCACACACTGGCAATTATCTTTTTGACCTGTTGCCATCTGGATGGCGTTTTATGTCAATAAAATTCCACACCACTAGACTAACAAATAGTTTCTTTCCCTGGACCATCGAAACCACAAATAAACATGAAGTCACTACCTTATTAAGATGTGAAAAGATGTGAAATCTCAATACCCCATTCAGATGTATAATAACATATTACAATACAATCCATCTCTTGTGTATTATATTCGGCTAAGCGTTACAGTCAGTATTGGACATATATTTTGTGTGTATTCGTAGATATTGTACTCTCAAATTGTAAATGGAGACATGGGTACTCTGTTTTTCTTATCTTCATTTTTAAGTGCTTGTTTTTATTGTATTGTGAACAGTTGCTGGGGTGCATCCACAGTTTCATTGTACTTGTATAATGATAATAAAGTTCTTCCAATCTAATTCCTTTAATCATCCCTTTTTTAAAGGGATGTTGTTAATTGAAGTGCTATTGCTAGTACTACGGTACATTTCACTGGTATTTATTAAATACTGTATTTGCAATAGTGGCAAATACTGTATATTTACTACAGAAGCAAAAGTCTCAGAACTACATATCTAGGCTTGAATAGATTCTGGTGTCATTTGTAACTTCACAGGATTCTCCATTCTTAATCTTAAATAACCCTTTTGAACTCTCACTTTACATTCAAGGTATTGATGATCAGCTCTTATGTTTCTAATCTTTTTTTAAGCATAGTAAAC
>BLBF01000026.1:16670295-16684461 GCA_015471245.1 Laticauda colubrina | reverse complement strand
AGTAAACCTGTCCAAAACATCATCAACATTAATTGACATGCCTGCAATATTATTTAGCTCCAACTTTCATTTACATTGAAGAGACACATCATTTACAACTGTTCTCCAGTCTCTGATCTTCTGTCCTTTGGAAAAGTTCTTGAGAAAATAGTGGCTGTATGATTACTAAGAATTTGGGGGAAATGTATTATCTGTACATTTTGTGAATGATTTAACATTAACACTATAAATTTAAATAATAATAATTGTCTTTGATATGTAATAGGGACTTTATTTGGTAACACCATTCAGATTGGCATCAAGCCTTTTAGTCTTCATGAAAAAGATAATTTTTATTGTTTATTTGAAAAATTTGCTTATCAAATCTGAGACTCTCCACACTGAACAGGTTTGGGCATTCTTTCAGCACTTTTATGATGACAGCAGCCAGTGGTGGGATTAAAAATTTTTTACTACCAGTTCTGTCGGCATGGCTTGGTGGGCATGTCTTGGTGGGCCTGGCAAGTGAAGGATATGTAAAATCTCCATTCCCACTCCACTCCAGGGAAAGGATACTGTAAAATCTTCATTCCCTCCCACTTCTGGGGGAAAGATCTTTCAACTTCAAAATTTCCTCTACCAGTTCTCCAGAACTGGTCAGAACCTGCTGAAGCTACACCCTATATTCTAAGCTTAAAAACCACTCCTTTGGTCTACCAGCCTCTATTTAAACTACTAATCTCTTCAGAAGGAATTCAGATTAATTCAGCTAATCCGAATCTGTTATGTGTTGGACTCCTCTTTTCTATTGGCCCTGTGATGGACTCAAAAAAAGTTATGGACTTTGCCAGTTTTAATATAAATTTATTCATAGTTTTGCTACATCTCATACTCTTCTCTTCAAGAAAGATGAGATTCTGAAATTTAAGAGGCCTTTCTCCATCTCATCCAAATCCCATGTTCCTCTTTGTGGTTCAGACTGATGCTTCTGGTTTTATATTTCACAATCTCCTCTATTTTTTGACAACAGTTCATTCATTGAGTTTTCTTTTCCAATCACTACTGACTGTTTTATGCCCTCAAAAATACTTTTCAACACTGGTAACTTCTTCTCAAAAGTGTGGTAGATCCTACCAGGATTCAAGATGGTTTGGGATGGGGTGGGAGAGAATCCGTTCCAATTCCAGTTGTAGAAGAAATGGAAAATCTTCTTATTCCTGATATCTGTAACCAAAAGAAATGGGAGAAATAAGAGGAAAAATCTTGTCATGTCCAGTTATGAAACGGAAGTAGGAGTAGAATGCCTTTCAATCTACCATGACTGGAGGAAGAAGGAAAAATAGCATCTCCAGATCCATAAGTGAAAGTGAAACAATTGAAAGGAAAGTAGTAAAGTGTTGAAACTGGTGACAGAGAAATTTTGAGTCCCTTTCTCTCCCTGTTGTATAAAGGAAGATGGAGAACTCTTCAAGGCTGAAAAATAAGTTGTTATCAAGTTGCTGCTTCAAAAAGATTTAAAAAGACATAGGGTTCAATCTTGTAATTACTAATGGATGATGTTAGCTTCCCAATTTACTGCAGTTATTGTAGCTATGTAAACTTCCTGAGTCTATTTCAGAGATGCAGAGCACTGACAGATTGTAATTGCCATTCCTCATATAAAACCTGGATTGTTAAGACTATATAATCTTATTATTTATTTATTGCAATTATAATTTACTTTTTTTCCTAGAGCTCATGGAAGCTTTCTCTGTTTTTATTTCTATGATAGTTGTATGTGGTAAGTAGGGCTGAGTAACCAGTCCAAAATAGCTTAGTAACCTTCATGCTTGAATAGGGACTTGACCATCAGTTCCCCATGTTTACGTATAGCATATTAACCACTATATTACACTGGCTTCTGTATATTTATTAGTTCATTGAATCCAGAAGACATTCTGTTCAATATATTTACATAAGATTGCACTGCAAATATTTTAACACAATTGAATGAATTGTGCATTCAAAGCAGTTCTATTTATCCTTTGTTTTTATCTCTTGAGTGTTCATTTGTGTTCTGCTGCAAGACTGACCATAAGGTAGATGCTGCCATCTAGAGAAAAACTGGAAGCTATTTCTCATTTCACTTTATAATTATTTTTCTGTTAACAAACATCACCAGCAATTAATACAGATAGTTGCTAGGGTTTTTTTTTTTTCAGTTTTTATTTTCCTTTAAAATTTATTTCAAAAGGAAAGAAAAACTGCAATTTTTTTTAACTGAAGTGTTCTTGAACTTGTTTATTACAAGATCAGAAAAGAAGAATGTCAGAATGATTGATATGTCTTCCATAGTAGAAATCTCTCCAGGGCAATCTTCTCTTCAGTGGAGTGCATCTTCTCTGCCACCTTCTTGATTTCCACACTTCCATTCTATCTCAACAGAAGACATTGTGAGCAAATTCCACTCATGGGATAGAAAATTTGGGCAGCCAGGGAGAGTAGAAGGACAATAGAAGGGAGAGGCGTAAGACAAAACAACACTGCATCAGGTCTAAAAATAAAATAACTTCAAAAAAAGACGTTGAGAGAAATTTGAAAAGACTTCACAAGAAACCTGAAATAACACCCAAAACTTAAAGTCTCATTTTGAGAAATTACTCTTATTACAATTACAAATCGTACCATCAATGAAAGGTTCAATATCAGTTTCCTAATTATCATAATAGCTCCCTCTACCACCATTCCTGTACCGGCAAATAGTTTGAATATTTGTGGTCTGCATTTGTGCAGACTTTTCTTTATCATTTGGGGACTGGGCTTTTCTTTTTGTCTCTTTTGGGGGAACAGGATGATGAAGTTTGGGGGAGTTTGTTTTGAGACTCAAAGAAGCATTTACTCTAATTCACAGGGTTTAAAAGAAGAAGTGCCAAAAGGAATTAACATTATTTGCTGGGCTCATTGTTCAGCTGCCTCTTTTTCCATAACACAAGTGTGCTTTGTTTACTCCCCAATTGGTTTGGAAAGAAAGGGCCTACTAAAATCAAACAGGCAGGGCTGCACAAAGAAAGCATGGAAAAATACCTGAGAGACAAGAAAGAAAAGTGAGGATTTACCTTGTCTCAGTCTATTATGCAGACATACAGATAAATAAACATCCCATTCTGTTCAAAGGAAGAGCACGCATTCTAAACAGTAAAAAGAATCTACTTTTCAGATAGCTGTCTCCCAAACTCTTACTACCAGCAACAAATCCTGGAACACAGCCAGTATGATTTGTTCTGAACGATTGAATTCTGCGGAGTTTATCATTTACTTCCTGTGTCAGCAAATAATTCTATGTCCATGCATCTTTACAAACATTCAGGATGTCAGCAAAGTCACCTGTGTCTTTAGAGATTAACATATATGGGTTTTCAATGCCCTTAAAAGTTGCAACCTGGTGAGATGAATAGTGAAAAGAAAATGTAGAGGGAGTGATGCAGAGTACTGATTTAGCAAAGTCTTCCAACAAAAAATGCTTTGCTTTAGCTTTAATTTTACTACAAGATAGTTTTCTTGCTGCAATTTGATTGGCAAGTTTTTAGAAAGGGCTTTTCATTGCCTCCTTCCTAGGACTAAGGGAGAATGACTGGTCAAAGGTAACCCTGATGACTTGTGCTGATGCAGGACAAAAATGCATCATCTCCCAGTTTCTAGCCTGAGGCCATAAATACTACATGGCTCTGCCATTATCTCATTTCATATGTTGACACAATAGCAGTTATAAAGGTTACAGCATACATCACTGAAAATATGGAGGAAGAATTGGTTGCCAATTGTATACTCCATCCCACCCCTGAAAGGATCTAATGGTAAAGAATGCAACGAAGACACCATTAAAGCCAACCTCTTTGACACATTCCTTGGCTCAGTATTTGTAAACAGCAATGGATAATGCCCAGTATTTCCTAGTCGAACCACAGACAACTACAATGATCTAATACATATCAATTTTACAGAAGACAATGTTGAAAAAGCATTACACAATCTAAAACCATCCCTATTGATTGGACTGGATGGACTGGCCTACTTCTTAAAAAAGCTACCCACTGCCATAGCCGAACCTCTAAGCATAATCTTTGAAAAATCTTTCAAGACCAGCTCCTTGCCAAAACTATGGTCACAAGCCACAGTCATCCCCATCTTTAAAAAGAGAGACCCCAGCCTGGTTGAAAATTACAGACAATTACAATCTCTTTATGCTGCACCATCTGTAAAGTCATGGAATCAATTATGAACCAATCCATTATCCTCCACTTAGAGACAAACAACCTCCTCTCCAATAAACAATTTGGTTTCAGAAAAAAATTATCCTGTAATCTGAAACTCTTACACTGCAAAAACATATGGACTACACAACTCAATCAGGGCAAAGCAATAGACGCAATCTACATAGACTTCTGTAAAGCCTTTGATTCATTGGTACACGACAAACTACTCCTAAAACTAAAATCTTATGGTATCTCTGGACAACTGCAGAATTGGATAGAAGGATCCCTGTCAAACAGACAACAAATGGGCAAAATTGGGAGCATCCTATCAATTTCTGTATCTGTCAACAGTGGTTTGACACTCCCCCGAGACAGTATTCTAGGGCCACCTCCTTTCATACTCTACATAAATGACCTCTGTGATCATATAAAGAGCAACTGTGTTCTCTTTGCTGATGATGTAAAGTTATTCAGTGCCACAGACAATACTGCTACCCTTCATAAAGACCTCGACTATGTATCAGAATGGTCAAACAAATGGCAACTTCAAATTTCATCAAATAAATGCTCTGTCCTACTTGTTGACAAAAAAAATCAGAAAATAAAATACAGGATGAATAGTCAAGACCTTGCTGATGGTCAAGGATCTTGGAGTACCTTGACTCTGTCAAGGATCTTGGAGTACTCATCTCTAATGATCTAAGTGCTAGACCCCACTGTAACTACATAGCCAAAAAGGCATTAAGAATTCTCAACCTAATCTTACGTAGCTTTTTCTCTGGTAATATCACACTAATAACTGGAGCATACAAAACATTTGCTAGACCAATACTCGAATACAGCTCATCTGTCTGGAACCCACATTACATATCTGATGTTAACACAGTTGAGAAAGTCCAGAAATATTTCATAAGAGTTCTCCACTCTTCTACTCACTGCAGAATACCTTATGCCACCAGACTCAAAATTCTAGACCTGGAAAACCTAGAACTACTCCATCTTCGGTCCAATCTAAGTATATAAGAAAATATTTTATTATATAAATATAGTATAAAATATAAAATTATACTACATATAAATATAGTATATTACAATGTATGATTTTATATACTATATTTATATATAGTATAATTTTATAGTATAATATATATATATATTATACTATAAAATTATACTATATATAAATATAGTATATAAAATCATACATTGCAATGTCCTACCAGTCAATTAATACTTCAGCTTCAACCATAACAGAGCAAACAATAGATACAAACTCAAGGTTAATTGCACCCAACTTGATTTCAGGAAATATGACTTTAGCAACAGAGTGGTCAATGTCTGGAATACTCTACCTGACTCTATGGTTTCTTCCCCAAACCCCCAAAACTTTAACCTTAGACTGTCTACTATTGACCTCACCCCTTTCCGAAGAGGTCTGTAGGAGGTGTGCATAAGCGCACCAATGGACCTACCGTCCCCGTCCTATTGTTTCTTTTATTTTTTTTAATTTTTCTTATCTGTATCCATGTATTCATAACTATGTTTTTACTTATACCTATTATCTTGTAAGCAATTGACAACATAAAATAAATAAAATAAAATAAATATTCATAGAAAAACACATTAAGTGAAGTAAAGGATAGTTACTTAAGGATAGGTATTTAATGAATAGTTGATTTGAAAATGTTTTCACATACCTTCTCCCCACCCATTTTCTGGATAACCTAATTATTATTGAGCTGCAGTGGCACAGTGGTTAAAGTGCAGTACTTCAGGCTACTTCTGCTGACTGCCAGCTGACTGCAATTTGGCAGTTCAAATCTCACCAGGCTCAGGGCTGACTCAGCCTTCCATCCTTCTGGGGTGGGTAAAATGAGGACCCAAATTGTTGGGGGCAACATGCTGGCTCTGTAACTGCTTAGAGAGGGCTGTAAAACACTGTAAAGCAGTATGTAAGTCTAAGTGCTATTACTACCGGCCCAGCCTTTCTGCCCAGATGACTCTTGGTAAACAATTCCTTCCAGAGTTGTCAACCTCTTAGTGCTCCACATTTAAAAATATAATTTTTAAAAAGTGTGGCCTCAGCCAGAAAAAGGTGCCTGTTATCAGAAGATAACTTTTAGGCAGAGTAGATATTTATGCTGACAAATCATGAGCAGACAGAAAATCTGCTGATCGACACCCCGTCCACATTTTTAGTCGAGTTTTGAAACAGAAACTATGTTATGTGCATAAACTGCTGAATTAATTTATGTTCATGTGTGTAAATTGGTGAGATTTACACCAATTTACAATTGGTGAGATTTAAATTGGTATTGAGTCTTTACTGAAATATAATGTTGAAATGTCCTAAATGTAGAACCTGTCTATGAAATCACTAAGGTACACTAAGTATATATCATTCAGCAATTGGCAGAATGCTAGTTGTGTCATTTTTACATACTCCTGTATAGCAAACAAACCTTGCTCCTTTGTAATATTAATATATTTATATTTCACTCTTCTTAACCACACATCTCCCTTAGAGAGAGGCTCTGGGTGGTGTACAATTTGATCAATAAAATTGAGTATTCAAAACAGAATCTAAGATTAAAAATCTTTAGAAATATATAACAACATTACAAAATTACAAAAGATGGAACATTCCAAGATACGGAAGTATATAGAGTTATCATGAAACCAACCAATTCTTACAAGGTTTTAGAAAACCCAACTTTAAACTAAAGTGTTATGGATACATTTCATTTCATTATATTGGGATGATAGGCACAAGGATAAACATATTCTGCACTGACTTTTATAAACATAGTTCAACATTTTCTGAATCCATCCATATGATATTCAAAGAAATAAAGTATGAGTTGTATTCTATATTCTATGTTTATATTTTATGAAAGTTATGTGGTATATTCTAATTTTTAAACAACTATTGGAGAAAAAAAAAAGGGAAACTAGAATTTGATATCAAGTAGTTTAACATTTTTCTTCCATACTGTTAGTTCAATAAAAGTCTCCATCACCTTGGAAGTTGCTCTGAAGTTCAGCATGGATTCCTACACCACCAATAAAAGTGCCCCATTTGCAATCAATAATAGCTTCAGAACAGAATGGATTTATTTAAATGCTTTATTAAAAATATTTCTATGCCACTGCAACCCAAACAACGTTTAAAAATTCACATTTCCTATTGCTATTATGGGTGATGGAATGGGGGGAGGGAGTTTACAACTATTTTTTCATTTGCCCTGATCCTGACCAATACTCTTTTTTGTTACTATTTAATTAAAAAGAATCAGGACGTATTGAGGGCAATTAAGCCATTATTAGCAGATAGATCTAACTCATTCATTCCAGGAAGATTCCCAACCAAACTGATTTGAAATGTTTGGACTTAAGCTCTTAGTTTTAATCTCATATCTTGAACTCTGCCCTTCGGTCACTCCCAAGCCATTGTTGTCCCTGTCAGCTTTGATTAGCCAGTGACCTATATATTCCTGTGTTTGTGCAGTCCGGTTGTACTATTTGTTTTTTAAATCTATCACAATTCTGCCTTCCTCCTCAACCCGAATTTTACTAATAGAGCTGTAAAAATTAACTAAGATAACTTTTATTAGCTTGTTTTTTTCAGGTAAAAATGCAATGGGACAAGATACACCCTTGACCTGACCCCTTTTGTCAGTGACTTCCATCATGTGACCATGTAAACATAAGTCAGTACCGATGTCTACGTAACATTTATTAGAATTGCTTTGTACATCACTCGTGTGTGTGTGTGTGTGTGTGTGTGTGTGTGTGTGATTGACTGATCTTTTATGAAATGCCTCTTGGCCGGGATAGGATTGCATCCAATCAAGGAGAAAATCGTTATTCTTTGGGAACACTATAGCCTTCATCACCCTTCTGGATAAACATCAGCTAAAAACAAAATGTGTAACAAATGCTCAATACACAGCATGTGGCTTGTTCCCCCCACTCTCTCTCCTGGAAATAAAAGTAGTCCATCAGAGTAGGAAGGAATAAAACAACAGAAATTGTGGCTCTGTATTTGTCTAATAGCTTTACTTATAATTCCCAGATTCATTTGGCATACTAAGACAAATTTTGAATCTTGGCAGATGTTACCAGACATGTTAACAATAAGAGGTGAAATGGTTCATTGTTCTGACTGATCATATGTTCTTCCACATGTGCTTTAGATAATCAGTCCATCCTTTCTATGTGGACATCCATTTGCATGAAATAATAATGGAACCATAATAACAACTAAAAGCACAAACTGTGATTGGTACTAAGTACTGTGTTATGGTGATATTATTGTACAGCCATCTTCTGAATGCTTCAGAATAAAATGTTTAGCTCGGTTCTAGAAGCAGTTCATATAGAAATTGAACAAGTAAATATTTAAACATATTAATATAATAATTGAATAAATCTATCTCTTTAAAGTATGCTTATTTCATCATCTGTTATTATGCATTAATATGTGAGAAAAGATGAAGTGTTGGCATTAGGTAGCAGAAGATGTGACAATGTCAGGTCTTCCTTTTTTAAGCAGGCAAATTTAATAGCAAGGATGGCTATGAGATTTATTTGAATAGTGTAAGAAAAACAAAACCATCTATATTAGGCTACATTAACAGAATTTGCAAGTCTGATTGTGTTCATCTCCTCTTCTTTTCTATTCCAGTGAGTCAGGGATAAGCCAGTTGAGTCTATTCCTAATACTTCCTCCTTTCCAAAGTTCTTTTTCTGGTCTTTTGGTTTTTCTAAAAATTTGTGACTATCTATCTGTCTGTGACTATGGTGTCTGCAATGTAAACCTGGGAAACCAAATATCAGTTAAAGAAGGACCTGCATCCTCTCCCTCAATGAACCTCTGTGGTCATTAAGAACTCCAGGAGATGCTTTTCTAAGGATGCCCTTTCTGTTTAGGGTTTGTTTATCTGGCAAACAGAAATGTATGGGGTTGGGATTTTTGTTCCCATTCTACCCTGTTTTAGAAGAGTGGTCATCATGTATCTCTTTGGTCAAACTTTAAATATATATTGAATTTAACTACTCATTTGAATTGATATTTTATATTTTATTTCATTGTAATCTATCTTATTCCATTACATAGGTCAGACAAAATTCGAACACACAAGCAAACACGTGTTCAACCTCTTTTTCTCACTAGGAAGCTAATAAACCTTTAATACTAAATAATACCAGCGGTTATTTTGTTTTGTTATTTCAAACCAGCATGGGGATGTACAAGGTCTTGTTTTTCTTATAATTGATTTATTACTACTGCTGCTGCTGTCACCACTAGTTGGTCTCTGTTTTACAATTGAAAGAGCTTTCTGCAGTTAGACAGCACCTCTTCAGCATTGGTCCAAAGAGCAATGAACAGGTCAAATCAGAATTTATTCATTAGCATACCAGCTGACTGATGGAAGTTTCTAACAGCATTAAGACTTTAAGCTCTGAGTACATGGATTTACATAAGACACTTCATAGTAAAGGAAAGCTGGCTAATCCTTGAGCTGCTCAAACTTTTCACAAAACAAAATAAACCATTACAGAACTGAGTTTGTGTATTCAATTTACTATTTCTAAACAATTTATTGATAAAGTGATCTAAACTTACATCTCAGTGAAAATGAGGAATGAGAGCCATCACACATCAATTTACGCTGGTACTTAGTTTATCTACTTTAAATGCCTAATTCTTGATAATTGTTGTCACTTATTTCTTTGTCTTGATTCTATTTTAAACAAGGTCATAATAGTTTCAGTTCAGTGCCTCGATGAACCTAAAAGTTTGCTTTAAATAAATTATGTTATCAATGTTTATTTTTGCTTTGGAAGAGGGTTTTCTAAAAATAACATAGGAAAGATAATGTCTTTATTTCTTTGGATTAAATTTTGAGAGGTCAATTTATTCATTTATTTAATTTTGAAAGTGATAAAGTTGATCTTTTCCCTCATGTCATTTTCACAACTTAAAAGATGTTAAATTTAAGCCCCATATTATCTCTTAGGCAACTTCATAATAAAGTGAAGATTTGAATTTGTTCAGTAGGTTTAATTCCATGTGGCATGTGTATGAATTTATTAGAACATTTTTCCAAATATTTTTGCCAAAAATATCTTCAGAATTGTTCAATATTTATAATAAATACTATACAACCCTGAGGATTATTTTTTGCAATTTGTTATGAGTTCTGGGAGAGTAACACAAAGTATTATTTTAAGACTCAAACATACAGGCAGTTGTCAACATTGTAAATTACAGAAAGTTTGAAATATATGTGTACCAAGGGAATGATAGGTGTACAATAAGAATCTGAAATCAACCCTATACATCCCTATTTTACTTAGAAGCATACACTTTTGTCATGATAATATTAAGGAATACTGCTAATACAGAGCAAGAAGCTAGAATAAGAAAAGGTTTAATAATAAAATTCCAAAATAAAGAGCTTATCTCTGAATAAAAAATTCTGCAATGAGAGGTGTTATGGATCAGAAAACTGGTTTAAGAACTTTTAACTTTGGAAATGTACAATTCAGTTACAAGTCTATCATTTGCTGAGAATTATCCAGAATGGGCATTGTATTTATTTTTCTTTCATTAAATATTTCAGCATATACATTTCTTTAAATCTCATTGAAATTAATGTGATTTTAAATTACAATTCTATTTATTCATTTCAGATAGACATTACCAAATAAGTAAATACATTATTGCAACCAAAAAGCACTTAATTTGACAAATCTGTGCCAATGCTATTTATTAGCTATATCCTTCATATTGGAAAGTAGTCCGAG
This sequence comes from Laticauda colubrina, assembly GCA_015471245.1. NCBI lineage: Eukaryota > Metazoa > Chordata > Lepidosauria > Squamata > Elapidae > Laticauda > Laticauda colubrina. The sequence goes on along the minus strand of BLBF01000026.1, from coordinate 16,673,437 downwards.
ACGCCCAGATTCAGGGCTGAAGCCACCTCGTAGAGGTGGTGAAGAAGGGGGAGCTGTCAGCAGGATTGAGGAGAGCCGTATCTCTCCTCCTCGGCTAGCTATTACTCCCTTTCCCAAAGGCGGTTGCAGCGGTGATCAAAAATGGTCACCCCAAAGAAGAACCTGACTGGACAAGATTATGCAGGAGGAAGTTTAAAGGACAAAGTTTGACTGACCGGGTTGAATGGAAAACATCTATTTAAGGTACCTGGAACCTGAATTTTAAAGACTAATACTATTCCTAAAAAAGATCTTAAGCTGCAAAAGAGAAAGGGAATGGAAATGGAACTGGCTTTTTTTCCTCTCATATTGACAGTTTTAATTGACTTGGAACGTTAAGAAGAAGAGATTCAAATAAGAAATTGATACTAATCCATTTTAACATTAATAGGCTATTTCCAGCTGAAAATAAAGTGTCAAAGAGATAAAGATTCTTGGATGAAAAATTTTCTTTAAAAAAGAAAGAAAGCAGAGGAGCGAAAAAGGAAATACGGGGGTGGAATCTGGAAAATGGAGGAGACCACCTGGAACTTTTAAAAAGAGATAGTGGAATTTTTAAAAGGCTTGAAAAAGATACATTATAACTGAAACTTTTTTACAAGATAACAAAGAGAACGTGAGAAAAGAAACAAGAAATGGTTTTGGATTATTGGATGATTCCTTGAATTATGGATGGTGGATCCGAATGAAACAAAATAAAAGCAATTGGGGATGGTTTAAAAATTTTTAAAATGGCACTCCTTGAAGAGTTAAAAATGAGACTTGAAGAACAAAAAGAAGAAGCACAAGAGGGAAGAGGATCTTTTGGTTTCATATTTCAATTTTTAGAAATGGAGATTTTGAACGATGAAAAACAACAAGAAACGCTGGCAGAACAAGAAGGGCGGGACAACAAAGAAGCTATCTTTAATGACCAAGCAACATTAAGTGGGATAAAAAAGAGAAAGGAGGGAACGGGAGTTAAAAACTTAAGCATTGAAGCAACAACAAAAAAAAGAGTAATTTGAAAAGCAATCATAACATCAGGAAGAAGCAGAAGGGAGGATCACAAAAGGGAGAATCAGATAGAAAAGGAATAAAAGGGGGAGGGAGAAGAAGAGGGGGAAGAGGGAAAAGAAAAGAAGCTACAAAGGACAGAAACAAGATATAAAGGTATAAAAAGCGTATAAAAATTAAAGGTATAAAAACCTATTTAAAAGACTCATAGACAATGGTTAAAATTTAACTTAAAGAGAGGATTCTGCAAGGGTGCATGGGATAGCATTGTTATATTAGAAATAAAAAAGGGTTAGAAAATAGGTTTAGATCATTAAAGTGATCAAAAAAAATTGTATTGATATGTAATGGAATATTTGTTTGTAAAGAGAATAAGGCTCTCAATGATTTAAAATTAAAGTTAAAAAAAACTGAAAAGAAATATGGAAGATTTTTATCAGTTGACAAGATGAATTTGAATAAGAATAATAATTTTATTGACTCCTGTTAATAACTATTGTTTTGTTTTTTATTTAAAGACAGTAATAAGTAAAATATGAAATATAGATGATTAAAGTGAAAGACAACTGATATTACTAGGTAATGTTTGTTAAAAGAAATAGAAATGTAAAGATTGTTATGAATATTAATGGCAGAGCTGTACTTGAATAGAATAATTATTCCATTTACTATTGTTATGCATATATACACAGATATATATACATATATACTTTTTTCTTTTAAAAATTTAGTGTGTATTTTTAAGGGAATGTATCCAGCAGAATTCGATTGAAAATAGGTATATGTTATAAAATAGAAGTTAAAAAATGAATGTTATAACTTAATTTTTTAAACAAGATTTGAAAAAAGATACAAAGGTGTTACACTCCAGTCTAGTAATTACAGGGGAAAATTTGTTTTATGAGAAAAGATAATATGAAATTGTAAACAGGACAGATGAAAGTATAAAAACATTGATTAGAAAGATTTTAAAAATTAGAAAAAGATATGTAATTGAATTAAGGAATGAGACAATTTAAAATAAGGCTATAGGAAGTACAGAAAGGAGAAAGCTATTGAAATAAATTTGAAAATAGTAATAAATATGGATTAGAATGTTTAATTTAAATATGTATTGAGTTTATGTCTGTATGGAAAAGTGATAACCTGGGGTCACAGTGTTCTCTATTTGTATTTATATGTTTTGTGAAAACTTAAATAAAACTTTTATGAAAAATATATTGAAAAGTTGGTGCTGTGCCCATAACAGGATTGTTGATTCTTGCTTGTTTTAATGTCAAATGTTTCTATACAACCCAAAAAATATTTTATGTCATTTTATTTTAAATCCATGTCATCCATAAGATTCGTAAATATTTTTTTTTCATTTGAAACAAAGCTTTCAAAGATCCTGAACAGGATATCTTAATTTTATCCAGTAAGGCATGAGATTTCAAAGCTTTGTGGGTACAGATAAGCTTCTTCTTCTTCTTATTCTTCTTCTTATTCTTCTTCTTTTTTGCCTTACACTTCAAACAGATGTGTCAAATGAATAGTAAGCCCAACTTGGAACACTTGAAACTACTGCCAGCATTTCTCTTCATCCATGCAAGAATCTCTTGAAGTCTAATCGTTACCAAGCAACGCCGACAATGCTACTGCATGTCTGCATGAAGTGTTCTCTACTCAGCTTGGCTCATTTTCTGCATCTTTAATTACAAAGGAGAAATTGTCCAGCAGCCACGCTCAAACTTGTTCTTATTGAAATAAGCAACAAAGAGGGCTGAGATTTGCAGGGCTCTGGGTATCTAACAGACATAATACCCTACAAAATAATACTGTTGGGATAAAGATTAATCAGAAGTAGAAAAAAACTCATGGGCTAAAATCAATCAAGAGGACAAACAGCCCAGATGTGTACTACTGTCAGCAAATACATACAGATGAACTATAGTTTTCAGGTTTTTAGTATTGTTTAGTACTGCCAGCTGTTCCTCAGACAAAAAACAACAGAAAATCTACTATTTCATGTAGCATGGGATTTCAGTAGACAAGCACTTAAAGGTTGAGGACATTTTCAGTGCAAATGTTTTTTTTAAGTTTTAAGTGTGTGTGTGTGTGTGTGTGT
>BLBF01000026.1:16643229-16669895 GCA_015471245.1 Laticauda colubrina | reverse complement strand
ATATTCATTTTCACTCAGACTAGGCCTCATTTACTGCTGGATTTGTGCTGGATCCTTCTGGAGTACCTCAGAGTTGTTAAGTGACAATCTTAAAGCTGATTTAGGATTAGGATAGCTTAACCAGGTGAACCGAGGGCTTCACTTTGATTGGATAGAAAAGCTGGCGTTATGCTTGGAAGTCCATCTAGTAATACTGAAAGGCTTTATCAACATCCTGAGAGGAGTGCATTCAGAATAGGTGGCAATGAGAATTTCGCTAATCAGGGAAGGATTAGCTATGGCTCAGAGCAATGCTGCGTCTAATTCCTTTTTCATGACGTTTGCCATGCGCTGCAAAATGATCTGGGTGCAACACCATCACTACTATAAATATTAGATGAGTCTGTCCAGTGTTTTAATTAGCACTTTCTAAGGGTATTGAGCAGTTAGAAATAATGCAGTTGGAAATTAAAAGAAGCAAAATTATTGTAAGATTTAACAATTACTCTAATTTATGGACTCCACAGTCATGTTATATAGTATTCTTATGAATTGTTCTCTCTTTCTGGATATATTCTCAGAGGCAGAGGTGGTATTCAGCAGGTTTTGATGAGTTCTGGAGAACCAGTATCGGAGATTTTGAGTAGTTTGGAGAAACAGCAAATACCACCTCTGACTGGCCCTGCCCCCATCTATTCTCTGCCTCCTGAGTCCCAGATGATCGGCTGGATCTTCTTTTGTTGCCCTACACAGGAGAACAGAGCTGGAAAGTAGGTTAGTGGGGTGGGGGGAGGGATGGGATTTTGTAATAACCTCCCCCCAGGAATGGGGTGGGAAGGGAGATTTTACAATATCCTTCCCTGCCACGCCCACCAAGCCATGCACACAGAACCGGGAGTAAAAAAATTTTACTCCCACCACTGTTCAGAGGCTACAATTCACTTTGGTAAAGAACTCTACACCACAGAGATGATGGTGTTCATCTCACAGAGATGAAGACCCCTTGTTCACCTTAGATAATTGTGACTTTAATGCTGCAGCATTTGCCTTGCATGGCTCTGTCTTTCTCTTCACAGAATCCTTTTTTGTGCTACTGGGTGCCTTGGCATACGGAGCGAAAATGACACATAGCGAAACATTTTTCTCAATAAAAACAACAGGCTGCTTTGTTTGAAGCCACCTTTCAAAGTTTAGCACAGCATTAATTAGCCTTATTATCTGGTATAACTGTCTCCTGTTAAAATGTTATTAAAGTAACCAGTTTCCTGATAATGCTAACAGCCCAGGGATGTCTTCCTTTGGGTTTAGGCAATATTTAATTATTGGATTAGTCATTTACTGTGTTGGGGTGAGGAACAGGAGACAGGAGCAAATTAGGATTATAATTCACAAAATATAGTTGACAGGATCAACTATATTGTGTGAATTAATGAATTTTGTTAAGCATAACAAAAATGTAGACACTGCAATCCTCTAAGTTTGTTTAGGAATTCACAATTCTGGGAGATGTGTAAAACCAATAACTGCAAGAAAAGACATCATGCAATAATGAATATATCCAACTATTCTACTATATCTTCCCTATGATGCTAATACCATAAATGCTGCCTATATTGATACATATGTATATTTGTCTGAATACATAATTTATTTTTCAGACTGTTTGTTAAAGCCCAGCATCAAAACATATGTAATGCTTTAATGCTGCTTTTAAATTTCAGATCAAAAGCTACATATATGTGAACAACAGATTCATTTATTCATAGTATTCTTTATTTCACATAGAAACAGAAAAGAGCTTCCATTTATGAACTAGCTCCATTTAAGTAATATAATGGAGTCAACTATTCCCTGAGGAAATTAACCATGTGCTGGAAGCACATAGTCCATTCAATGACATAGTGACATTTTAGATTTTCTTTGTTATCTTAAAGAAGACTTTGTTTTAGTTTTTTTAATTATTTTTTTTTAGGATTAGGAGGTAGATTTGGGGCAGGGAAAAACTGAAGTGCAACCCTTCAAAGAGCTTATCCGCCCTACTCACACTTTTGAGTAGTTTTGTATGCCCACTGAGAATGAAAAATAACAAGACAGAAACAGAATGTATGGAGACAATATGCTCTATTATTTGCAACTTCTCTAGAAATAAGAAGAGTAAGCCAAGCCTCAACCCTATGATTTTATTCAGAAAACTCAGCTGATTTGGAAAGTTATCTTAACTAAAAACCTGAGATGATTTCAGACTAAAACTAATCCCATTTAGGTTCATTGTCAGGATAAATTAGTTTATGCTATTTATATGAAACCCTAGCTTTTCTCTTCCAACTCACGTAAATGTCTTGTGACAACAGCTATTGTTAAGACAGAAGAAATTTCCTTTACTTTACATAGAATTATAAGGTTGGAATGAATCTGAACTGATTGGTTAACATTTATTTAAAATCAATACCTTTATACCTCTGCTGTTTTCCATCTTTCATCTTGATTTGAACATGAAACTAACATAAAATCATGTTGAAATGTGAAATCTGATTAAATTAGATTCTGTTTTATGTGTTGCCAAACATAGTCTGAAACTATTTATATCTCAATAGTCAAATACATTTACTCATGAAAAAACTTCAATTGTTTTAATTGAATTTAGTTCAGAGTGCTAAATATTTTATCCAGATGATACTACTAGCTCAAGGTTTCTGGCTAGATAATGCACCTTTTCCCATTACCTTCATACAGATCCAGATCTCTGTATTTCTGTATTTGCCATTTCCATCTTTGTTACTGAAGTCATGCTCATTTTTGTTACTTTTTTAGAATAATATTTTAAACACGAGTTGTTTTGAGCGCTATGGTCTATAGCCATACAAAAGCGATAATGATAAATCTCCATCTAACTTTTCAAAAATAATGTGCAGTGTATCCATCAATTTAGTCTATGCAGCAAATTAAACATAAATTTAAAAAATACAGAAAGAGAAAAACAGATGTATAAATTCTACTTTTGAATTTTTTTTTACCAATTTAAAAAACAGTAAAAGTATTGAACATTAGAAATACAAAAAAGAGAAAAATGGTATGACATCATAATGACTTTCTTTTAGTTAAGATGAGAGATGCTAATTTCACTTTCTGTCTTCTGGACTCCTTCAAATGGATTTGCAGCGTATCCATGAATGTCAACTTTTAGACATTTGTATTTCTTATTTTCTTATGTTTCTCACAAGACATGTGTTTCATCTTTAATGCGGCATTCAAAACACAAAAAGGACCCTCCTTTTAATCTTCCAGTTCTCAATATATATCCAGGTAGGCTTCAGATTATGTGTCAGGAGGACTTCCATTTCTGTCACTTCCTCCTTGATGAATGAAATTCTCCATCTAAGCAAACAAGCACTTCAGAGAATTCTCCTTGACAGGGCTGCTAATCCCAAGAGCCTTCCTTATCACTCCATTTTTCAAGGGTTGAGGAAGTACAGCATCCCTGCACTGCCTGGCTCTTACATAACTACATGCAAATGTTGAAACCTAACAAGGAAACTCCTCTGTGGGTGGGTGTTTTTCTACCACAGATCTTACAAGAACAGACACTTTTTCTGAGCCTTCATAATTTGATTTTGCAACTACCCAATCACATATGCAATATATGTGATTAACCTGATTAAAATCATGTTGAACTATATGAATCATCTCTTCCTTCAATCCTTGAAACCTACTTTATTTTATTAGAGCCTTTAGCACTATCCTTTCAGTTACATATTCTATTATACGTAAAATACCCTAGTGGAACAATAAACAAAGAAAGAACAAAAATAAATGCATATTTCTCCACTACCTTTCTTTGCCTTTCTCGTCATTTAATTTTTACACTGACATTTCTTCAAGAGAATGATCTGTCTTTTGGTAAAAGAAATTGATTGTACTATGAAACAGCTAAAGCCAACATGGCTTCTTTTACATGTTTGAGACTAGATTTTTTTATGTATGAAAAGTGATGTTCTTGTTAAATTAAACAAATACTAGACATGCACAAATCCAATACATTCAACCTGATCTTCCTATATCCAGTCCATTATACGTTTTATAAAAAAAATGTTTCAAGAAATATGTTTTAAGCATGTAGTGTGAAACAGCAAAAAAAGAATGTGTAACTTAGAAAGTTTTAACAAGCAGTTTGCATGAACTGAAATGGCTTAATTAGTACTCCTGCACTCCTTGTTTCAAAGCTGAATGTATGATAGCTGGTTTTTTCTTTAACACTGGCAATGTGTCAGCATTACTCAGTTGTATATAGCAAACTCCAACACCTTGTTCCAGCACCTTTTTGAATCTCTTCAAAACTGCCTTATGTTTGGACTAATCTAATTGGACCCAGGTTTAACCACACTAGCACTCTTACCGCCATTACATCTTCTGAGGAAGCTGTGATCTAAAGAATCACAACACATGGTTATTCAATCAGGAGACAAGAAATATTTAAGAAGCTCTGCATTATTTCAGGTGAATTTTTCCAAAATCATGAGAAGAAGAAGCTTGTATCTTAAACTCACTCCCAAAACCAGATCCCTGGAAGACACTGAACAAATACAAGGTTGGTGGTTCTGTCCTTTACCACAACAATTTATCACCAAATTCTTGAAGGGAAATGGAAAAGAGCAGTGCAGTGAGGCAAAGGTTTTTCAGGCAATCTTGGCATTGGCCATTAACAGAAGAGGACATTACAGTCACCCCTGTTCTTTATCCCAAGAACTCTCTTGAGTAAACTCCTTCATGAAAAGATGGTGTTATTGCCATAGATTCTAGTTTGCTTGCGGATGGGACCACACCAAATATGCTACTGAGATTGGATGACCTTGGCTTCGAGCCCAAATATTTCCTGCTAAAATATTCCATGACTGAATATGGTAGTAAGTAATCTGAACAGGCTTTGTCATCTACATCTACACTGAGGGAGATGTGTTTACAGACATAAAGAGCAACTGCAATCTGAAATATTTTGTTTGCAATATGGTATCTTAACTCAATTTATTGCCCCTTATCTGTTTGTCAAGCAAAGATCTAAGTACTTTCCATATCTACAAAGCAGATTTTTGAAATCCATTGATCAGAAAAAAATACAACTATTTCTTGAGTTGTGCTCCAAAACTTACTGTCATTTCAGTAAACTTATACTTTCCATAGTTTGTGTGCTTTTCTCAGTTGCATTCTTTTTCTCTATAACCATCTAATTAACTGGGATATTTATTTTTAAAATACACATCTTAGTTCTATGAAAGGTGATGTAAACAATGCACATAAAGAGTATCTTCATGTTTCCCTACATTTGTTGTCTTAAAACTGATATTTTTTGTTGAAGTGCAGTCTGAATTTTGAAATAATTGACAAATTGGTATTATTTCAGATGTTAGATGTTATGCAAGTGTTGACCTTCGATGAAAGTAATCAAAGCAACACATAATCACTTATCATTTATCATATAGCTATAAAGTCAGTGCTGAAAATACTCAGAATAATTTTGATGCACAATCATAAAATATGGATATTATTTTTGTTTTTATTTAGATAAATTAAGTTTGAAACAGAACCCTCACATGTTGCTATTTCTCATTATGTTTTGTTTGGCAAAATCAATATGGAGTCTACCTATTAATCCATTAATATTTTACTGAACTGCCATAGAAAATAAATACAATAGAAATAGAAACCTAAGCTTGGTTTGATATTCATGCCATGACATTCATTGGGTACCTATCAGTTTAATTTGTTTTGTAAAAACATTTTTTTGGATTATCCTTAGAAAACCATAAATATTTTTTTTAAACTAAAAATAATAATAATACAACCAGCCAGCTGCATCTTCAGGATAAAATTCTTTTAAAATAAAAGAAAAAACTTGTAGTAACAAGAAGCATCAGTTCTAATGAGCTCTTCATGCTAGTTTAAGCCCTGATATTGATATTAGTCTGAAACCTATTCTCTGGCAGATGGATTGGGACATCTCTTTTGTGGGTGGTGGAGGGGCTCATATTTCAGATATGGGGCAAGTCCATCTGCACCACAGACTGGAGGCTGGATGAAGAAAATAGTAACAACTTTAATAAATGAGATGTACAAGCAACAAGTAGAGTTCTGCCAAGCCTTTCTTGCACTTTTCCCCAAAGCATCTTCATTCATTCTGATGGGAAAATTGTTTTTTTAGCTTTTATTAATTTCATTACATGTCATAATTAGAATATGGTATCCTCAACTCTCACCATAGGTTAGCCAAAAGGTTTTTTTCTGAGCATCCTCTCTGTTATTCTATGTGCCTCTCTTTAATTGTCCACAGTTCTCACTCGCTTTTTGGTTTTAACACAAAAAGAATATATAATATGTTTTTTCAGAAGTGGAAACCTTGGCAAGCAGGAAGCTGCAGAGTGAGATATGTTGGGAAGAAAAAGAAAATAGCCCCCTCCACCATGGCTCATTGAATGATTATGCAAGAGTCATTTCTTTCATCAGAAGTAATGTGAGAAACCCTTAGAATGGGATAGAAGAACAAAATCCTCTTTTCTGGGACAATAAGTCAAGAAAACAAACTTTGGATGAATGAAGGTAGATTTTTTTTTCTAAAGTTAAATTAAAAGTCATACACAGTATTTAACTTTATCGGATATTAAAGTTGTCTTGAAGTTTGGACTGTAGTTGGGACACGAATCTTGGGAGAGATCAGCAGTGTGAATAATATGGCTGTGCAGCAATTGGGTCTAATTCCAAAAAGCTGCTTCAGGGCCCATTGTTGATGGGCTAAATAATAGACTTCTTCACAACTCTTTCAACCAATTGTATCTAGGACTGCTGTTTGTGGTCTGGGATAATTCAAGATGACTTAACTTTCAGCTAGATTAAGAAAAGCCGAACAATTTTGCAGCAGCTTGCGAGAAATTTAGTTGTCCATACCCCCCATCCACCCATTAGACTATTTTTCTCTTCCAATGCCTTTCCCATTTCCCTTTCCAAGTTACTAGTCAGTTACTTCCTGGGGGTGGCTTATTGATATGTATCTTATGGTGGATTTTATTTAGTCATATGTATATATGCATGAGTATAAATTTGTACAACAACAAATTTAAAAATAAACATCCCTAGATTATATTTTTCCAGTTTAGATCAGAATGGTGCTCAGGTAGAAGGATGTCACCCTGGTAGGCATTTATACAGGCATCCACTCACATGGACTGAAAGATCAGTTGATGGATGGATGGATGGATGGATGGATGGATAGATAGATAGATAGATAGATAGATAGATAGATAGATAGATAGATAGATAGATAGATTCGTATAAAGTTTACTTATAGTTCTTTTATTGAAACAGAAAGTTGGGAGGGTCCAGCAACAGGAAATTGATAACCACTCTGCTCCTAAGATTCCTGATTCTCATCAATAGCTGCAGCAGATGTTAGTGTGATAGAGAGATGCAAAGCAGCAACCATTGACTCAGATGTGGGACATTCCACCAATCAAAATTCAGTGTTGCCTAGAAAAAGGTAATTTACAGAAGACAAATCTAACATTAATGCTTGAGTTGACCCAAACTGTAAAACACCACTTTCAACACAGACAAGAAAAACACAGATAGAAGTTACATTATGATAGGTTGCAGGTCAGTGGAAGCTGATATCATCTATTCATGCTCTTCAAAAAGGTTTGGTTCTGTACACACAAGAAGTCAGCCTGGAAGTACTAATGTCCTAAGCAGACAATTGCTTCATTCCAATGTTCAAAAGGAAAAAGGTGTTTTCCAAAGTAGTTTTCTTAAACCTGATAGAGAAGTGTTGATTGAGGTTGGCTAGGTATTCTGGGAGTTGCAATATCCCTGGAAGGTATCAATTTATAGAAGTCTGAGAGAGAAGAGAGAGATAAATGGGCATTTTATGTTTGTGTGCCAAAAAGAGTGAAGTTTGCATCATGATTCTCAGTCCCTCTATCTTGAGAAAACTGATCTCCACCCTGAATGCAGCTGACTGAAATCTTGCATTTATTCTCACAGGCACATCTTAAGGTAGAATGCATGGGTTTTTCCCATCCATTTTAGGTGACTTTATCAAAAGGAGGAATCTTGGGTAAATTTTCACAATTCTCAGCGTGGGGAGAAAAAAATCTTGAATATTTTGATTTCAGGGAATGCAACTTCCAACTTTTAAATATAATGAAGAACTACTGTTAACTGGTAACAAATGTGGCCATTAGAACCTATCTTTTATCAGAAGCCAAATGATCATTCTACCCTTGTTTGTGGGACCAGTACAAAATAATAACAACAACAACCAAAGAGAACAATATCTTAATTTCCATAATCTGTTATCTACTTCAGTTAGAAACACTGAGAATATAATGCATCATATACAACGATTGGATGAGTTTCAAAGACCTTTTACCTGCCCTCTATTCATGCTGCCTCTCATATCTTTATGACATGGAATGAACTACTTGGCGCCACATTGCTGTTATCCATTAACCATTCCTGTTTTCCTAATCAGCTCAGACTCCATCTTTCTCTGTCCTATCTGTTATTGTCTTCTGAAGAAGGATGCAATGCTCTTTTTGCCCCGTCTGGTTTGCTTGACATGATTTGTGTATCTGACCACTAGCAGAGTTCCTTCTACTGAACCCTGTGCATTATCTGCTTTCCCATTTCCCCACCCCTTCTCTATAACCAGGCAAAGAGGGTCATACATCTGTAAATGATGGCTGTTATGAAAAATGAGGACTTAGAACACATGGCTCTCATCAGACTCATCTTCCACACCACAGACATGGCTTGCTTCCCTGCAAAAGCAGAGTGCAGTTAAAAGTTGAGGAAACACCTAATAAATTGCTGGCCCATCTATTTAATAAGCCATCAAAGACAGTGTTAGCAAATCAACAAACAAATCAGAAATTTGAGGCAAGAGTATTTTATTTATTTATTTTGCCACAGACTTTGTATAATCTGTTGTCACGACCCCATTATGTGATCATCAGAGCAGTGAGTTTATGCAGTTTAAAGGAAAACTGTAAATGTTGTAATAATATACATGGTTCTTTTCTATTTCCCAATATTTGCTTTTATTTAGGATCACAAAAATTCTGTGAGATAGGCACACATTTGACCTTAGCCAAAGAAGCAAAGAGCCATATTATGTTCGACACATTTATGAAAGAGAAGTCGACTCAAATGAATATCATTTTATAATGTGTTGGTAAGACCACACTTGAAATACTGCATGCAGTTTCAGGCGCCATGATGTAAAAAAGATGTTGAGACTCTAGAAAGAAGGCAGAAAAGAGCAACAAAGATGATTAGGGAACTGGAGGCTAAAACATTTGAAGAATGACTACTGGAATTGGGTATGTCTAGTTTAATGAAAATGTCTATAGGTGACATGATAGCAGTGTTCCTATATCTCAGAAGTTGTCACAAAAGGGTAGTCAAACTATTCTCTAAACACCTGAAGGTAGGACAAGAAGCAGTGGATAGAAACTAATCAAGAAAAGAAACAACCTAGAGTAAGGATAAATTTCCTGTCAGTTAGGACAATTAATCAGTGAACAACTTGCCTCCAGAAGTTGTAATGCTTCAATCCTGGAAGAGATTGGATAACCATTTGTCTGAAATGGTATTGGGTTTCCTGCCTGAGGAGGATTGAGTTGGACTAGAAGACCTCCAAGGTCCTTTCCAACTCTGTTATTCTATGGAATTTGAACTGAATCTGGTGAAGATTTGATACAAGCTACACTATTGAAATGTGCTGTCAAATTATTTTGTCAAAGATTAACTTCAGCTTAATAATTAATCTGCTCAGAGTAGTGAAAAACACCAAAATGAAATATACCATGTTATTTTTTTAAAAAAAATCAACAGGACAACTTTGCACATCAGCAGAGAACAGACCATAGTAGACCATGAAGCTGGAGGAGTGAGGTCATGCAGACAGAATTCAAGATGGAGATGGCTGATCTTTTGCCAGTATTCCTTCTTTCCCCATTCTTCCTTCATGCACAATAAGAGTAAAAACACCAGCTCAATGGCAGACCCCATTTTGATTTTGTTTGGATTGTATAGATTTCCTTTTGTTATGTTTGTTTGTTTGTTTGTTTCATGTTTGTTTTGTTTCATGTGCCACCCAGAGTTGGTCAGGAGCAATAAATAAATAAATGTGTTCAAGGAATAAGAAAGAGTTGGAATTTTTGATGTTCCCACAGCAAATTAGTTACAGAGGCAAAGCTTTCATCTACACTTTCATCTTTTTTTCTTCACCTGCAAAGCCTAGATTATTCAGGAAAAGTACAAGGTACTACTTTAGCCCTCTGGTTGCATCATTGCCCTTGACTAAAAGCAGAATGGTTAATAGGCAGCCAGTTTTCAGCTACCAATATGAAGACCTAATGGCTGATACCCACTATTGAGTTAAAGGGCTATCTTCCTATTTATGAGTCAGCAAAATACTATGCCACCATGAGTTAACTGCCAATCTGTATACTGCCTCCTTCTGTGGGGTTGCCCTGATAGTAGTTTTGTGCAACTACTTAATGATTTTGTGCATAACTGAAATAATCTCACAACCAGGATTGCTTGGGGAGTGATGATCCCATCATTTCACTAGTATCTCATTTTAGCTTTATATCAAAAGGGTAAAACTGGCACTGGCTAAACAATTTTATGGCTAAGCAATGAGTCAGAAGCACAATGATAGCTCTGGTGGGTATATTAGATGAGAGGCTAGAAAATGACAAAATAGATGCTTGGAAGAAAGGAGGTCAGAGATAAGTTTTTCTCAAATACGAGGAAAAAAAATGAAGTGAAGTATGTTGATTTAAACTTTCCTCAAAGAACATCTCCATTTCCATTTTTGTCCTGAAAATATATTATTTTTCATTTAAAATTTGGGAACTTAATGTCCATTGTCTCACTTTTTTCTATCCTTTCCAAATTATTGTTAATGGGTTGTGGTTCACTCATGTATTCGCCATGATTTCTATCTTATCCACCTCGTTTCCTAATTCTCCGTTTATCCAGGCCATGTCCAGATGGGACCATGATTTGTGTGGGTTTGAGTAAAAAGTGTATTCCCATCTTTTAGGATTTATCTTCCTCCATTGATCCACCAAATTTAATTCCCGCGTCATTTCAAAAAATGTGGTTGGTAGTGTTTTCCTTTTCTTTTTTGCCAATTTACCTATGTAATCTTTCCTCAGGTTAACACTGCATTATAATCTCCTATAACACATATATTATCATATTCTATTTCTACAATTGTTTCATGTAGTGTCTAATAAAATTCTTTTTGATTTCATTTGGGGCATAAATTACTAACAATGTTTTTTGTCCAATCAGTAATTTAATTATCAGGATCCTTCCATTCAAATCTGTATATTTTAGTTTCGCTTCTAAACTTGTATTTATGTAAACAGCTATCCATCTTTGTTTATTTTTTGCTAGAGCAGTATATAACTTTCCTATCCTGGGGTATTCTAAACAATCCCTGTGCTGGTCCTTTATATGCACCTCCTGTAGGCAAACAATATCTAATTTTTCTTTGATCAATCTTTTAAGTATTTGTTTTCTTTTAGCAAGGGAGTTTAGCCCATTTATATTTATAGATATTAGCCAAATTTCTTTATCCGTTGACTTGTTGATAATTTAGCCTCTGTATTCTATTTATTCTAGTGTCCCTTTGAGGTCTTGTCCTTAATTCTCTTCCCTCTCTTCCTTTTTGTTCCTGTCCTTCCTTACTATTTTCTTCTTTCTCTACCTCTCTTATCTCTTGTAGCTGATCTTCCTGTCTCCTAGGTTCTAATTCTTCCCTACTGCTACTCTCTTCTTCCTCTCATACTATTTGATCACAAAATTCTCTTCCTTTGTCCAACATGTACACTCTGATCAGGAACTGCAAATTAACATTATCAACAGCATATAAAGAAAATCTAATCAAGATGTTTTATAGATGGCATTTGACACCAGTGAGATTGGCAAGAATATATCCGAATATGAAACCGCAATGCTGGAAATGTAAACTCACAGATGGAACATACTATCATGTGTGGTGGCAATGCCCCAAAGCTAAAAAAATACTGGGAAAAATTGAGGAAATGGATACAAGAAATTACAGGGTATGATATTGGATTTAAGCCAGAAACATTTTTATTGGAGATGATTAAAGGAAATTTAAAGAAGCATATCCAATATGTCATACAACACATAATAATAGCGGCAAGAATTGCTTATGCCTAGAGCTGGAAAGTAGATGGGGAACCCTCCAAGAACACGGTAATAAACAAAATACCTGATTGTGCCTAGATGGATAGGCTTATGAGGAAACCAAAAGGTAAAGGGAGATGTTGTATATAGGTTTACAAAAGAGAAACAAGGCTTGATATGCAAAAGAATTGTAAATATATGTAACGCTTGACACAGTACTGTTAAAATGTAAATGAATTGTATTTTTGAAACAAATAAAATAAAAAATAGCAAAGAGTAACATTTATGTCTCTGTCCAGAACTCTACATTTCTCATTATTTTATTCCAGTGAGAAAGTGGCTTTTCCAAGAATAATAAGAATCCCATGATGTTTTTATAAATAATAGGAATAATGTATTGGAGTGGTAGGCAGGAAGAAAAGAGCCCAAGTCAGGAATATGCAGGGAGTTTCAATCAAGCCAAGCAATTTAAAAGAACTTAAAACTCATCAGAATCTATGAAAAAGAAGTCCCTACAGCTAGTTGTTACCAATTATAGAGGGTGATGCTCATTTCTGTTTCAAGGTCAATGAGCAAGTGCTGTATAAAGATGTTTCCACAATCATGTGGCCAGCATGACATCACAGAGAGCTGTACCCTTCCCACTGAAGTGGTACCTATTTATCTACTCTTATTTACACACTTTTGAACTTCTAGGTTGGCAGGATCTGGGAAAAGTAATGGGAGATCACCCTGATGCATGATGCTTGAGTCTTGAACCTGGGCTGCCAGCTTTTCTAGCTGACCAGCCTAGCATCTTAACTGCTCGGCCATCATGTCCCCTATGAGAAAGGAATCTGAAAAAAGGATGTATATATACAAAGTATATATATCCTCCTACCTATAGTTCAAAATGAAAAATTCAGAAGTTGAAGGGAGATGTGGAAAAAACTTGCTATCCAGGAAAACAAGGAAAAAGTCTCTAAAACCATCCATTCACCTCTACCTGCCGAGCTTTTCTTTAATCAGAAAGTGAAACATTAAACTGAAAAGGCATAAAAGAAAGGCAAATAACAAGTCCAATTTGTCCTTAAAAAGAAATCACTTGTTCTTGATACATATGGCAGTGACGGTATATGTAAAATATTGCTGGGTTTAGGAGAGTATCATGCTGATCTTGGAAATTTCTATCAGGACTTCAAATGTTGATAGGTAAACCAAAGAAATAAAGTTCGAGAACAGGAATGCTTTCCTTCATTTTGGGTGGCTGGATGGATAGAATCTGTGAGAGATACCTTGGGGATGAGGGAATGGAGAAAACCAGGGTGAGCACACTGATAAAAGTTTATGAATAAAACAAGCTCCATCCCTTTGTTTACATGCATCACTATATGACATGCAGAAATATAAAAAGGGGTTGGAATTTGTGGCATGATGCAATCTCATTATTTTAGTCCTATTACAATATCATGGAAAATAGTGCTAAAAATAGATTGTGGCAGGGCACATTTGAGCCATGGTTAGGGTATGTCTGTATGGATTCTTTTTTTTTTCCCCAATATGGTTTCAAAATCTTTTCTAGAGAATCTATAGTCTTCCATTGTGCAACAATTTAGAAATGTTAAAAATTTAGAAATAGCATTGCTATTGAGTGACCTCCTGTGGTAGAGACATAAATGTACTGTCTGATGTGTAGTACGTATTTTCCAAAGACCGATGTGTGGAGCTTGAAATGTAATAGAAATGAATAACAGGACAGAGTAGATGAAACCCATTCAATAAGATGTTTTTAACAGAAATTTATAATTTCTATCTGAGGCATACTCTTCATCCCTTTTCCATACTCAATAAGATATTTTCTTAAGCAGGAAAATAAAAATTAAAAATGTTTTAAAAAGCCATCAGTAAAGGCATGAAAATCCCATTCTAACAGTTTAATTAGAATTGATATTTCGTTCAGCTTTTACGTACATACAAACTTTAATTGTAAAACAATATTCTTAATAATATTTTAGATTTTTAAAATGCAAACAATATAACCATGACATTCAAATTTTTTCTAATCACAACATTCAAAACCCACCAGCATAAAATGGCTATTTTACTTAAAATTAGAAGATGAATAGGAACCGAAAGGACAGAGGGCTACAGTCTTACACTACTTCCAAAAATCATAGACATAAAGGAACTTTTCACAAGTTCTTTGTACATATTAGCTCATAAAAATGTGAAAAGTATAAAATAATTATTTGTGTTTGTTTTCATGTTAAGCCCATGTCACAGTGAACCAACGGATGCAAAGAGGATGTAAAACGGACAAAAAACCTTGCCATCGGTTCGAAAATGCGATTTATTCACTGCCTCCATTTTGCTTCCTCTCTATCCGTCCAGTATAAATTTATTGATATTTCATCCGGTCCGAAAGTTTTGGGCTGCCTAAAACTTTTACACGGAAAATGTATCCAGTTCGTCCGTTCTGCATCCGCTACACATCCGCTACGCATCCATTACGCATCCGTTATGCATCCGCTATATCCGCTTGGCGTCCGCTGCACATCCGCGCAACTCGTATCTGCCCGGACGCAGGGAGGAAGTGGAACGGACGCAGAACAGATGCAGAACGGATGCAGAATGGATGCAGCACGGAAACAAAGCATTTAAAGCGGAAAAAATGTTCGCAGAGAGGACCTATCTCAGATATTAAGGATGCCTAGAGGATGCCTAGAGGATGCCTAGAGGATGCAAGGGGACACCTATACTGCCTATAAAAAGGGGAAGCAACTCGTCTGCATCTCACTTTCAGACCAGCAGCCCAGTGGTGCAGACCTCTGCAGCCTTCATCTGACTCTTCCTCTTCCACAGCATCCAGTCATGTCCACCATGGATCGTACCACAGTCCTTTTGGCAGCCACCATCCTTCTGCAACAGTACGAAGCCATCTACAGGCTCTGTGAACTCTACTATGGGAGGAAAAAGAGGCGGCCAAGAAGCGTCTGGGTCCAAAAATGGATCGGGAAAAGAGCAGAGTACGGACTGTACAACAAGCTGATGGTGGAGTTCAGGAACGAAGACACTCAGGCGTTCCAGAACTTCATGAGGATGCCTCCAGCCATGTTTGACGAAGTTGTGCAGCGCCTGACACCCAGGCTGACCAAGGCAAACACCAACTTCCGGCCCAGCCTGGAACCTGGGCTCAAGGTGGCACTCACTCTGCGCCACCTGGCCTCAGGGACCACCTACAAAAGCATGCAGTACAGCTGGAGGGTGCCACACAACACCATCAGCATTGTGGTCAGAGAAGTGGTGCAGGCCATCATTGAAGAATACAAGGAGGAGCTCCTCCAGTGCCCCTCCACTGAAGAAGGATGGAAGAAAGTTGCAGAGCAGTGGTATCAGAGGTGGAACTTCCCCCACACCGTTGGAGCCATAGATGGGAAGCACGTGGCCTGCAAACCTCCAGCCAAGTCGAGGTCCACTTATTTCAACTCCAAGGGCTTCTTCAGCATCGTCCTCTTCGCCATGGTCGATGCTGACTACAAGTTCATGTACATCGATGCTTCAGTCTACGGCTCATCTTCAGATGCCCAGGTATACAACGCCAGTCACCTCAAGGAGGGGCTGGAAGGCAAGCTCATCGTGGGCTTCCCAGATTCAGACCCCCTGCCCAACGATACGCAAGATGTGCCCTACTTCATCGTGGGGGATGACACCTTCTCCCTCAGAACCTACCTCATGAAGCCATACACTTCCAGACTCCTGACCCGTGAAGAGAGGATCTTCAACTACAGGCTGTCCAGGGCAAGGTAGGTGGTGGAGAACGCCTTTGGCATCCTGGCCAACAGGTTCCAGGTACTTCTCACCACCATGCAGCATCGCCCAGAGACCGTGAGGAGGATCGTGGAATCTTGCTGCATCCTGCACAATCTCATGCGCACCCGCTACCCAGTCTTGCAGAACAGGCTCGTGGACCATCAACAAGGCAATGGGGACATGGAGCCTGGGGAATGGAGGCAAGGGCAAAACCTGATCGACACTCAGGATGTGCAAGGCCACAACAGAGCTTCACTTGAAGGGAAGAAGCAGCGCAACCTCCTGAAACACTGGTGCAACTCCCCAGCTGGAGCGGTGGAGTGGCAAGACAGGATGGTAGATGCTTAATGGATGCTTCCTTCAGCCTGTCTCATCACACGGATGAGATTGGGCCATGTATGTTGGGTGGGCCTACAATGAACAGGGCGTTTAATAAAGAGTTGTGTTTGTGTTCAAATGTGTGGATCAATGCTTACATTGTTATTGATAAAAAAGGGCCATAGGTGTGGCACCTGGGAGGCTAGACCATACAGTCCCACTATGCTTGCACTGGAGGTTTATCTATCCCACAGCTATTAGCCATCCCAAAGGTATCCCTGCTCATTCCACAGGTATCCCTGCCAACCCCACTGCTATCTTAACCCATCCCACAAGCATGCAAAGGCTTAAACCAATTCTAAAAGTTTCCACCAAGACTTTTTTTAAAAAAACAAATGAAGCAAGTGTGTGAATCAAAGATAAACTTTATTGAACAACAAGCTGTAAAAAAAAAAAAATGACCCAAGTCAAGTGTCCAAATAAAGTCCACAGGTAGCCAGCTACCCAGTCTCTGGCACTCTTCTTGGTCACTCAGAGGTGTGCCCAGTCTCAGGGGTGAAGGGTCCAGGTACTGTGGTGGTGGGTGGTGCTGGAGTGCCTGGCCTCGAGAGGACAACAGGGGACGGTTTGTTGAGAAAGCTCTCAGACAGCTGGCTCAGCCCTGTGATGCTGAGAGGTCCTTCCTCCATGCCATGGGGTGTCAGCCCCAGTACTGATGACAGATGTATTGAGGCCGGGCTTGGCTGTGGGGTGGAGGAAGGAGTAGTGTAGTGGGGCTGTCTGGTCTGCAGCTGGGTGAGGACTGGTGTGGGTGGCATCATTGGCGTGGGTGGCATCGCTGCCGTCGGTGGCATCATTGGCATGGGTGGCATCGCTGTCAGTGGTGGCATCATTGTCGTGGGTGGCATCGGTGGCATCAGTGAAACAGGTGGCAACGGTGTCGCCCAATGACTCTGTGCCTGGACTGGGAAGGGCTGCTGCCTGTGCTGCTGAACCTCCTGGTAGCCATAGCCCTGGTAGGTGAGGGCCTGTGGGAAGCCTTGGAATGGGAGGGACATCACCTGGGGTGGAGGAGCAGACCTGGACTGGGTGGGATCAGGTTCCTCTGGATCTGGAGGGTTGTGAAGCAGCTTGGTGATCCGGTCCTTCACCAGCTGGTACTGTGGATCTGCCATTTCCTTGAGGGTCTGGTTGACATAGGTGAGGAAGGGCTTGCAGTTGGAGGATGAGGAGTCGGTGTGGACCAGCTGAGAGAGGAGATCTATGCTGGTGCAGATGGTGTCCCTGATCTCCAGCAGGACAGTGTGGCTCTGCCCCTCCAGCTGTCCAGCTCTCTGCCTTTCTGCGGAGGCGGAGCTGGGGGAGGTGGATGCGGCTAGGAGTGTGGTGGACTCGATGTCTCCTTTCTCCCACCACACCAGGGAGTCCTCTACGCACTCCAACATGCTTACCACACCTGTCCACAGGTTCTCCGCCATGGCACGCTCCACAGAAACCTGCCTGGAGACAGGGACTGACTCTCGGCCGGAAGAGGACTGGCTCTCAGCAGGCTGCTGGAGAGAGAGGGTCGTGAGAGGGGCTGCTGGTGCTCCTCGGTGGTGGACCTCACCCTCCAGGAAGCTGCACCTGGCCATGACGTAGGTCTCTCTGTCTGTTGGCTTCACAGTGGCCTGGCCAGATTTCTTCAGGTGCAGCTTCCCATACCAGGTGTGCATGTGCTTCCACCAGCCGAGGAGCACCTCCAAAGTGTAACCCATACTCTCTGCCCTCTCTCTCCAAGCAGCCTGCTTCCGCTTGGTGTCCCTGTACAGCCGGTGTCCTTTCCGCCACAGATAGTCAGTCGTTCTCTCTCAACCACTCCAGCACCTCATCCTCGTGCGCCTCCTCAATGGAGTATTGCCTCCTCTCCCATTGTTGCATACGCCTCTTCCTCC
Organism: Laticauda colubrina; assembly: GCA_015471245.1. Taxonomy (NCBI): domain Eukaryota; kingdom Metazoa; phylum Chordata; class Lepidosauria; order Squamata; family Elapidae; genus Laticauda; species Laticauda colubrina. The sequence continues at coordinate 16,651,659 of BLBF01000026.1, read as the reverse complement.
CTTTGGCTGGACCAGATGGGCCCTCATCAGAGGGGCTCCCAGGTAGTAGGGGCTGCTCCTCCACACCAGCAGCAGCAGCAGCAGCTGAATCATCATCATCATCATCATCATCATCATCCTCACCAGCAGGATAATAATAATCATCATCATCATCAGCAGCAGCAGCAGCAGCAGCAGCAGCAGGATCAGCAGCAGCAGCAGGACCAGCAGGACCAGGATCAGCAGCAATAGAGTAAGCACCAGCAGGGCCAGCAAGTCCAGGAGCACAAGCAGGACCAGGAGCACAAGCAGGTCGAGCAGGACCAGCAGGACCAGGAGCAGCTTCAACAGAGTAAGCACCAGCAGAAGCCCCAGCACCAGCAGAAGCACCACCGCCAGGAGCAGCTTCAGCAGAAGCCCCAGCAGAAGCAGAGTCAGGGGCAGGGGGCGGGATGTTGGCCCTGTCCCTCTTGCCAGGGATGGTGGCAGGTTGCTGAGGCTTTCGCTTCCTCCCCATGGTTGTGGGGTTTGCTGGCTGGCAGGCACCAAGGCTGGCAGGAAGGCTGGCAGAAAGCCTGGCAGGAAAGCAGGCAGGCAGGCAGGCACCAAGGCTGGCTGGAAGGCAGGCTGGCAGGGCAGGCAAGGAACTCGAAGTGTCCAGCAGCAGGTCTTTCCTTGGAATGCTGGCCACTTGCGAGCTGCTTCCCTTTATATCCGGGGGGCTTACATAATACTTTCCCCCCGCATGCGCAATTAACGCTCAGCATCCATTCCGCTTCTGCTGTGCATCTGCTAGGCTTCCGCTGTGCATCCGCTTTATCCGCTGTGCATCTGCTGTGCATCCGCTTCATCCGTTCGACGTCCGTTCTGCATCCGCTGTATCTGTTCCGCGTCCGCTTCGCTGAGGCCCCCCGGAAGCCCTGCGGTTGTGCCATCCGCTCCCATCTGCTTCCATCCGCTGGGCTTCCGTTCTGCATCCGCTTTGCATCTGCCCTGGGTCCTCCCCGCGTCCATGTTATCCGCTCCGGTTATGCAAATTTTTGCCCCTTTTATGAGCGGATAACAACGGATGGAACATTTTGCTCCTCCACTGTGTCCTTTTTGCATCCGTTGGCCAGTGTGACATGGGCTTAAGTCTTTTAATGGCCAACTGTCCAGCAATTGCTTGTTTCCTACAATTTTCAGACCAAGGCCTGCCTTCAACTTATGTTCACAAAAAATAATTCCATGGCCATATAAATTACAGTGGATATATTGTTCATTTTGGGGCTTGACAAAGTGATTCCAGGAGCATGCCTTGGTATGTCCATTAGAAAAGCCAGTAAAAGAAAATGTGTTTTTCTGTTTTTTGGGAAAGGACGAAAAATTATGTTGCTCTTAGAAACAGACTTATTCATATAAAAGGTATGCCTACCTCTTGGGCAACCAAGCCAGCTGCATCAGATGTGGTTCTTATTTTTCCTGTTCATTTACCTTGTCTATAAATTGCAAAGGCCACCAGTGCATTGCATTTTTGAAGAGGAGTCCCATGGGGAGCATTAATATAGCAGGTCTTGTAAAGCATGAATCCTTAAATGTAAAATCTGTTGTTGTTGTTGTTGTTGTTGTTGTTGTTGTTATCATCCTCCTTCTTCCATTTGAATATAATTACTTCTTAACTGAAATCATTGTTTTTGCTACACTCTCAGCTTCTTTCCATTTTGTTTACATAGAGTGAGTCTTCGGCTTTATTGGAGGAAGCAAGACTAGTGCTGCGAAAGCAGCTACAATTTCTGCTTCACTTACATTTTAGCTTATTGATAGAAATATACAGAAATATTCTTCCTAAACTATGATTTTGCAACTGATCCTGTGAATTAACAATGTCATAAGTTGTGAGGACAGTACAGAATATTTTAATTGCACTGGGACACTTTTGATGCCTAATACTTTGTTTGTGTATTTGTTTTTACCATTTGGATGGTTTGAATTTGCTTAGTGCCAATAAAATATAACACAAAATGGCTTGAATGTTCCATGTTTTTATCAGCACAAAAGTCAGAATTAGCTAAAGATTCCAGACACAGCAAACAATAGAAAATCAGGGCCAGCTTCTAAGTCAGAGATGGTATTCATAAGATTCTGACCAGTTCTGGAGAACCGGTAGAGGAAATTTTGAGTAGTTTGGAAAACCTGCAAATACCACCTCTGACTGGAGGTTTTATAGTATCCTTTCCCTGTCATGCCCACCAAGCCATTCCCACAGAACGGGAAGTAAAAAATTTTAAGCTCACCGCTGTTCTAAGTCCTTTTTTTTCATCATAAAGTCACAAGAGTAAGCCACGTGTCCTTGACTTAGGACCATAATTGAGCCCAAAATTTATGTTGCTAAATGAGACAGTTGTTAAGTGAATTTTCCCCAGTTTACCTCTCTTGCCACAGTTGTTAAGTGAATCACACAGCTGTTCAGTTAGTAACACAGTTGTTAAGTGAATCTGGATTCTCCATTGACTTTGTTTGTCAGAAGGTCATAAATGGTTATCACATTACTCCAGGACTGTAGCTGTCATAAAAATGAAACAATTGCCATGCATCTGAATTTTGGTCACATGACCATGGAGATGCTGCCACAGTTGTAAGTATGAAAAATAGGCATGTTACTTTTATTTACGCCATTGAACAGTGGGTGGTGCAGTGGCCTAGAGGTGGAACTCTCGCCTCACAATCAGGAGGCTGTGAGTTCCATCCTAAGTAGAGACAGATATTTCTCTCTCTAGGCACAAAATTGGAATATATCTGCAGAATAAAACTCTACATTGGCAACAGGAAAGGCATCCGGCCAGCAAACATTCAGCTCCATTGCCCAGATTCTAACCCAAGAGGGATTCTGGGATTATTAAAAGAGGATGATTATAACTTTGAACACTCACTAAACAAACCGTTGTAAGTCATGGACTACCTGTATTCAGTGCTGAACATCATCAGATACCAATTTTGCAGAAAATGTTATCAAGCAAGTGACTTTTAAATGCATTTTGAAAACATTGAAACAAATCCACATAGGAAACAGTGGGAAATTTTGTCTCATGCACTGAAAATGCCATTTATCTCAATCTCAATCTGTCATCATAAAAACCAGTTCCACTTCCTAACAAAAAGAACAAGCTGTGTTATTCTCTCCTCTTTTAAAAAAATTAACCCCAAAAGGATATTAAACCAACAAGTTGCAGGCCAAATCTAATCTTTTTGTAAAAAAAATATATTTTCAGTTAGCCATCTCTCAATCTGAACAGAGTCAAATTTTCACTGAAAATAATAATATTTTTTTTTAAAAAAAAAAAGCAGGCAAGCAGGCAGGCACAAATGGCACTATTTCCATCCCTATGCAACTTCTTTGTTTTATGAAAATAATGATATATATATACACACTATAATAGCATCTAGCTCATAACTAGTTCAATGAAGTTAAAATCTTTTGTTATATGTTGTGTTTATTTCCAATATCTGATAGTTATTATCAGTAAACTACAGATATTGTATAATGTTTAGAACAAATTCACTGTCAAATCAAGCTCATTTCCTGATTATTTCATGGACATGTCCATATTCCTTTCTTGGTAAAGAAATATGAAAGTTGTGTACAATTACAGTCTTCTAAGATGACTTTTCAACATGATATTCAAGCATAGAATTTTTTTTATAGTTTTTCATCTAAATACCAACTGCGTACAATTCCATTTGGCTTTCTTAGTCAAGATCAGTTAAGTGACAGTTCACATATTTCTTTTATCTTTGGTAAATAGGCATGGAAGGGATAGACAAATTTTCACAGCAATAATTCACTGAAGAAAGCTATCTTGCACTTTTGAAGTCGTTAATGCCTAAATATCTACTCCAACACACCATCACAAAGTTACACCATATGATCTAGGAAATGAATTAGGGAATTAACTTAGCAGCTGTCAACAGCAAATAGTTTTCTGGAGCTTTGTGAAAAATGGGCATCATTTATAAAATAAAGACCGTTGCAGTGAAAGGCAATTGGGTTAAACATTGTACATACACTTGCATGTAAAAATTTAGGCACTCTGGTCAAAATGTATGTTTCACAAAACAGAACTTGACACAACTTCCACATAATACAAAGTAATATCTTCTTATAAATTTGAACGCATTATTTTACTATTTTTGTGCAGCAAGCCACTTTTCACTTTTCTGACATGGCGAACATTGGCAGAGTGAATGTATCAAGTTATTTAACCAGCTGTAAAAATTAGACCCAATATATAAAAATGTGAAATATAATGTTCAAATTTGTTAGAATGAAGACAATTATCTGTTTTAAAAATTCAATCACCAAATCACCAAATTGGAAAACAAGTGTCTTGGGGGCATTTTTATTTCAGAAAATGCATTTTCCATGTTTTGACTCACTTCTTTGGAATTCTCTTTATTGTTTCTTCTATTCCAGTTAAGTAAACTATATTTATTGTGCCAATTTTTCAAAGCATTGCTCACCTGCATAGCCAATAATATAACACACTTTTCAGTTTTTTCAAAGATTGTCTGGTGATTTTCAGACATGAAGGAACATATTACACAATCGCTTAAATGTCATGTACAGGATTATAGTCTCAACAACTAAAATATATGGGCTGTAGGCCAGTTTCATGTCAAGGGTTCTACATATTCATCTATAAAAGAACATTCTTCACAAAGCCTTTTTTTTAACAAATGTCTACTCTGCTAGGATTTCTTTATAACCACTGATTTTGATTTTAAGTTAAAGTTTACAGAAACTGTTTACAAGAAGAACTGATTGATGATGAGACTTAAATTTTAGGACTTTAAAGTTCAATATTCACAGCATGCCAATAAATACTCTTCACTCGGTTTAATGATATGGCATAGAATACAATAGCTTACAATGTACCTTCAGACCCATTTTTTAAGATGCATACTGGGAACTGATAAGAACACATCTGCTTTGGTGGTCAGAGAGGAAACATGTATCCATTCCTTAGAAAGTCATTTTATTTTTAAAGTTTTCACATACTGGCAAAGGATCCATTCAATGGACCCTGAAAGACTTCCCAAAGTACACTTAACAGTGTACAGTTTGGGCCAGCCAAACTCCTTAGGACAAGTTTCCAAAGTGATTTCACAACACGGGTTTTCTACCCAAATTCTAGTCTCAAGACAAGAGTAGATTTGTAAACTAAGAGTCCTAGATATTAGTGCTCAAAGTGACATGGAATTATTGGCTAAAAAAAGATCCTTAAGTTGACTTAAGATCCTTAAGTTGACTTTATTTAAAAATAAAGCTACTTTTCAACCTGAAAAATACCTGCCAATAAGTCTGACACAATTTTTAAAATAGCCTATTCTACAAGAAGATTTGAGTTGTTGAATTCCACAGCCAAATATGGATGCTTCTGTCATTTGCCATATTATGAAAGAGCCTGCATTTGCACTCCAGCCATTGAAAATATTCCTCATATTTTGTTCAGAAACTCTTATTCTCAACAATAAGTGCCAAATACTTACTGTATCATAACTGAAGCACTGCATAGTCCAATTGTTCAAGTAGTTCTTATTCTTCATATTACAAAAACTATACAAGAGTAAAAAGCAAGGAAAGTTCTACTCAATAAGCTATTAAAATAAATTAATTCTCAAGGCAGATTTAGAAAGGGAAAAAAGGAAAGGGGAGGAGAAAGTAAGTATGGAGGAAAACACATTTTGGGTTTTAGCTTGTGATAAGATGCTCAACTATTTCCAAGTTGAAACTATGGTTGAGTCCTTCCACATGTTGTGAAATTAAGGAATTTTCATCATGTCTTCTGATTACTAATTGGTGTTCAGGGATGCATGTCAATCTGTCATACATAATGGCCGTTACAATCCTTGCACTTTATGCTGTAGGTTCCTCCTGTATTTTCATTTGTTCATTTGTTTGTATCCCACCTTTATTACTTTTACAAATAACTCAATATAGTGAATATGGATACACTATTCTCTCCTATTGTCCCTACAACAAGAACTCTAGCCTGAGAGACAGTGACAAGCCAAGGTTACTCAGCTTGCTTTTCGAGCTAAGGTGGACTAGAACTCATGGTTATCTGCCATTTTCTAGCCTTTTTGGTCTCCAAGGTCTTTTGGTTTATTCAAGATGTTTTGGAAGTCTTTAGTTGGTTTGTGTACTATGGTGTTGCTATCTGGTTATAATAGATCAGTTTTTGTGAGATGTCTCTTCTACTGGTAGATTGTATGAATCATCATATTAGCAGTACCATATTGAAAATACAAAATACAGGTAGTCTTTTAATAGTAGTTCATTATGATGGCCTTGGAAAAAGTGACTTATGACTTGTACTTTACTACATCACCACCCTTGTCATGTGATCACAATTTTAGTGCCTGGCATCTGGCTCATAGTTATGACCAGTTTCAGCATCCATAGCCAAGAAAAGGTCACAATTTGTTACTTTTTTGCCAATTTCAGGCAACAAAAAGACCCTTGAAGAAGCTGGATTTGTTTAAGGTAAAGATTTCCCCTATCCTATTGATTCTCTAGGGGTTGATGCTTATCCCTGTGTTTTAACTGAGGAAGTCAGCATTGTCCAAAGTCATTTTTGTGGTCACATGGCCATCACGACTATATGTCAAGCTGCATGGAACACTGTTACCTTCCCACCAAAGTGGTATCTATTTATATAATATTTTGAAGTTATAATATTTATATAATCGCATTTGCATTCTTTCAAACTGCTAAGTGGGAAAGTAACAGAGGTTCACCCCATTGTGCAGTGTTTGTGGTCTCAAACCCAGACTGTCACCTTTCCAATTGATAAGCTCGATGTCTTTAACCACTGAGACATCATGGCCCCATGGATTTGCTTTACAAACATGTAATTCATTTAACAACCAGTGTCATAAAATTGAGTTCAACTCAACTTATCACTGAGATTTGCAACAGAAATTTAGGTCCCAATTGTGCCTACCTGTAGATATAAAACCAGACTCCATCCAAAAGTGCCTTTATGGGTCTCAGTACAAGAAGCACTTTATAGGAAAGAAAAAATAGACAAAGGCAAATGGTTAATCCATTGAGAGTTTATAGAACAAGATCATGGAGAATATAAGATGGAATTGAAATAACAGCTGGCTGCAGAGGGATTTAGTTTTCAGCAGTTTTTTTATATGCAGTTAAGAGAAAGATTTAATGTACATAATAGGATATTTGGAACTGAGCAGGAGAAAACAGAAGTTGAAATTGAATTGTGTATAAGTTATGAACATATAATTAATAAAATGTATAAGCCATTATCAAAATTTAAAACAGAAGAAGAGTAGTAAAAGAATGTATGATAAAATGGGCTAAGAACTTTGGACATAACATATTGATATAAAAGTGAATGGTTAAGATAAGTGAAATTTACATTATAATTTAAAAGATAAATTTTCTAAGATAAGTACTATTGGTATATAACCACAGACAAATTGTCTACAATGTATAAAGGTACTTCAAATTTATGCTGAAAATGTAGACAACACAAAGGATCATTTTATCATGCCTTGTAAAGTGTTTGGATTCAAGCTCATTTTGGATTCAAACAAATGCAATGAAACAAAGAATTTTAAAAAATTAATATTGAACTGAAATCAGAACATTTTTTCTGGAATTTTTTTTAATATAAATTTTATTTGGGTTTTCACAAAAAACAAATAAAACATCTTTTTTTGAGAATAGCATGATCCTGGGTTATCACTTCTCCATACAGATGCAAACTCTATTTCATATTCATCTTTGTGTTCTATTCCATTTCTTATTACTATTTTAACATTTTCTCCATAATTTTCCCCTCCATTGGTTTTCTCAATTTTATTTTTAATTATCTCATATCTAAATTCAATTATACAGTATATCTTTTTCTAAATTTCAATGCCTTTCTAATCCTTATATTAAAACTATTATCTGTCCTGCTTCAATTTCATATTATCTTTTCTCATTAAACTAATTTTCCCCTGTACTTACTAATCGGAGTATGATATTATAACTTTTAATTTTATCCATTCAATTCTTAAACTTCAATTTATGCCTTTAGAATTATAACATTCATCCTGAGGAACCCCAAAGACAAAATTGACCTGGAAAACCAAGGCATATACGAAATTCCCTGTACATCATGCCCGGCCACATACATTGGACAGACCAATAGAAGAATAAGTACCCGCCTAGATGAACACAAAAATGCAGTAAAAAAGCTGGAACACATCTCCTCACTAGTCCAACACATGAAAACCACAGGTCACAACATCAACTTCAATGGCACTAAAACCCTAGCCACTATAGAAAACCCCAACCACAGAATCATCAGAGAAGCCATAGAGATTGAAAAAAGACCTGACAGCATGAATAGAAGATTCCAGCAGACTGTCAATCATTTGGAAGCCTGCACTCTCAAATAG
>BLBF01000026.1:16611663-16628229 GCA_015471245.1 Laticauda colubrina | reverse complement strand
GCATTGATATACAATTGAAAGCACATAAATGATACATAGTTACAACACCAGGCCGCTTCTACCGGCCAATCGAAGTGTCTGTTAAGCGCACTTGGGGAGCTTCCATCGCCGGAAAGAGACTGTCTGAAAGGCGATGGGAAAGGGGGCAGCCACGCCTCACCCCGAAGCAGTTTGGCACTCTGTCTTCAAGGGAGCTTTCGATCAGCCGATAGAAACGGCCTTATGGAGAGGTACGTGTGTATGGGCCGCTCTAGGTGGGGGAGGAAATTAAGTCACCCCTGAAAAGACAGCCTAGCCATTTTTTCAGGAATCAAAAAAAAAAAAGGCCTGGCCTTATTATAATGAGAAACACAGTATATATATATATTTAAAAACTAGCAAGACAATATATATTTTTAAAAAATAGCAAGATTTTGTACTTTATGCATCAATAGGAATTGTTCCCTGTTGTTTTTAATGAATAAGAATTATATTTTAAAAAATATAAAATTATTCTTAGTGTATAGGAATAAAATTCTTATAAAAGTTTATTAGAATTATAAAAATTACAAATTATAAAAAATTTATAATTATAAAATTATAAACATAATGCCATTGTTTGGAATTGTTGTTTTATTGATTCTAAACTGTTCAAGGACTAGTGACTGTGATAGTATACAATATTGTAATAAATAAAACTGAGTACAGATAGTCCTTTATCATTACAATCAAGCCCAAAATTTCCACTGCTAAATAAGACAGTTGTTTAATAAAGTTTTGCCTATTTTACAACCTATCTTGCTACAGTTAAGTAAATTGCTGCAGTTGTTAAATTAGAAACATGATTGTTCAGTGAATCTGGTTTCCCATTGACTTTGCTTGGTAACAGGTTGCAAAAGGGGATCATGTAACCCTGAGACACCACAGCCATCAAAAATACTGCCAGTTCCCAAGCACCTGAATTTTGATCACCTGACCATGGGATGCCACAATGGTCGTAAGTGTGAAAAACAATCATTTTTTTTCAGTGCCATTGTAACTTTGAATGATCACTAAACAAATGGTCAGTTGAGGATTACTTATACATTGAAAGCAGTGTGTTTGTTTCAGGGAGGGACTTTGTATACTTGTTTGCATTGCTATTGGACTACTTTGATGTGACTCCAGAAAAGATATTGTGGACCTGTTATCAGTGTTTCATATGAGGAGTTTTAAAATGATTTCATTTAAAAAAGATTCAATATTTTATGGAAACATTCTGCAGGCTGGTTGGTGAAGAGTACTCCATGTGGATTATCATCACTCCCTTAGTTTTGTGATTTAAAGCAAAAAGTAAAGCAGAAGAGTTTTCATTCCACGGCACTCAAAATATTGTCTTGTTCAGAGCTGGAAAGGAAACATTTTCTTATTTCCATTTTCTGGGAAGCAAATATATTTCCATTTTTCATGGCATGCTATTAAGGTGGATTTAAATTGTTTTATTACCCTTTATAAACACAACTATGTACACTGCTATATTACAAGAGTATGGACAATCCATGTATATACTGTATCTCTGGTGTTTGTTGTGTTTTACTTGTTAGTAAAGGACTGCAACTTGAGTGATTTTTAACTGTTCAATCATGATTGGTGTTCTCAAGCTTAGGAACCAAGAGTTACAGAACAGCAGCTGAAGTGACCAGCAACAAGTCGTTCCAAAATAACATTTCTGCTGATTTACCCAGTACATGGCAGCAAATATACAACTATAGAGATTAATTAAACAAACTAAACAAAGTTAGACCTGATTACTCCTTGAATGTGAGACTATTAAGAAATCCGAGAAATGGAAATCAGACTAGGAATTTTAGAAGAAAAAAGAAAACAAATCTCAGTTGGCAAAGGCAAAATAAATTTCACATTATTGTAAAATAATGAAGACAAATGTATGGATAGGCCATGCATTCATCAAGAATCAAACTCAACTGGAGCAAATCATTATCTCCTCTTATATAAAGATTATAATCTAATATTATATTTTTATCTTTTGACCAAAAGAGAGAATTGTTCAACAATCCACATTGTTTTATTAGAAAACAAATAACCCAGATATTGTTTCAGCACAAATATTGTTTACTTTTTTTTTACAAGAATTCTACAAACAAGTTATCTTTTGATAATTTACCATATTGGCTTTCAAAAGAAATTGAGGAATCCTTCAATTACTGCTTTGCTTGCAAGTAGATTAAGTATTTAATTCAAAGTACCGCTATGGGAAGCTTATGGCATTTTCTCCCAATAACATCCTTCTATATACATACATTTTCCATTGTTTCTTAATGAACAAGTAAAGCAAGGACATTTTCATTAACATGGCATTGCTGCAAGTCAGCCTTCAATAATGAGATGAAATTGCCCTTCCTATTCTTATGATAAGCTAGCAGCTGGACAAGAGGCATCCAAAGTAATATTGATCAAATAGATTATTGGATTCAGAACAGATGTACACTGATTGTTATTTTCTCTGCATCTGATGAAACAAGACCTGAGATATTTAGTAGAATGGAACATTTTGTAAAACCTAAAGTATTCATTTTTCCATCTTGTCGAGCTTGCTTGGTACTATTCCCTTTATTTGTATGCCATAAAGGCATTTGATGGCAAAGAGGAAATCCAAATGAAAATTTACTGACTGTTTTCCAATAACTAGCCAAGCACTTTTTTGCCTACTGCTCAATAATAAATTTTACTATTTTATAAAAAGATCAAAAGAGATGTAGCTATGGTCAAGCATGCTGAACAGTAAGGCCATTCCTATTCACACAGCCCATTGCAAGATTGAAATCCCAGAGGCCAGCATGGAAAACAGCTATTTGCTTAATATATACCCAGTTTAGCCCTGAAAATGCTGAGAGACATGAATGGTCCAAAGTACCTTCTTGCGGCCTGACCAATAGTAATCCCTGTACCAAATCACCTGGTTTTAATCTGCCTCATCTGTCTCATCGAAATTGAACAGAATTAGGTGTGATACTGGAAGAAGTGTCCCTGTCCTCTCTCAGTGGAGAAGAAAGATTCCCCTTGTTGCAGTTGTGATGCTGATTTGCAAACTACTAAACATATTGCGCAAGATTGTTCACGACTTGTATTCTCTGGTTCTTTAAAAGATCTTTACAAAGCAACACCAAAGGCAATGACCTAGATTGCTGAATTGGCTTTCCAGTTATGAAGCTATTGTCATACCTTCATAGAAATTTTGTATATAATTACATGGATTATTTGGATATGTTTGCTTCTGTTCTATCATTTTCTCATCATGTATCAAATAAATAATAATCAAAAGAATAAAATTATCTTCATCTTGATTTCCTACATAATTAAGTTTCAATGATAGGCTGTGTGCATAGATATGGATAAGATCAACTCTTTGGATTACTTTCCAAAGACCAGGAATCTCCTCCTGCCTAGTTTTCTGGAGCTTGTCTTAAATTTTGCTCTGATGCTTAATTAAGGAACTCTTCCAAATGGTCCCAGCAAGGATGCTATAGATTTGCTGGAGCTTGTCTTAAATTTTGCTCTGATGCTGGTCTTGTTGCTAATTGAACAGCAAAGCAAACCACACTCCAAACATATTTGTGGGCCATCTGAATAATAATTAAGGAACTCTTCTCAATGGTCCCAGCAATGATGCTATAGAATTTCTTTAAAATACAATAATAGACTATCAGCGTTTGTCTGACTTTTATTAGTTAACTGCTTCATGCTACTTAGTTAACCATTACTTTTTATGAACATTTCTGTTGTTTCTGCTGTAAAAGTTATTTGCATACTTAGGCAAACATTTAAAATAATGACATGTGATACCTGATTAAGATATCATAATTAGAAGAAACTTGAAAAACCTATTCTCATCTCAGAAGATTCCGGATTCTAAATTTGCTTGTACTTTGATGTACAACTACATAGAAGGATTGTAATTGATTCACATTAATTGTCAAAGATTGTGTAATAACCTTTACATTGAGCAATAAAATACTTTACATTGGGTAATAAAATACTTTATTAATATTGCATGTATTTTTTTCTTTATCTAATTAAGTTTCCTTTATATTTATTGATGCTGGATTTTTGTCATTTGTACTGACCAAAATTTTGCAGGAAAGTCCAAATGAGAAAAGGGAACAGGCAGAAAAGACAACAGAAGAAAGAAGAGCCAAACACATGGAGAGACTACTGATTGCTAGTGCTATTTGAGTGCTTCTGATTGTGTATCATGCTTGCACCATGATTGCACAATATGTACAACATAGTTTTGTCTTCTGTTGATCTAGCTGACCCACTTTCAGGAAACATGTAAGGAAACCAGCTTCCCAGAGTGATTTCACTGAATGAAATGAACGCAAACATGAGAGGTCAAGGGACAGTCACTCTTTTTTGTTGTGGTTCATTGTTCATCTGAAGGACATGGGGATAGGGGTGATAATTCTTTTGGCTTTCAGGGGTTGTTCCATGTTTGCTTTTCTTTCTAAAGATGACAAAAAGTACAAGATTATCTTGAAGATATTAGAGACAAAATTGTTGATAAGGGAAGATGAGTACTACTTAGATTAGACATAGAGATCCCTGCAGACAGATAATGCACTAGGCCTACAAGATGTAAGAGAAGCCAGGAGAAGATAACTGAGAGAAGGATGAATGTGACACAAAGATCAAAGCCTATCTAAATTCTCGAGTTTAGAACAGATTCCAAATATTCCCATCAATACCATAGGATCTAGCTGAGGAACTGTCTGTCCCTATAGGACCTGCCCAATCAGTTCAATTGTGCATGGTTGGCATGCTCTGGGTTCCTTCGATTAAACAAGGTCATCTATAGGATCTTGGAAGCACTTGGATAAAGGCAAATGTCCCAGGATAATGTTGCAGGATCCAATTTGAGTTGGTCACTGAGTTTGTCACCGAGACAAATAGTTTTGTCTTCCAAGCTTCAGGGAACATCTTCAGGAAACATCTCTCCCTAGCAGAGTATGTGCTTTGGATCTTGGAAGCACATTTTCTCTATAGCAGGACCTGCCTTCTGGAATGAGGATCTAGATCTAGATGACCATCACATTAATGTTGCTCAGAAGAATGGTGAAGACCAGGCCAACTTTTATCGATTTTTTGTATATTTTTTTGTTATTGTGAGATACCCAGAGTTATTGGCACTTAAGCAGCATACAATTTTACTAAATTTAGCTTTTAAACCCATTGAACAAATTTTAAAGAGATTGTAATGACTTTGCAAAGATTCCTACTTTTGCATACTATAGAAGAGGAGGAAGCAATGAATGATCATGATCAGAGACGACATTGAAGCAATAACATGTTTGCCAGATGCTGGATGAATAACAGAGTGCTGCTTTCCTGGGGTATACATTTGGAATGTGTCAGACAGATTCCAAATACTATTTAAGCTCATGGCTAAATTTTGCTTTTTATGGTCCATAAAAACAACAATAAAGCCAGGAAAAACCTTGAGGATATTGTAATGGACTATGAACCACTGGACAGAAAGGTGAAAAAGCCAGGGGTAAAGATAAAACTTTCTTTATTTCTTGCTGTTAAAAGACATAGCCAGGAAGATAGAAAGAAGACACCTGGAAGTGAGCAATTGGTTAGGCCAATGATGCCAATAGTTTGGATGTTTTGCTCATGTTATATATTTCCAAGATGGGAGATTCCTGGCAAGATTGTAGCTCATAAGCAAAGGGAGATGAGTGCTTGGAAGGTGCCTTGTTTTAAAGCAGAGGTCCCCAAACTTGGCAACTTTAAGACTTGTAGACTTCAATTCCCAGAATTTGTCAGCAAGTAAAGCTGACTGAGGAATTCTGGTAGCTGAAGTCCACAAATCTTAAAGTTGCCAAGTTTGGAGAGCCCTGTTTTAAAGTAATCCAGTGAAAGAAAAAAGACTCTAATAAATAGTATGATAATTAGAAGATATGCAGAATATGGAGTCACATACAAACAAACAAACGCTAAGGCCAACTGTGGAATCTATAATGTTAGCTTGCAAAACTAAAATTTTCCTGTCATAGTGTTTTACATGTGGATAATAATCAAAAAGAACAAATAATATTTCCAGAGAACAGGTTAACCTTTCAGGTCCATATCTATTAATTAAAAGAGATTATAGTAGAAAAAAAATATACAAAAATGCAACACAATATTCATTCCACATCAGGATGCTAGAAGTTAAGAAACCTGCCTTTCTTAATTCTACACAACGTATGTTTCAGTTTCATGTCCTCAAACCTAATCAGAACCAATCAGTTAATGGCAGCAATAACAATCTATTTTCTTAACATCATGAGTTTTATAATTTTCGGGCACTAACACTAACTGGAGAAGCCATGAAAATACAGTTTTATATCATGCTGTTATCATTTCTGAAAAACTTGTTTTCATCTTGAATCTCAGCTGAACCTTTTTCACACTTCCTGTCAAGGGATATTGTAAATTATACTAAATTGATTAACAGATTGACTTTTAACCTCTAAAAACCTAAAGCTAAATTACAGTTGTTGAGCCTGGAGAAATTAGCATTTTACCTTAACACTGCGGATATTAAGGGTACCTCAACTTGAATTTTGTAGAAAAAGAAGCAAATATTAAGAAGATTCACGTCACTTTTTGCTTCAGCATTTGTTTGACATACAAGCACTGTATCTTATCTCTGTAAATATTTTTTTCATTAATTCTATTATTGAGCTTCAGTAACTGGATGCCCACAAAAATCAACCATGTCTGCTTTTTTTTAGTTTACATCCCAATTGCATTCTTAAAAATCTCTTTAAATTACATAATAAAGGACTGTTGTAATATTTAGGAAGCCTGATACATTTGGGAGATGTAAACCAAATTAAATGGTGTAGGAGGAGAACAACTAAAACCAACATTTCTCTTTCAACTTCTAATCAAACAGGTACTATTTACAACAGAGAAGTGAAGAATTATGTGAGTCATATTGTTTGAAGCAATAAGTGCTTCCCTGTGTGCCATAGCTAATTCTGATTTGTATAGTGTGAACAACCCATTTTTCAATGCAGAAAAATGATTAATATGTCTTCTCATTTAAATATTTATATGTATTCCTCTTAAAAGAAATAAATCAAAGAATAATTGAGTTGTAAAGCAGAGCTACTATGTATTGGTGGCATAACTATAGGCTTTTAGTAAATGGATAAAATGCCTACTTTCAAATCCTATTTCTCCACCTACACTTTTACATTGCTTAATGAAACATAAGTACCACAAGAACATGAAAGGATGATGTGCTGCAGTGCTAGATTAATCTTAATAAAAATTAGAATTGTCTGTGTCTTTTATCAAAGAATTAATTACTGAAAAACAGTGTTATATGGATATTTTAATGTAACTTCAATTTTCCCCTTGCTGACAATTATATCATTATTTTGACAGATTTATGTTTTTACTCTTACACAATGAACTGAAAAGTCCATCAGAATTATAAGACCATGCATTGCTGATATCATGGTTACTTATTTAACACATTTCAAAAAAATACTTTCAAAATAGAGCAAATAAACTCTTTCTCCTTCCCCAGGTGTACTGCAATGCACTTTTCCTGCAGTAAAAGAAAAATTGCATAAAGTAACAAGAAAATATAATAATCATGTAGAATCCCCAATGCAAATTTGCTGGAAAAAAGTTTTAGTCTTATGATTATTTTCCAAGAATTATCACTGGGATCATTTTCCAAATTTTCTCAAATTTCCATGATAAGCCCTACCTTATACTAACCACCCCACCTATCCTTGCAGTCTTTGGGGGAAAAGAAGGAAGCAGCTGTTGGTTAAAGTTTCCTTTTTTTCCCCATAGCCAGAAGTCTTGAAATAGTTGAGCTTTGCCTTTATGATACAGAAAATATTCAACTCAAAATGTTTTGATGTGATATTTTGAATAGAACTTTTTTTTCCATGCCCATTTGATGTTTTCTATTATCACCTAGTTAATTCCAGTATCCATATCAAGAATAAACTGAGAGCCAGTTGAAGGTCACATAAAAAGGAATTATTGAGTCTGTCATCTGCATTTCTATAACTGTCTGGTTTGGTTCTGCAACCTATCAAGACATACACAGACTTCAGAGAATAATTAGGACTGCAGAAAAAACAGTTACTACCAACCTGCCTTCCATTGAGGACCTATATACTGCATGAGTCAAAAAGAGGGCTGTGAAAATATTTACAGACCCCTCACATCCTGGACATAAACTGCTTCAACTCCTACCCTCAAATCAACGCTATAAAGCACTGCACACCCGAACAACTAAATACAAGGACAGTTTTTTCCTGAAAGCCATCATTCTGCTAAACAGCTAATTCCTTCAACACTGTCCAACTATTTACAAAGTCTGCATTATTATTATTATTAATCCTCCCAAGCTTCGTTTCACCCACCTCCTCCCGCTTATCACTGTATTACTGTAACCTTGTTGCTTGCATTCTAATGATTTTTATTGACTGTTTCCTAGTATGATTTGATTGCTTATTGTACCCTATGACTATTATTAAGTGTTGTACTTTATGATTCTTGGCTCCTGAAGAATGTATCTTTCTTTTTTGTACAGAGACCATACGCACCAAAACAAATTCCTTGTGTGTCCAATCACACTTGGTCAGTAATGTATTCTAAAAAGAGGTAAGGTCTTCAAAATCAGTCCAAACTGGCTCAAACTTTTTTTTAAACAGAAATCAAAAAGGAGGATTTGAAAGCCTTCTCTTTTCTGTTTTGCAGAAGCGATGTTTGCCTGTCACTGGAATAAATTCAGCATAAATATTAGAAGTAAAATTTCTACCTCACATTAGGAATGCAAAACATGAACAAAACAGAACCATGTATGTTAACGCTAATCATAAATGTTCTACCCCAACAGAACAAAATAACCCCAACATAGTTATAACAATATTTTTTTCTAATTAATAACACAGGAATAAATAATATTCATACATCCAGATTTTCTGTAACCTTTGCCTGGAAGAGCATTCAGAATTCTCATAATAGCTATTTTTCTAAAACTCACTTAAGACACAAGCAGGGGCTAAGCAATTCATGGAATCTGCTACTTTCAGAAACCTCATCACTAAGAAAGAAAGGATTTATTTCTTATAGGGATTCAATCTGACAGAAACACTAAAACTATTAAAATTCTTCCTTTGAGCTTAAAGTATAAAACAAAAGATCCTTTCTATTCAATAAATAAATAAAGGCTAACTTCCCTGAAATCCTAACACTCTAGCTCTGCTAGTGTGTATGGCATTATTAATCATTCCTTGCAGTTTCCAACTTCACAAGAAAATAGCAATTGCATGTTTACAATTGTTTCTATTATATAGATCTCATTCATACAAGGTGAGATATTCTGGATAAAGCAATCCATAGATAAGGAACCACAATCAGAAGCTCTTCCCCCTTTCTCCTCATCACCTGCCTAAACTCCAGGTCTCTATAATTAAGATGGGCTTCAAATACTAACCTTTGCACCCAGAGAAGCATAGGTGGATGAAGGCATTTTAAAGCCGGAAAGGTTTAAATGTACATGTCCAGGCATTATGATAGCTATTACAGGCAAATGATAACTTCAAAGCAGGTATTCCCAGAAGCAATACATGGGATTAGGCAGAGAATAATGTGAAAAGAGCCATTGGAGGGAGAAGAGTCCCCTACATCCTACATTTATAACTTTTAAAAGCCAGGCAAAGGATATTGTTCTGGTTAAGGTTTTACCTACAAAGCCTTTGTGGCTGACATTGGTCAATTCAAGGAGGCTGCTGAATCCATTAGCTTTCAAAGGAGCCTTAAGAGAATTACATTACTAATTACTAATTGAGGGAATTATACTACTAATTACTAATTGAGAGAATGATATTACTAACTGTATTAGCAGTTAGGTTGATACTTGTTTGAACTGTATCCATGGTTTTGTTGTAGGTGAAGCAGTCAAAGTGGCAGGTATCACCAAGACTTGGATGGGCCTGGAGAGATATAACTTCCTGAGCCATGACCTGGAGACATGTGGATGGGAAGGAGTTGGTTATTATATCTAGGAGACCTTGATGGATTTCAGAGACTGTGTTCCTCAGATAAATGGGTATGAGACCTTTGGCTAGAAGTAGACTCTTGGAAAGAATAAAGTTGGTTGTTATTAGGTCAGCTTTCCTACTGCACACTGATATCTCTATCTGAAATGCGAGATTCTGTTACTGTCTTGATGATGGCATGTCTAAGGTTTATCGTTCCTGGCAACTTAAAATTGCTCCCAGATGGCATAAAGTCTGGGAGTTCATGGCTACCATGGATTTCACCCAAATCACTGAGACACACCAGAGGCCAAATGCTAGATTCCCCCCCCCCCCCCGAGCAGTTGTAATATGAGGCAATACCATCAATCCTTTGCCAAGGGTTGATAATCACTTTTTGGCTAACTGCTGCTACCCCACAGAGAGCTAAGATCTGTTAGATCCATCATAGACAGAGAATTAGTAGACCCTGTGGGGGTCCTGAGGAAAACAATTCTTTTTCAGATCATATTAACCGAAGTGTTTTTAAATTGCATGTGTATTTTCTTCTGAATTCTACTGTAGTTTCAGTTCTTAATTGTGTATAAATGTGTTGTGTTTCTGAATATATCTGATATATAAATAAGATTAAAAATTAAACAAAAACCATTTTGATACAAACTTACTTAAGGATCAGTTTATATTACTGTATTATAATGTGTGCTCATTCTGTTGTTTTATAGAAGGACATTAAAATAACCAGTATTATGAATGGAAATCTATATATAACAAATATATATTTGAAATCAATATAACAACGATAATCACATTGGCCAGATCCAGATGAACCCAATATACTAATAACAAAGTACATGTTTATATATCTCAGGAGGAGCTGTAACCTAATGGTGAAATACACTACTGTGTGCAAAATCATTGGGAACTCAAGACTGGTCTAAAAAAGAAACTTTCACTCCTCAGAGTGTCAATCTTGCATAGCATAAGACATATTGTATTAATGGAACTGTTTTAGTTTTCACTCATAAACATGTCTGCCAACTTTGAAGAATTCATGACAACCTAGCCCATAGGCCTAACATCTCCAAAATCTTCAAATATCACCACATGCAAATTCTAGGAATTGTAGTATCACCACATCTAATGAGCTCCACATTGTAGAAAACTGGCATTTATCAACTTACCATACATCTCAAAGTATTTTTTTTTAATTGAGGACAGTAATTAAGCTTGATACCCTACTTTCATAATACATTTTAATACTATACTAAATGGTCATTTTTAATCAAAGTCCAAAAGATGTTCAGAGATTCCTCTTTGGCAAATAATGCATACAGCCATGAATAAAGAGTAGTTAGAGTGACATCTAGTGCTCATTTATGCCTGAGAAAAGTAATTGCTCATTACTAAACACTTTCACTTAAACTTAAGATGGTTGTGGACTTAGATACAAATATCTTCTAAACTGTCTCCAGAATTTGAAAAGGTTTTTTTAATGATCTAATTTTTATAACTTAAATCTTAGTATTTTAAGGTTCTAAAGTGGAAATTGATCTAATAAACTTTTAATGGCATCATATATAATTTATGAAGTTTATGTGAAGAACCCAAAAACACAATCATATTTTAATCATATATCTTTCTTTTATTAACTTGCATTTTTGTTAATTTACAGATAACTATGCCTACTTGATGCTTTACTGAAACTAGATAAAGAGATCAGTGACAATGAGTGATTAAAAACAAACAAGAAAGAAGTGTTATCATTAAAGAACAGTATTAAAATCCAAGCAGAACTTGGGGGGGGGGGGACTTTATTTTTTTAAACTAAAGTTAAGTAAAAAAAACAAACACTCCCTCTAATTCTACCAGAAGGGCATTGTTACTTGAAAAGTTATATCTTAAGTGCCTACAGTGAAACCTTTTTCCAGACAATAAGATCTATAACAGGCCTTCCAGAATAAATTGAAAACTACTTGAAATTACTAGTCCCAAATTGGATAAGAGTTTGAAAGTCAACACCAATACCCCAATCTATCACTAGAAAAATTTGAAATTAGTGAAGTTGTTCCCATAAGCAAAGAAATAGGAACAAAGCCATCATATTACATTAGCCAAAGTCCCATTGTAGTTGTTTAAATAATTTAAACAATAGTTCCTAACAAAAAATAGTCATATCATTTGATATTAAATGTATGTTCTGAGTGGTACCATGAAGAACTTTCATCTAGATTCCATACATAAGGCTGGAGAATCATAAGAGGACCTTCTACTAGCATACTTAACAAACCTAGTAGAGGTTCTTCTAATTATCTACCTGTGCAATTGAAGAACAGGTAGTCCTCGATTTACAACCACAATTGAGTCCAAAATTCTTGTTGCTAGGTGAGACAGTTGCTAAATAAACTTTGCTCTATTCTACAACCTTTTATGCAACAGTTGTTAAATGAATCACTGCAGTTGTTAAGTTGATAACATAGCTGGAAAGTGAATCTGGTTTTCCCACTGACTTCGCTTGTCAGAAGGTCACAAAAGGTAATCACATGACCACAGGATACTGCAAAAGTCACAAACATTAGCCAGTTGCTAGATGCCCTAATTTTGATCATGTGGTTATGGCAATGCAGCAACAGTCATAAATGTGAAAAATCATAAGTCATTATTTTCAATGCTGTTTAACTAAATGAATGGTTGTAAGTTGAGGAATTCCTATAGCAATGGTCCAAAAATACCACCAAGCTTCCTATCTATATCAGATGGAGCACTACAAAAATGCATTGTACCTTTATTTTGCTGAACCATTCTCTTACTAAGAGTTCAAGCATTTATCATTCAGCATATTCATGTGGGAACATTTAACCAAATAGAAATGGAACAATTCTGCTCTTGGTCCAAGAAGAATGTCATGGCTGATAGCATTGTGGCAGTATTACATACTGCATATAGAAAACCCCAAATCTCCACAAATTATGTATGTCCTTATTTAGAATATCAGAAATACCTCCTCTTCCTCTTCATCCTGCTTTTTCTCTTCCTCCTCCTCGTGTAACTGGAAAAAAAGAGAATTTCCTACTTTTAAAATGCATCATTCTAGCTTTTCCTTACCTTCACTGGGGTCTCCTTTATTTCACTGAACAAAGCTAGAATTTTCTGCATGAATAGCAGTTCCAAATCATAATACTATACTGGAATACATGGCACAGGTGGAGAAATAGACTGGCATACCCCCAACTCCTGGCTCTGTTATAACACATGGTAGGAATGCACTGAGTAGATTGATTCATTCTTTAGAAACTCATATTGCCATACTAACTCATCTTTCATATGTTAATTTGTCCCATTAAAATATTCATAAAATGCAAAATTAGATTTATGACTAGCTCAAACATAGATAAATTACTCTCTTTCACAGCAAGTGATTTGAATCTAATACCATTTCCATACAAAGTACAACAACTTAATTAGTGTTATAGAAATAAAAAAACATTATAAACTAAAATTGATTCATTCAATTAAAAAAAAAACATGTGGCACCACGGGGGCATAAACAGTTGAGCAGAGCTATAATGTATTTTCAACTAGTCTCTAAATTCAACTGTTTCTGGCTGAACTTTTTTTAAAGTACAGTATATTGAAGTAATCGCAATGAAATAGATCTTAAGGTTTTTCCATTCTATCATCTGATCCTGTCAGTCTAGTTTTTGTTAATTTGGTATAACAGCAAATAAATGGATATCTAACGGAATATATATCTTTCTAAAATGAGATCTATTCATATGTCTTTTAAAATTTTTGTCCAAATATCCCCAACCCATCCTACTTGTTGCCTTAGTTTATGCTCTACTCAGCAATTTTATTATGTGACCTCGAGGAAATCCAGTGTATTTTATTTTTAATTTGTTATTATTTGTCATATACACCTTGCTTCATAGACTACACTCCCTGCCTATGGAATGTCTTAAGTACTGCACAAACTGAACTAAATTATATATAAAAGTATTGCCTAGCTATGTCCCTTAAACAATTTTCTAATATTTGTCTATGTCAAAATATAATATAGGATTGGACAACCTCTAAATTCCATGTAAATTCCAACCTCTAAATTCTCAATCTCATTTTTATGGTTCCATTCTAGGATCATGCCACCAAAAATCAGTAGTAATTCTTCAGAGTTTTTAAAATGTGTTAACACAAAGATATATGTTAAGTTTATAATACTTTAGTTTTTATTTTTAAAAATGTAAGAAAAAATGTAGTTCTATTCTTCCCAAGGTCTCCAGTGACTTCATCATCATATAGTTCTTAGCTGCCAAACATTTTCCAGGATGTAATTGTTAAATGTCAGTGTGAAAAATTTAATGAAAGAAGCCTTAAGTTGTTTGGTAGAAAGGTAGACTATGCCTATAAATATTGTTTTATAACCATTTGATGAGAGTTTCACAAAATCTCTGGCCAGAATAGTCAGCTAATCTGAATAATAATGTGATTCTCTCTGTTGTTATTGAGAAAGAGTATATCTGAAAATTTTACTCCCAAAAAAATAAATGTAATTTCACACTTTCCATTTTTTGCCATTATTTCCATTATTGAATACCTACCTGCATGTTTTGCAAAGTTAGAATAACTAATTAAAAGAATTCTTTGAAATAAACTTCATTTCTCTAATTATGACCCATAATTTACATACACACAGGCAAATGAATGAATTAGTAGATCTCTCCCTTAAAATTTATCAAAACTTGAAAGTAATAGAAGTCAGAAATGTTTCAGGTGTCTAAAACCTAGTGCTGCTATCACAGGATGGTTTGCAAGGGCTGAGTCATGCCTTCTTAGTGTCAATTAGCCTAATTATTGCTTTTGCTGCTTAGAGGACCCTTCAATCACTTTTGAAACATCCCTCTGCACAAATGTCAGTTAGTCATACACAGATTTTCTCACATACCACAATGTGACTTGGCGGCTGGTTTGGAAAATGCATTCTTTGATTTCGCCACAATGCTGACCCACCCACTGTCAAAAAGGAAAGCTTTCTCTTTGCCACCCATTAATTCAGTGCTCTTCTGTCAGCCACAGAAGCCAAGGCACAATTTGTTGGCCACTGATACAGCCCAGCATCCTATTATCTCTTCATCTTGCCTGCTAGGTGGTCGAGGGTGTGCTTTTCCCTCCGGGGGAAATGTACCTGTTAAGACAATATTTCTTTTGGCTGCAGCTCTAAGCCATAGGCAAAGGGGATTAGTGGTTCAGCTTTTAATTGTGCTTGCCTTCTTCTTCTGAAAAATGGCAATCATTCCATAGCACCTTTTGTGACGTGAAAATGAGAATTGGATTAAAGCATACTTTAGGTTCCTCACCAGCTTCTTCAAGTCTGGAAGGTCTTGCTTAAGCCATTCGATGTTCATAACAGACAGCCAGATCCCGGCACTAATGTAACACTGGCAACAACTGTGTAGTTTCAAAGCAATCTGGGAATCCGCTGCATTGGGAGAGGGCTAAGATTCAGGTTTGAAAGGTGGCAATAAATAATTATTAAGTTTAGTTGACATTTAATGTCAGCTTGCAGCATTTAATGATCAGGCAGATTAAGAACTTCCAATAGAAGAGAACATTTATTTGTTTGTTTGTTTGTTTAATTTCTATGCCATCCATCTCACTGATACAGTGACTCTGGGTAGTTTATAAAACAATAAAAAGATTAAGAAGTGTCAAAAAAATTAAAATAATAAAATTTAAATTAAAAGTTAAAAGCCAAGAGGATGGGTGGCCTGGGATGAAGATTGTCCCCACCCTGTCAGCCACTTTTAATGTAGCATGGGTTCCAGGCCAAGCAGCAAATGCAAATTTTAGGCTCTTCCAGAAGGTCAGGAATGTGGGAATGTAGCTCACATCTGGGGAGGATATTTCAAAGGATGAGGCCACAGCAGAAAAGGCTCGTCTTCTCAACTCTGCCAGCCAAAATTCTTTGACCAGTAGTATCCAAAGTAGATCCTTTCTGCTGGAACAGCTGGAGATGTTGAGATGTTTTCTCAAAGAATCTATATGTAGTTCTAGATTGAACTGTGGAGTTTTTGGTGCTCTCTGAGCTTGGTTGTTTGTTGCAGACATAATCAGACTAGGTAACCTTATTAGTGTTAGCGAATGAGGTGTTTGCCTCCTCATATACAGTACCTTGCCCTGCCAATGTTGGCAGGAGTATGTCTTGATAGTTCCTTGTTTAGGGTATTGTTTTATGCTTATTTGTCTTTCTGGCATTAATCCCTGTTTATTGGGGTGTGGACTGCAGAAAAGGAGGTGTTCTGCTCTTTTTTTTCTTTCTAGCTTTTGAATGGTATGTAAATGTGGTTTATCTCTATGTGTTTATCAATGTCTGATTTGACTGAATGCCAAGCTTCTAGGAATTATCTGGAGTTATTGGATTTAGCTTCATGTAGAATGCTCAGTTTCCCAGTTGAAACAGTAACTGAGTCTATCTATCTGTTGTGAGCTTAAGAAATTTTTGTCTTGTCTTCTGACTGTTAATTGGTGTTTC